>JBAMBO010004006.1:0-43139 GCA_037044535.1 Lordiphosa magnipectinata
CGCAAAAAACTGTTAACACTATCAGCGTGTCTGTGTAAAACTGTTCTGTTACAGACACAACGAACAGCGGTTGCTAGAAGACACTTTCAATTCTGTTTTGCTCAATATCTGTTTCTCTCAACCAAAGACCGCTTTTTTCGTTTCTGTTTTGCTCGTGTCTTTCACTGACCGTTTTGCCGAGAGCACGCGT
This sequence comes from Lordiphosa magnipectinata, assembly GCA_037044535.1. NCBI lineage: Eukaryota > Metazoa > Arthropoda > Insecta > Diptera > Drosophilidae > Lordiphosa > Lordiphosa magnipectinata. Next base: position 191 of record JBAMBO010004006.1, read on the forward strand.
AAAAAGTGTCTTCTTTAAATGTGTGTGTGGCCCCTGTGTGTGTGTTTCTCAGTCAACGATCTTTGTAAATATAATCAGCGTCATTTGGAAATATAATTATTATTAATTATTAATTATTATTAATTAATTATGGAAAAAATAATTATTATTATTAACCTATCAATATAAAATGAAATGAATTTAAATGAAAACCGCAGCACTCCAAGTGCGGTAAAAATAAATTTTTTGTTAGTTATTTAGCTTTATTCTTAATAAATAATAATCATAAATAAACTAGCTTATAACGCATTTAATTAAATAATATTTTTAAATTTTAATAATTAATTAATTTTGTACATATGTACATATAATATCTATGTATATGAACATTGCACATACACAACCCCACCGCCAAACAAAACAAACACAACAAGTTGGCCTACCACAATACACACAAATAACACTTTTTGCTGACACTTTTAGTGTTCTGCTCATTTGCAGACAGTTGTTTGGTGAGCTCTCGCTCAAAAGTGTCTCTCTCAGTTGTTATTGGCAGACAGACTCGTTGGTTTTGCTCAAGCGAACTAACGAAACAGAAAACACAAGAGCAGAGCAGAAAAGTGTTCTGCTCAGTGAGAGAGCGTGTGTGTTTTGAATGTTTCTGTTTTTAAGTGAGACTGAACGCATGGAAAAAAGTGTCAACACTTATTTGCGAGCTATGCCTTTAAGGGCCGACTTCACATCTTCTACAAAGAACTGACTGTCACATAAACAAATAAGTAACAGTAAATTCTAAGTGGATCTGACAAATAGCAGCTATACAGGAGATAAGAAAGCGGCCCTTGATGAATATGTGAAAAAAGTGTTTGGTTTTAAGTGGAAATTTTTTACATATTGGAAGAGTTATTTTCAGACTTCTCAAGACTTGTTTTTATCTTTGTAACCACTCATCCGCATCCGATTAGTGTGAAATTTGGACACAATATAGAATTAAAACCATTGGTATTAGAATCTCAAATTTACCATAACTCGAGTTATGCTGCTTATTGCCATAGAAATTAAGTAATATATGAAATATTTTTTGGGTTTATTTGTACATTAAAAAATACTGAAGAAATGAAATGGATGTATAATTTAACGAATTTGTGAAAGATATATTTTTTATTTTATTAAATGCTAATGCAACATGAATAAGGGAATTCGATTTTTTTGGCTCTTTTTTAATGAAAATGGCTCTTTCTAAAATTGTTTTTGGTGTAATTTTGTCAAGTGGATTCTTCTTCTGGATTCTTATTAGAACATTCATTCATATTTGATTTTTATGCGGACGTGGTGTTTTTTGATTGGTCGAGATACTGGATCGGCCGCGTATTTTTTTGATATTTTTTCGATATTATCAGGTTTGAAATTGCCGAAATAAAGTTTAATTTGATTTGGTTAATAAAAATATAAAAAAGTGGTGGTTAAATGTAATTATAAAAGTTGTTCCTCTTCTACTCTGTTATATGCATATGTGCTATTTGTATGTACATGCCAAGTATTTCCATGTATTTAGAAAACTTTTCCCAGATTGAAAACATTTCTCCATCTCTTTAATTCACTTAAACTTGCTCTCACACAAAAGCAACAAACGCCATGGGTTTTTATTTGATTTTTTTTTTGTTTGGTTTGTTGAAATCAATTGTAACAATTGAAAATCACAAACTGCCAAGGGAGCGGAAGAGACTAGGGAGAGGAGGGTAGGTACACTCACCCACACAAACAAAATCTACATAAAAAGGCACTTGAGCTACATTTTTCCACTAATAAACTGGGCAACTTTGACCATAAAGAAGCAATTGATGAAATATTGTAAGGCTGCCACATCTTGGCCAGGCCAAGTTTTAACCATAAAATATTTGCTCTTAAATGTCGGGCCATATATAATAATGTTATTTAGGTGCCAGTCGTTAGTTGCGCAGTCAAGCGCAACTTTGCGGCCAACTTACGTCAAATGCAATGCGAAAAGGATTAAAAGTCATTTGATTAAGAAGCAGACGACAAACAACCAGGGGACAAGGGGGTGGGGGGGGCATGGCGAAAACGACATCCACGATGGCGACGACTGGGATTGACAACTAGCGTGGTTTTTGCCAAACAAGTTTGGCAAGCTATTGGACCAGGAGTCGATTCAAGACCAAGTCGTTCGTTGCCGTTGCCATTGGCTGTTTGTCTTGTGGAGCTTATCTAATGGCCTGGCTAAAAGAATAAACAAGAGGCGACACAGACGACGACGACTGCTGCAAAGTAGGAGAAGGCTATAACTGCAAAAGCGAGTTAGTTCAAATTAACTGTGCAATTTTCTGATATGTTCGCTAGTCAAGAAACAACAACTCGATGAGTTTGGTGCCTGGAGACATAGATGACAATTTTGAAAAGGAATTGATGATTCGAAAGTTATTTTATTTAATTTTTTTTTAAAGACTTGAGTCAATTTTGGTTTTAATTTCGGCTTTCGAAAAGTCCATTTATAAGGGCGCTGTCCATGGCTACGAAATCGGCCGCGAAATGAAAAACTCCATATAAAAAAAACTGCTAAGGAATTTTTGTGTGTGGCCGTTTTAAATTCGGTTTCTACCAATCGCGAGAAATTCTTACGTTTACCACTACGTATTGTTCAATCTCTGTTAAGTGCTTTAAGTGCTGTTAACGCCTCTTTTTTACCGTGACGTGAACAAAATAGGTTTTTATTCTAATTTGTGCTGCGAAATTGAATGGCCAAATTGAAAATGAAAAATGAAAAAAAAGAATCCTGCAGAAAGCGTCGCCTAATGGCACTTTCTATGGCGGGCAAGCTGAATTTAATAAACGCCATGAAAGTGAGGAGCGAGGTGCGGGACTTGGCGGATAAGAAACACTCGGAAACCCGCCAGAGAACACCGGCGGACCGGAGTACGGTCTGCAACATCATGTGGCATCTCCTGTCACCACAAACCACAAGCGAGGAGCTTAAAATCTATTTGGCCAGCATTGAAACACTTTACACTCCAGTCCCCTCAATCAGTTTGATTTGATTCGCCTAAACTATGTCTTCGATCACAGCTACCAGACCAAAAGGAAAATCATTGAACAGCTGCCGGTGCTCAATGATCGCGACAGTAAAACGGCCACAAACCAAATGCCCGCTCCCAGTTCAGTGGACAGCGAAATGCTGGCCTCCTATCAAGCGGTAGTATAGCGGATAGTGCAGCCTAAAATGACCCCCTGAAGGTGACCGAGCAAAAGCGGATCGGGCAATGAGGATGTACCCTACATCAATGCCAATTTTATCAAGGTAAGAAATGGGTGAACCAAACTTCAGCTTTATAAATCAATTCCATTTCCTAACGTTTCCCTGACAGGGCCCCGACTACGTGGCCAAGTGCTATGTGACCACCCAGGGACCGCTGCCCATTACTTTTTTAGAGTTCAGCGGAGCCGCCAAGTCACACAGGCTACAGCAGTACATCCAGAAGATCATCATGACCTGACCAACTTTACGGAATTACTTTCCAATCAATATGAACGAAATCTTTGCCATGGCAGCCAAGTGCGAGGTGTTCGTTAAGTGCCGCTGCTCGGGACTACATCGAATTGTCATAATGATAACAATTAATTTATTATTAATTTCATTTAATAATAAAAATATATTAAAATAGCACATTAAATATGTTATATTCATAATCCTGCAAGGTGTTGTTGTTTATAAGTTCGCGGGCATATTTAACAGCGCCAGAGCAGCGCAAGGTTTCTTTGAAACGTTTATCGGCAGAGTAAATTGTGTTATCGTGTTGTTAACATAGGCTTAGCAGACTCTGTTAAGAATATGCGGAATATCAACCTTTTCACAAGAAATTTTTTGGCGACCCGTGGATACCGCCCTATAGTGTTAAACTTTTACGTAGCCCTAACGCTTGCAGCTACTGAAGTCAGCTATGATATATGCAAACATGAAAAATTATCAACTCACTCTCTTGAATTTAAATTAAAGCGCAAAATCCGAAAAAAATGAGAAATTCTTGGCAAAAGGAGAAGCTTTATTCCGAATACGTGAAAGTAATAAAATACAGTTAGAGTCACGGTTGCCACTAGGAAAAAACGAGAGCGTAAGTTAAAGTCGGCTCTAACCGACTTCGATATACCCGTTACTCATGGAACCAAATGTTTAATAGCCTTCCTGTATGCCTGAGGTGGGTCAGCCGAAAAGTATGCAACATTTCTTTAACTCGGCTATTTATTATCCGATCTTGATGAAAATTTCAGGGCTTATAGATGTTGCGAATATAAATGTACGTTTGAATTTAAGATCGATATCTCAAAAATTGTGGAAGTTATTCAACATTTTCTATTGTGGGGGCGTGGGTGGGCGTGGCAAAAATTTGAAATAAACTTGATCTGCGTGCAGACAATAGGAGTCTACATTTCAAAATTGGTTGCTCTAGCTCTTCTAGTCTCTGAGATCTAGGTGTTCATACAGACAGACGGACGGACGGACAGACGGACAGACGGACATGGCTATATCGACTCGGCTGTTGATGCTGATCAAGAATATATATACTTTATATGGTCGGAAATGATTCCTTCTGCCTGTTACATACATTTGCACGACTTTAGTATACCCTTTTACTCTACGAGTAACGGGTATAATAAAATGCTCCAAAAAAATTCGAAAAGGCTCCAATTAGGAAACAAAAGCTCCAAAATATATTTGAAAAAGATCCATTTCAATAATAAATAGATCATGAGATTAATTTAACAAAAAAAAATAGTGTAAAGCTAACTTCGGCTCGACCGAAGTTTATATTTCCTTGCAGCTTGATGGCGCCACTACTTTGAACCTTTGCTTGTCAGTTTGTTATATGATATTTTCATCCGATTTTGACCAAATTCCCCAAAATTGTGTGGAAACTGATAATATTCACAACTGGAAGGTATTAAGACGCTACCATTGAAGACAAAAAAGTTTTTCTCACTAGATCTTCTTTTTCGACCGATAGTTCCTATGGCAGCTATATGATATATCAAGTCGAGTTGAAAGAGATGAAAGCATTTATTGCTTGCAGGGAATCAAACCGGAAACGTATGCCGAAAAGAACCGACTAAAACTCAGAACTAGAACCGGAACCCATGTTTTTAATTTTATAAGTACCGGTATGCGAGAACCGATATTCTTGGAACCAAATGACCCGAAACATTGTACCGGCACAGTTACGTTTCTGGGTGCAAAAACAAGACGGCAAAGCTGGCAGTTGGTTTTGGGCGACTTTTACGCAATTTGGTTTAATCGTTAGCTTTCAAAAAAAGAGTCTGGCTTAGCAAAACTTTTGTATTGTGAAATAGAAAAACACGCGATATATTCTTATATATATATATATTCTTAGACTCTCATTATAATGTCATGATAACCATTGTACAGAGAAGTACTTGTCTTATAGATTTCTGTTCAAGTGAAACTGAATGAGGACAGCAGCTCTGCCACAAATCCGTTAGCTGAAAGTGGAGGCTAATTCGATTCATACATGTACACACCTGATCATATTAATAGGTACTCACCGGAATTTTTCAATTATAGATGGTTTTTTCGTACTTTTAGTGTTGACAACTTTTTAATTTTTGGTTTTTTGTTGTTGTCAATGTCTGGCCACACTGTGACAAAGAGTTGAAAGAGGGGCTGCCCCGTATATCAAAGCTTTTCTATAAATTGCAAGTCCACCACACATTTCGCCTGATCATAATAATAGGTACAGTCTCCGCTTCTCACAAGTATCAAGTGAATAATTTTGTAATCAGTGATATCTTGGTAACTAAAGGTAAATTAAGTACAGCTCCTGTCAATACAGAGAATTAAATAATTATTTTTATCAGAAAAAATGGGTCGAAATTCTCATTGTACTAAAGAAGAAGCTCGATTGATTCTTAGTCTGAGAAAAGAAGGCAAATCTTTACGAGTCATCGCCAAATTAATGAACAGGTCTCATAATTTTGTTAAAAATGCATTAGAAAGAAAACCAAGACAGGAAACCCGTGGAAGGCCACAAAAAACAACAGAAACCCTTGACCACTACATAGTAACTTTGAGCAAAAAGGACCCATTTAAGTCATCGAAGGCTATTGCAGCCGATATCGGGAATTCAGTTAGTGCTCCAACTATCCGAAGACGACTACAAGATGCCAACCTACCAGGAAGAATTGCCAGAAAAGTCCCACTTATGCGCAAAAAAAATATCACCATGAGGCAGACTTTTGCAATGGACCACAAAGACTGGGTAGGATGCACCGGGGAGAAAAAATGGAGAAACATATTATGGAGCGATGAAACCAAGATTAATTTGTTTGGGAATGACTGTGAAAGGAATGTTCGACGCCCTAATGGAAAGGAATTCCATCCACGGTTTACAAAAAAAACAGTCAAACATGTAGGTGGCAATATAATGGTATGGGGTTGCTTCTCCTGGTACGGCGTAGGTCCAATTTATCAGACTACGAACAAAATGAATGCTGAAGAGTACAAATCCATATTGGAAACAGTTATGGTACCGTATGCTGAGGAAAATATGCCATTACGTTGGGTATTTCAGCAAGATAATGATCCTAAACACACATCAAGGCTGTTATCTAAATTTTTCGAGGACCAAAAAGTTGACGTTCTGAAGTGGCCAAGCCAATCCCCCGACCTTAACCCCATTGAAAACTTGTGGGGAGACTTAAAAAAGAAATTGGCAAAGCATTCATTTTCAAATAAACAAAAATTATGGGAAGGTGTCCAAAAACTGTGGTATGAGACACCAGTAGAGACCTGTCTGGCTCTTATTAAAAGTATGCCAAAAAGAACAGCAGTAGTGGCCAAAAATAGAGGTGGATACACTGGTGGTGATACTAAGTTAGGAAATACTAATTTACCTAAAAAAAAGAACACAAAATGGAAATTAAAAGTTTTTTTCTTACCAACACATGAAGTGTACCTATTATTATGATCACACTGAAAACGTATCTGATGTTACAATTATCAAACAATGTTCTATGTTACAATTAAGTTTATTTTATTAAAAACAAATAGTTTGAGAACCAATGAGAACAAATTTTAAGTTTGAAACAATGAATAAAACTGTTTTCTGTTACCTTAAAGTCAGAGTTGATGTGTGTAACTATTAATATGATCAGGTGTGTATATGTATGAAAAGAAACAGGAAAATACCAAATAGTTTAGTAGTTTCACAAAACAGTTTAATGACATGAATCATTATTCATTTTCAACGCTGCAAACCGATCCGGAACTGAACCGCGCAGAACCGGTTTGGTTCAGGTTTTTTGAGTCCATCGAACCGGACCTTCAAAATGTATTACCTCGAGAAACTGAACCCGAGGCGGAATTCTTCTGTTTGGAAAAACGTTCGGTTCAGAAAATTATTAAAGTCGACTTTTATAAGTTTCTTTATATTACGGATGGAAAAAATCATTATTAAGTACTTGGATCGGTTGGTGCATTATCGAATGGAGATCAGTTTTGTAAGTCATATCCAAACTGGGAATATTTCGACTTTTGAGAAGGGAAATAAAGTAATAGTCAAGTTGTCACATGTCATTTTCATATCGATTTACGAGGTCACATTGGAAGAACCAGGGACTTTTGGAAGGGGACGTATGATTGATAGCGTTACCCATAGTCAAAAGCTGTTGATAGATATATCAAATAGTAAGTTAAATGTGTCCTCTTCAACAAAAATAAGGCCAAGAAGGTTTTAATTTGAACCAAATTGCTGAAATTCAATGAAAATAATATCAAGAATGTTTCAAATATTTCATATGTTATGAGCCAAGGTTCGAACCAAAACCTCAGGTTTGATAAGTTAAGGAACCGGTCATCGAACGGAACCTTATACATCACAATGGGTTCGAACCTCCGGATCGAACCTTCTGCAGCATTTTAAAGGTTTGCAGCCTTGGTAATTTCCATTAGCTTAGAAACTTGACAAAGTTTCTACAATTGTATTTATTTATGTCTTTAAAAAGGGCAAACAAGCGTAGAACGTTTCTTTACCGGGGTGAAATTATTATGTCTTCGCTATGAAAACGGATGGACGCAAAACCAATGCCCGATCTTTCTTTATATTTTAACGGTACATACCGGTATGTGCCGGTTAGTGTTAGAACCAAAACAGAACCTTTTAACGAAACATAAGTATCGGTACGTACCAGAACCGGAACCGAAATACGATTCAAGTGCTTTTACCATTATTTCGTAATTAAAAAATTTAATTACCATTACAATTACTTGCATCTAATGAAAAATTGCATCGGAAATTAATTCAATTACCTTTAATTACCAATAATTAAATTTTAAGGTAAAATTATTAAAATAATTGTAATCGTAATTGTAATATTTAATTACGAAATAATTGTAATAGTAATGGTAATTAAATTTCTAATTACCCGAAAAATTGTAATTTCGATTTACAGCCCTGACCAAAGTTACACAGAGTATATTGGGTTTGTGTAAATGTACGTTTGTCCGTATGACCGCACATATCTCAAAGATGGTAAAAGCTACATGTATACCCCCTATACTTTTCGGCAAGCAGTCTGTCATCTCAGCTCGTTAAGTGTATCCCCTAGTCAGTATATCAATATCTGTGATTTTATTACTCTTAATTTGTTTGATTGAATTTCAATGCTGAAGCCAGTAGACAAAACAGAAACCAAAGAACGCGTGTTTTCGATGCATGCGCTCATTTCATTTTGGGGGAAATTTGAAAATAGCGTGACTTGGTCAAATTTGCGCTAACCATAACAAATGTTTGTGCAAACACAAAAAACAAAAGGCAAACTCATTTTTCAACATATGCAGGACTTTTCCATTGCCATAAAGGGATATTCGTGACAGCATTGGGTCGCCTAATTAAGGACTTAACCGGCAAACATGAAACATAAAACAAAAATAGTTTATTTTTTGCATGCCACTTTTTGGCCAAATGGTAATTAAAATACATTTCTCCCGTCCCTCTTACAGCCCGCTGCCATCGAGGATCTACGGAAATGGACATCCAGCGAAGCTCTGGGTGATGTCACGGTCACACCCGATTGCATGCATCATGTGGAGACCTCGATAAGCACATCGTTGGTCATTGGTGATAATGGCGTCCTAACGCCCGCCCTTTCTCCGTCCGTACTGTCTGCCGATGCTGTTGATGCGCTCTATGCGCAGAATCTAAGTCGGGCAGCAGACAGTTCTCACCATCATCATAATCATCAGCCCTTACTGCCAAACGATATCAATAAAGATGTGCCTTTGAATCATCGGTTGCCTTCACCCGAGGAACAAACCAAACAGATTGCCTTAAAGTGAGTATGAAAGGAAATATGAGAGTGCTTTTTGGGGTGATTCACTATGAGTGGTTGAGTAGTTGTCTATAAAAGAAATCCAAATCAAAACAATACGCTGGGCGTTATAGTTAATGATTCGTAGATTGGGGATTAAGCAGGGCATCCACTCACGAATTTGTTCGACGAAATTTTCGTCGTTAGTGGAGGTGTTCGTGACAGATTTTTGTGTTCGACTTTATGTTCCAAGTGAATAGAAACGTTTCTATCTTGCGTGTGTTCGTGAGCACATGTTCGTCAATGGATGGGAACAAGTGCACGGACATCACTTGTCAAAAATATTTGTAGAGTGAACACGGGCCCAAATGAGCAACGAATTGTGGCTGAAATTTATTAAATGCCCCAAAATGATGAAATAATGCTCTAAGCTAATTTGTATCGCCCATCTAGGCCATGATTGTGTTAGTTTTCGCTGCCATATTTTCATGTTTACTCGTTAAGATTTTCATCCAATGATTTTCGTGAGAAATGTTCGCCTGGTTAGTGGGCAAATGAATTCTTGTTTGACAAATTTGTTCGTCGAACAAATTCGCGTGTTGATGCACTGCTTTACCCAGCGCCAGTAGCTGGTGAAGGTGACCGGGTGTGTAAAAAACCTTTTTTCTAAAGAAAAAAAATACTTTTTCTATTAGATGGTCCGAGGCGGGATCGAACCCACAACCTACCGCACCAGCAGCCACACATACTACTGGTGCGCCACACCCGGCGACATGTACGGGGGTTATTATCTACAGAATTGGCACAAGTTCCAATGTAGAGGAAAGCTTGTGTATAATTCTCGCTGTGATGTTTGTTTCGTAGTTGGGTCGACGAACCGTTTCCGTTGAGTATAGAAACTGATGAATCCGTAGTACTGAGCATGTGCACCGAGTACAGATTTGCTTAGTTGCGTCGATGGTAACCTCGGTTGAGGCCGTTGCTTCGAGTGGGCGTCGATAAGCAAGTTCGCCAAAGCAGGGTTGAAGTTGCAGAGTTACTATTGGTACTGGGTAATGTACCCCGAGAAGAGACTTTCATTTGCCACGCGCTTTGGACTTTGTTGGCCACTCGTGGTGCACTTTGTTTGCAACTCGTTGTGGACTTTGTTTGCCACTCGTTGTAAACTTTGTTTGCCACTCGTTGTAAACTTTGTTTGCCACTCGTTGTGGACTTCGATTGCTGCTCGGTGTGGACTTTGTTTGCTACTCGTTGTGAACTTCGTTTGCTGCTCGGTGTTTACTTTGTTTGCCACTCGTTGTGGTCTTCGTTGAGTTCGAGAAGTTCTAGGTACTCAGGCTGGCATGAATTGCCAAACAAAGAGCGTCTCGAGTTGTAGCAGGTTGCTTGTGGTCGATCAGGTATGGGAATCGTTTTGCATGAACATCGGCGATGAAGATCCAAATTCAGCTGTGCGATGTACTTTTACAAGTAGGAACGATCGTCTGGCAGGCTGCTTACAATGTAAGATCTGAAAAATTGGTCGGATGCTTGACCAACTTTAGATCGGTTACATGTAGTTGCAGAGTCGGCTGAGTGGAGTGTAAAATCGGCGGGATTGGTGATTGATTGACCAATGCACAATGGTCCCAAAGTCGATTTTTTTGTCATAAAGTCTAATTATAAAGATATCTGCACGAAATTTGGTTTATAATCATGTTTTGGGCCTCCAAGACGACTTTCAAAGATTCGTTCAATTAAGACCGTTATTTTATATATCTGCCATATAAACGATCTGGCCGATTTTCACTAACTTTGTTGTTTTTTAAACTTTGAACTGAAATTCATTTTATACACGGCTCCCAAGGTGTCCTACCAAATTTGGTTCAATTTGGACCATTATTTCATATAGCTGCCATATAACCGATCAGGGCGACTAGCATGAATTTAGCTGATTTTGCCGATATAATAAATGCAATATTTACAGAAGCTAATATTTTAACACAACTTTAATTAAATACTTTTAATCATGAAATTCAGCATCTAAATGTAAGAGTATTTATTCTCAATATCGGATCCATCCGAATCGGTATCGTCAGTATTATCAACATCAGAAAGGACAAAGCGCATATATAGAACAAACTGAATCGAAATTGTATTAAATATACCTTGGACTTTATTTTCCCTAGTTTACTTCAATTGTTTAAATCAATTTTCGTTTATTTTCAAGCCAATAAACTTAGAAAAAATTTTGTCCACAACAAAAGTCACGTGTCAAGTAAAATGAATGGCTGACTTTCAAGGCTTCGCAAAACTTTAAGGGCTGCATTTCATTATAAAATTTGTCGATTCTATGACCCCTGGGATATACTCTTTTAGAAAATAAATCGTTTTTTCCACAAACCGCAATTTTTATACTCTGTACCGTATGTACATAGAGTATATTAAGTTTGTGCAAAAGTATGTAACAGGGAGAAGGAATCGTTTCCGACCCTATAAAGTATATATATTCTTGATCAGCATCAACAGCCGATTCGATATAGCCATGTCCGTCTGTCCGTCTGTCTGTCTGTCCGTCTGTCCGTCTGTCCGTCTGTCTGTCTGTCCGTCCGTCCGTATGAACGAAGAGATCTCAGAGATGGTAAGAGATAGAGGTTTGACATGTATGGGGCATATATTTCTTATACTTGCAGGCAGATCAAGTTTATTTTCAATTTTTGCCACGCCCCCTCCCGCCCCCACAATTTGGAAAAAACGTCATATCTCCTACAGTTTTGAAAATAGATCGTTCGTACCTTCTAGAGACACCTTGAAAACAAAATTATTTATCGATTTGCTGAAGGAATGATAAAGATGGGATGAACGATACTCAAGTTATGAGCAAAAAACGGCCAGTAAACACCCCCCACCCCCCACCCATCACCACAGCATTCTATTGAACGGCAATCTTAGTGAGAGAGAGAGAGAGTGAAACTTAGAGATGAGCGCGTATAACTCGTGAGCAAATGCGAGCTGCGACGTTAAGGGTACAGAGTATGTTACAGTCGGGCTTGACCGACTTTCTTTCTTGTTTTTTTTTGACTTTATGCCAAATAAATCAATTTTCGGGACCATTGTGCAATGTAGCGATTGTGGACATGCGAGTGCAAGACCGGTGGAGGGGCTGCTGATGTGTTATCACGATAAATAGTGTGACCAGAGCTGCCACAGCGAACTTTCTTTTGGTCATAACTTGAGTAAAGTTCATCCGATCTTTGTCAATCCTTTGACAACGAATCTTTCACGTGTTATCTTTCAAAAAATGTATTATTTAAAACCAGGGCTGCAAACCGGTTATGAATCGAACCGGTTTGAACCCGGAACTCCGACTTTTTTTTAACTGTGAACCGAACCTTAAACCAAACAAAAGTTCCGAAATTTGCTGAACCTGAACCGCTTTCGAACCTAAATTTTCGGATCGGTACAAAAAATTAAAGACATTCTAAACTCTTGCCAATTTGTGGTTATTAATATTGTGCTACAAAGACTCGAAATCATAACGAAAGTATAAAGGATTTTCACTATAATTTCTAGAAATAGGTAATAATAGAAATAAGAGTCTTTGATGGCACAAATAGAGAACCGATTAAATCAAACCTTATAAAGATTTTGAAAACTTTTTAATGTAAACAACTTAATGCTACTGCGCTAACTGTCTTATCAGTACCAAGATGTCTCAGTTGATCAGGTCTTAAAATTTGTTTTGTCTTATCAAAAGTACAGAAATTCTGAATACTACAGTCGAACTTCTCTATTACGAGATGAGATATTTCGAAATGCAAATTTGATTTCATTTTTTGCCAAATTTGCAATTTGCTCTTTAGTTTACTACCCAAACAGCAAAACATTTGAATATGTTAAAATCTTTCAATTTACTTTAACCACTTTCGGAAAAATTGTATAGAAGTTGAGTTCAGAACATTGGCTGCGGCGGCATTCGTTTTCTATTTATCGATTCAAAATTAAGTCTGCAGAATCGGTAAATAATAATAGCAATTCTCATAAAATACAGGAATATATTTACAGTTTCAAATCTTCTTCGACTATCTATGTCTATGAACTAAGGGCACAATTTTTATTGTAGTTTTTTTTAACAGTTTGTTGGCTATTGTGAGCCTTATTCATTTATTGTGTACCATTTGTATGTGTGTGTGTGTGTGTGTGAAATGCTAATTTTGTAAAATTGCCGTTTTATGAGTTTTTTATGTAAATTTTATAAATTTTACACAAAGCTTTTGTTAATTTGGTTTGCCATGGTGGCATAACAAAAACAATTGCTTTTTTTTTTGTGCAGCGTTTTCCAATGTTTTTGTCATCGTAAAAAAAAAACCTTAAATAAATTAATTGAATTACGTATGTTTATTTACAAAGCGCCTGCACAATTATGCAAGTGTCGTTCCCAAATGCCCACCGGCCAGGCCCCATTTGTGGCCATGGCTCATTGGCTTTTTGCTCCAAAAATGGAACAGCATTGTTTACGCTCCGTTGATTTAAATGCATAAACAAATTTGTTTTTGGGGGAAACCACTAAATGCACTTCAAAACTCTCTCCCTCTGTCTCTCTTCTCAGATACCCCGCCGAAGTGATTTCGGTCAACACCTCTGGCAAGCATTTCCAGCGCATGTGTGCGGCTCGGAAATCCACAACTGGCTGTTACGCTGGCGGCGGAGGCGGCGGCGGCGTCAACAACGTTGCATCCTCCTCAAGCAGTGCCAGTCCCGAAAATGCCCAACCGGATGCCAACAATTTGGATGACAATCTGCAGACGGTCAGTCGACGTTCCCGTTCGCGTAAGGTGCGTGGCAAGCGAAGGAATACCATAGCGGGCATAGACCAAAAGGAGATACAGGATGCGGCCAATGGGTATGTAAAAGACTACAAGATTTTAGTCACAAGGAAAAAAAAAGCAACTTTTTTTTTCGTTTTCATTGGCCTTAAACGAGGCCAGACTATGCCTCTCAAACTGTACATAAAGCATACTAAACATTTTCCACTATAAAGGGTGTTTTTTTTTCTAGGTGTAGAATTTTTAATTGAAAGAAAGATACTGGTAGAAAATTGACTCTTTAAGAAAGATCATTTTATGCAATTAAGAAAACAACCCGTTCAAAAGCAACCGAATCAATCACATTCGTTATCAAAAGTACCCCACTTTTTCTTGAACTGAAATCAATTTTAAAGAGATTTACTTAGAAAACATTAGGTCCGAAACGACCGTTTTTTTGAACCCAGAACAGTGGTGACATTTTATGAACGGGCTTTGACGGCATTTTTTCGTAAAAAAATTCATTTACGATGCATAATAAACGCTCGTTTCTAAGCAAGCTAACGAATGTTTATTTGAAGCTGGCTTCTTTTGTTCGCTAAAGTGTGGCTAACGAGCCGAGAGCTGGAGCTCTCAAGCTGTGGCGCTCATCTCAGAGTAAAGAGCTGTTGCTCACAAGTCAAGAGCCGACTGCTGGCTACCGGGCTTCGAGATGTGGCTCTCAGCTCAGAGTCAAGAGCTGAGTACCATGAGCTTAACGCAAGAGCTGGCAGAATATCGGGATCATTCATTAATCCAACGCCGTCCAGAATCCGACACTCATCATTCCCGACACAATCCCGTAGTTTTTTCGTGTCCCGATGGGATCTTTATTATAAAATCTCAGATCTTACCAAATTACGACAGTTTAGTTTCTGGAACCTCTAAAAAAAACACCCTATATAGTCTGTACATACAAACTCGTACGTACAAATGGATCTGTGTCACAGTTCCACTTGTTATTATGTCAAATGCATTTTCTTATAAAATTATTGTGATTAGCTGAAAATTTGTTATGCTGTTTAGTTTCCTTTTTTGTTTTGTTTTCTATTAAATTAGCTTAAAATTTGTTATTAACTATTTATGGTTTGCCAAATTAGCAGCACACAAATGCATGTTGAAAAAAAATTATATATCAAATATCCAAAATTCCAATTGAATGTTGTACAAAAAAAAACAGAAATGTATATAAATCTTTGATTTTGTCTGTAATTAGAAACTATCGATGAATGTTAGCAAATTATTTCAAGCAATTTGGCATTAAAAATTCTTCAATGAAATGGCAAAAATCTATCGAAAACAGCTTAACAAATTAAAAACAAAACACACACACACTCACTCATGCTCCATCAAACACCAAACCAACATCCTCCCACACTCGTACATACCTTCTCAGTGTCTCTAGTCGGCCCACTCTTTGCTTGAGCCCAAGCTCCATCATCATCATCATCATCAGCATAAATCAGGCGAGGAGCAAAACTCTGTAGGATTTGCCAACAAGCTAAAAATTGTTTCACTTTTTTTTTCAAATGGCACACACGACGACGCCTTTTGCTAAAAGTTTCATAAATCTTATTTGTTTTGTTGGCGTCTGCCCACCAAGTCAGAGATCCAAAGGAGACGGCGTCATTCCATTTGGCTGCGTTTTATATGCAACATGAAACCCAACTGGGCATACACACACACACACACACATGTGTACGTATGTAATTCGTGTCAATGCTGTTCAATATCTGAGCGATCAGCAGCAGTCAAAAATGCTGAACAAAGCAGAAAGTTAAACCACTGCAGAGTGCTTGTCAAACTGTAAGTGCAGTTCAATTCCAGATTTGTTGTTGGTGGCCTACAAACTACATACATGAATGAATGCTTATCGCGCAATTATTGGCCTAGCCTCACATTTATTGAGTGTATGTGTGCAAGTACAGTGGTCAATAAAAGTATTCGTCATGCCAATCAAAAATTGTTTAAGAGGGGATTCTCCATGTAGAGGCTGTTTTTTTGGACCTTTTTTAAAAAAAAATCTTATTTGAAAACGAAAAGAGTTTTTCCAATTCTATTCATATCTCCAAAAATAAAATGCAAAGTTTAAAAATGTTTTCGCGCCACTCATGAAGTGTAACTTGCCAGCCCTTAGTCAGCTGGCTCTTACATATTATAGATGGCGACCAAGCTGCAGATGGCGCCACTTGAGGTGGCTGCTTTTGACAAATACGAAATACTTTGCTTGGTTTTGCGAATAATTATTAAAACGCAAATTGCAATGTTTAAACTAAACAAATAATTTATTCATTTGAAGCCACATATCCAGAAAAACAATGTTGTTTACATTTTAAAAATTTATTTTACTTGTCAAAATTGTTTGGTTGGTGAATTTTGCTAAATCTCCTGACAAAACACGAGAAATTTGAAACGAACCGAAAGAGATTTCTGTGACACCGAGAATTGGTTTTGCGTTGGAATTTGGTTGAAAGAGATTTCTGTGGCACCGATGTATATCTTCTAAAGTATTTCGATTTTCAAAAAATCCTTTAGGGCGATATTCTCAAATAACCGAGCTATAAAAAAATGAAAAAAAAAAAAATCGGAAAAAAATGTTGCACATGGAGAATTCCCCCTTAAGCGTAGTACGGAGACGCTGACAATTTTTGCGGAGCCTATCTAATTACATAGCTCAGGAAATCCGCTCATGAAAATTGTCAGAGCACATTGTCAGAGCGAGTACGGAGGAACCAACAAAAAACTCGTTTTTTTGAAAACAGCTGATAAATTGTCGAAGGGGGTCTGGAAATTATGAAACTTGTTTGATAATTGTCAGAGGTACCTTTGGAATTTGAGCACACAATAAAAAAAATGAAAGCAAAGAAGACCAAAAAACAAAACTACAATTATTTGGACAACTGAGAGGTGGACAAACAAGTGGAGCTAATCAAAGTGGGCGAGTCGCAACCAATTTCATGGAATCTGGCCAATAAAAAGCATTTCGATACCCGCAGCTGCATCACTTGTGGCGGAGAATCCTTCTTTGTATGCTTCTCCTGGCCTGCCATTTGCCCAATGTATGCATTCCACCCGAGTCTAAACCTTCGCAGTCTCCACAGCCCACCGAACGGCCCTAAAGCCAACGGCCAAGCAGCCCTAAGCTGAAATATCCACAGCCCATTATAGTAGTGGCTCCTTCGGCTTACTGTGGTAGCTTCTGTTGCCACTGTTGTGGCCATATTTTAATCCGTATTCACCTAGTTTATCCTCCTCTAATACGCCCGGCGAGTATGATCCGCCTCCAGTCTATTAAGTGGCTATGAATATTGCCTCTGATTTAATGTGCGGCCCAGCAATTTTAATCTCCAGATGCGTTTTGTGTTGTCGTTATAGCAGTATGTCTAAGAGGCTAAGTTCTGCTCCCGCAGTCCAAAATAAAGGGCTTCTACCGCCCCACACAAAATGATTCCATGAAATAGACCATGGCATTAACACAGACAACTGAATTTCCCCTAGTGATTTCCATTTTAATTTTTATTCACTCTTTTATTTTATTTGAATTAGCCCACTTTTTTTTATACACACAACAGCTGATTTCAGTCTGTTGCCTGGTCACACTACATTGTCTGAGCGGCTCTGGAAATTATCAAACAATTTCCGCTCCGCAAAAATTGTCTGCGTCTCCGTACTACGCTTTAAGCTGGAAGGTTTACTAAAATACATAAAATTACTCACATTTTGGGTTTTTTTTTTTGAGTTAAACATGCTTGAATACTTCTAGAATCAAAGTTGAAGAACTTTGGAAACTAGCTAAAAATTGGATTGGAATCGAATGTTAAACAATTCAAAGAGTTAATAAGAGAACGAAACCTATGATAATCTGATGGTACATGGGCATGATATAAAAAATAGAAAATAGTACAATGCGTCGCTTATCAAAACAAAAATTCAGCTCCGATTAGTTTTGACAAATGATAAAAAAAAAAACAGACTCTTTTCAGATTGGCTAGTCCGGGATGCTTCTTTGTGGATTATTTTTCCAATTCGCTACTGATTACAGTACACATCCGAGTAGATAGTTTCATTAAACGGCAGCAACTTAAAATAGACCATATCTTTACAATTCTACCAAACCATTAGCATTACCAGCAGCAGGGAAAATATTCGCATGCATACAAAGAAAAAGTTAATGTAATGTAGCTTTCAAAAGCTCCTCTGTTCTGCTTTATTTTTATTCCGTTTTTGCTCATCTGCTCCCGACTCTCTCTCTGACCTACTGCATCGACCGCTGTCCACTGTTTTGAATGCATTTGGGCAATTTAAACAATTGGAGCGTGTGTTAACTGCGGGGAAAGAAGTTCCCCCACTAACAACAGAAGGGCCAATTACGGGGCATGCACAAACACATATACAAAGCTTCTGTGACTTGGCGTTTGCTACTGTTTGTCAGAATTTTCGCTACACTGACTTGGGACTCCCAAGCGGTCTAAGCAGTTCTGGCAACTCATTGAAGTTGGGCAAAAGATCGCTGATGATTGAACTGTTGAAAGTTTATGAAATAGCTATAGGATCAATCAGCCTCCTTTGTGGTGTTGTGCGCGTCTTGTTTTAGAAACTTTATGATGAAAATCATAACTTATTGACCTAGTAAAAGTTCTGCTTATAAGTTCTATGACAAATTTTTTGTTCGCTGACTCACAAATATATGCCACCAAAAATCAACTTTGCACTGTGCCACTTATTTCAGCTGAAATTCTATCAATCTCTCCAAACCTTATGTTAATAAGGTTATATGGAAAGTGACTCTCATATCTACGGTTACTAGATCCGGTTTAAGTAAAAGCGAAATTGCTTAAGCAGTTGAAACCGACAGCTCAATGCCACGAGAATTCAATTCGTTGAAAAAAGTAAGCCTTGATCTAGTAACCACTGATTTCCCTGCCACCTTCCATACATATTTGTAAAAGAAAAATGGTCAATTCAAACGTTTATACGAAAACCGCAGGCATTGAGAACAGACCGGAATAAATGTATTTCCGATTTGATTTTCTAAACATTGTCGGTATTTAAGCACATACTGGCAATTCAACACGTGGCGCGCGTCGTGCAGAAAAGCTACACGTAACGTGTTGAAATGAGAAAGCTCCAAAACGTTATGGGTTGAAAATCCTACATTTTCGTGTAGCTTTTGCATTTAATGTTTCTCTGTGTACTTGTCATTTGATACCACCTCCTTGGTCCTGGAATGTGCCTAAAGAGTGATTGAAGTTGGAATGGTTTCAAAAATTTACTGCATGACGAATACTTTTTGTGACCACTGTCGAGCAGAGATGTTCTCCTCTTCCGCTGACATACCAAGTGCATGCCATGCACACAGCTGTGCTCTGCCCCCCCCCCACTTTCTTCTTCAAAGTCTCCGTTAGGCACTTATAAAATATTTAGATGTTGTAATCGGCAAAAGAAACTAGAAAATTGAAAAATTCAACTTTGAACTGTGCCACTAATTCATTTCGTCTGTGTGCATTAATGTGAGTGAAATTAACCAGAAACAACACAATAATTTTCAAAGAAAGGCAAATTCCTACTCTCTCTCCCTATCTACCCTCCTCTCTCTTCATCTCCACCTCTTACCACAAATGCTAACCAAAAACCAAACATATTTTCTTTGCACCCTCAAATTTTTTATTCCAATTTCTCTTAGCCAAATGCCAAATGCCATTTCACCCGCTCCGGTGACCGCCCAAACAGATGGCTCGGATTCATCGAAAAAGTCCAAAAAGTTTGGACGCAGCAAGTCCAGCGATATCTTAAAAAAGGAATCTGTTGCCTTGCCCTACGACAAAGGCAAGAGCACCCTGACACGCCTCAACTCGCTGAAACAATGGGGCCGGAATCGTTTCAAGTTTATGCATCAGCGAACTGGCGATCCGAATGGACTGGGTGGCGAGAGCAGTCAATTGGACACCAGCGGTTGCAGCTCCCACAACAGTTCCAGCGAGAAGCCGGGCGAGAGCGGCGCCAAGCGCGATATTGATGATGAGTGTGTGGTGCATGAGTTGATAGCCCAGAAGAGTGAATCTCGGTTTTCGCACGAACGAAAACCCTCGTATTCCTCCTCGGAGAAAAGCATGAGCGTCTCCAGTAGCGGCCAGCTGAGGGGTAAGCTACAGTTGTCGGCTTTGGCGGCGGCGGCGCATGTAAAAATGCGTGAGACAGCCACCCTGAATAGGCAACGTAGAAATCTGGCGGGTAAGGAGGAGCAACCACACTCCTCGAGTGGCAATTGGAGTGCCAGTTCGGAATCGGGCAGAGCTTCCATAGGCAGCGAGATTACAATGCAGCCCAAGTCAAGTGCCTCCAATACCTCGCTGAATGTGTCCAGTTTTCAGCCGGGTCCGGGCAGCATAAGTGGACCACCTTCCTCTATGCTGAGCAGAAGACGTTTTCTCAACACTTCCGCCTCCAGCAGTGTGACCAGCGAAGGTACAGCCACTCCAGAGCTGCAAACAGAGGCGGGAGGTTATCCCAATCACTTGGACGATGAAACCAGTTCGGCCTATAGCTGCGACACAGAAGGTTACTACACCTCCTTCCATATGGACAGTGGTTTGCGCACTTTGAAAGAGGAAGAGCCACCGATGACTCCCTTGCAGCAGAGTCTACACACCAGCAGCTACTCCTTTGGTAGCCAATCCAATCAGACGGTTTTAAATGCAGAGAACGAATATGAGTTGTATGGACGTGGCTCCACCTCCACCACCACCAGCTCGGCAGGCACAGTGTGCACCACTCTGCTAAATGCAGCCGCTGCAGGACCAGATGTGCCCGAACGCACCAGTTCATTGGGCAAGCACAGCCAGAGTCAGAGTAACAGCAACAGTAGCAGCACCCTCGAGCGTAGCTACAGCAGCAGCACCATAGGCAGCACCCTAGAGCGCACCGGCACCATCAAGCGCAATGTAAAGCTCACTGGAGAATCTCTCCAGCCGGAGGAGCAAGAGCCACAGCAGCAGCAAGAGTACTCCGAAAGCTCTGATCTGGAGGGTGTGGAACGCATAGAGCGCATTAAGCAAAAGACGGCTATCAACTCCAAGAGAATACCCTCCATGTGCATCATAACACCCACCACCAGTGATGATGATGAGAAGGCGGAACGTACCCTAACCAACCTCTCAGTGGAGGTGGATCAAAGTGATGTAAATGACCCCGAACAGCTGACGCCCACGAATAGCAAGGATCACAACCTAAACGAGGTGAAGCACACACCCACCAAAGCTTTGAGTGGTGTGTTTGAAAAGCTCAGGGTAAAGCTCACACCAAAGCCCGCCTCCACGAGTGTGGTAAACGATGATGAGCTTTACGATGTGGCCGGCGAATATGTGACCATAGCCGATATCAGCAATAACAACAACAACAAACGGGACAAAATGCAACCGTCGTCGGGTCATTTGGGCATTTACTATTCCAATGACATTGTAGGTAAGCCAGCCAGCTCGTCGGAGTATGTGTCGCTGAATGAATTGCCACAGCATTTGCGTCGCACGGTCGCCACTCACCCCCAGCCAGAGAGCGAGAGCGAGAGCGGGAGAGAGAGCGAGGGCGAGAGCAAGCAGCTGCCTGGTGCAGTGCCCATGTATGCCGAAATCAGCGAACTGCGCGAAGAGAAATCGCTCATCTCTCAGCCACGTCGTGTGCGCACAACTGCCGAGGGTCGCATCATTTACGATTCGGACAGCCTCAAACGACGTAAGGGTGCACACACCACCTTTGCACCTGGACCCTATGTAAAGGAAACCGAAAGTGCTCCAGCCGACAGTGCAACGCGAGTGGCGGAAGCCAAAAGTACAAAGTTTGGCATCGGCACACGCAAAGTGGCCAATGTGCGTCCCATTATATCCAAATCGACGCTAACTAAACTACAGGGTAGCAGCATGTCGGCCTATCAGCCGGCCAGTTGCTATCAGGAGCAGAAGCAGCTAATGGCCAATCAAACGAATCCCTTCTATGAGACTTTAGCCAAGCCAACCCACATGATGCCATCGCCCTCCGGCAAATCCAATTCCTCGACAGGCTCCACGGCCACCAATTCATCATCCTCCAATTCCAATTCAGGGGAAGAAGGTAAGCCAAAGCAAGAGTCCCAGCAACAGCAGATAGAACATTTTAATGCCAATTTTGCTTGTCCATCCAACCCTGTAAATAAATTAATTAACAACAACAACCAACATAACCATTCAAAATTCAACTCAATGAACAGCACATCAAGTGTAGAGAACGAGAGTCAAACCCCAAATGGGGAGTCGAAACCACCACCACCAGCACCCCCGCTGCCACCCAGAGCGAAAGTTAGTTTACCTTCTACCACCCCCTCTTCTGCTTTATCGATTGACCCACTTGGCTTGCAATTTTCCATTTCAAATGCAAATCCCTGCAAATCTCGTTCGGCTCTTAAGCGCAACAACAGCTACCGACTGGCCAATGATGAGCTGAAAGTGGAAATGAACAAAGAGAATGTGGAGAATTCGAACTGGACACATGCAACAAGTGAGCGTAAGCTAGCCAAATCCTTTGAGCGTCTGGTCGATGAGTTTTCTTTGTCTCTGACCACCGTGCATGATTCTTCGTATTTGAGGAATAAATCGCTAGAGAACTTTGATGATTCACCCGCCCTGGTGGTGGTGGATGATGATGACTCCAACTCCCCGTCGGAGTCGGAAAACGAAGACGTTGTGGAAGTGAATACGACCCGTCCCCCCAAATATCACAAGTCTTTTGTGGATAGCATTCTGTTGCGTCCATTTAAAATTATTTTGCCCAACGAAGACAACGGGGCGAGGCGTCAGCGCATTTTGCAAAAGTTTGAGGTAACGGAAATTTGGTAAAAATCCAAATACTTGGAGACCTTTGGTCTCCAAATACCATACAATTTCAAAAAATTCTTAAGATTTTACTACCCACCGCTGCTCTAGCCCCTTCACCAGCAGCCACCAGCAGTCGACTTTGTCAAGTGTTGCATTCTCCTCTTGGGCAAGCACACACTGTATGCTGTAGTGGCTGCATCTCAGCCGGCTTATTAAAGTTGCCTTTCCCACAAGCAGCCACATATGTACGTGTTCAATTGGCTTTTATCATTTGGGTTCAATGTTCAACCTCCTCAACTTTTTCTTTACACTTGACATGCTAGTTCTGGCACAATACTACGAGGGTAATTTCATAGGTTTGTTGAATTTTTAAATGAATGAAATTAAAGACCAAATTAAAGCAAAAAAAATATCATTTAAAATCTACAAAATAACGCCCGTCAGAGTGCTATAAAGTTCCAATGGCTTTAATACCATTTTGTGTTTTAATTATCCGAAAATTTAAAAGCTGTTCAGGGTTTGACGTAGTTTTTAAAACACCGATTAGGTACATTTTATCTTTTTTGTAGCCTACTGAACCGTAGTTCATAGAATATGTCTCCGCTTACCATGACTTCGTACGCTTGCAAGTTGTTTCAAGTACCAAGTACCTTAACTTATGTAAAATCTTAGATTTCTAGGTCAAGCGGATTGAGCTGTTGGCTGATGTATCAATAATTCAGTCGGGTTTAGAGATTTATGTACACACATATATAGATAGACTAGAATAGCACATATGTAGAATTATGTCGCGTACTATGCTTACAAACCAAATTTCAAGTCAATAGGATGAAAAAAAAAATGTTCCCATACAACATTTTCCAACGCTTTTCCGACTTTTCCGGTTGGAATTTTCCAAAACCCTGTCTTAGTACGCACTTTCACCACTAATGGAAACTCCTGTCCATATTTCAGCCTTCTACCTTTTACCGTTTGCGCTCTGCGTTGATTGCCAATCAGTCAGTCAGGACACACTGTTTTATATATAGAGTAGGAGTAGAAGTAGATATGGTAATGTCCATTAATTCCACAGCCAAAAAAATATTGTCATCAAAATAACACTATTTAGTCATCAATTTAAAACTGTTGACTATCAAATTCTCTTTAATACTCAAAGTATTAAATTGATATTTTCAAAAGTATTAAAATTATATTTCGAGGATATTAAATTGATACTAAATTGTATCAGGCTGACAGTTTTTTGTATTAATTTCGTAGTATCAATTTGATACTAGATCTTATCAATGTGATATTTCAATTGTCAAACTCTTAGTATTATTTTGATACTAGCTTTTATCAATTTAATATTTTTAATTATCAAGTTTGTAGTGCCTATTCAGTTTTCCATAAACTGCAATGTAAATTAAAACATATTTAATAAACCTTTTAAACATGGCTGCTCAAACTTACCTTGTAAATGTATAAATTCGTGTTCCATATACGTATTGAAATCCATTCCATAGCATTTACTTTTAACTACGTGCTGATGTGCTTGCGCAAAAATTAAAACACTAAATGTGACACATCAAGCATCGTCAGCTGCGACATTCGGCATGCTTCGTTTAAAAAAATACCGTACCGATTCCTAAAACTGATTATTTCAGTTAAAGGACCTAGCTACTGCATTATTCCGTAGTTTCAGCTATCAAATAAGTTTTGAACCAAGGTTCAAACCAATAACTTGGGTTCGAAGCTTTTAAATACCAGTCTCTAAACCGAACTTTTTGCTTTACGAGGGGTTCGACCCTCTGGACCGAAACTTTTTAAGAATATCAGAAATTTGCAGCCTAGCTTGAATTGGAAAATCGCATATCAAAAACAATATGCTAAATCTATCATATTAAATCGTATTCAAAAATCGAATCCCTGATAACCGCTCTTTTCGGAATCTCAACGATGATTCGTTTCAAAAAAGCTTTGAGTTTACGTTTTTAGGAACTTTTTTTTAATCCATTCCTTGGATTCAGTGTTTCTTAAAACCAGTTCGTGAACCTAACCTGCAACTTTAAAGATAATCACTTAAGGGTTCGGCGCTTCAAATCATTCTATCTCAAGAAAGTTTCCGTTTTTTTAACCCTTTACTCATAGAGTATAACGTATTTATTGCAATAAGATGTTGAGTTATCCATTATTCAAAGTATTGCTCTTAGGTAGTTATTACCACATACCTTAGACCTGGAGGTTATCAATGAGTCTAATCAATTTCAAATTCTATAGAACCTTATTTACCGAACTTTTGTCAATATATAAGTCTGAATACAGCACGTTAAGGTAAACGGAATTAAAGATTTAGGTAATTTACGAAACTGAAATAATAATCAAAATATACATTTTTACCGAAATATAATATTTGTTAGCTACAGCGAGTATCAGAGTCGTAGCTGAATTCTGACCTTTAGCATTTTCCTTTCCTTGACTTTTATGTTCAATTTTGGTCTGTTCATTCATATAAATTTCATAGACCTTATAAATTTCCCAAAAAAGAATTTGGTTTTATGTAATTTATGTTCAACTTATGTGCCCGTTTTCTTGGTTTCAAACACTTAACTTTATTTCTCTTCTATCTCTGAATGTGCGTTTTGTGTTTTAACCCTAGAATTAATCAATAAATGTTATATTTTGTGTTAGCTTTTAACTGTAACTAAATATAAATTTAACATGACAACAAAAACACATGTGTATTGTAAATTTTGTAAAGTTTTTTGCACCGTTTTTTATTTAACTTACATTTTTTTTGTACATCCATCCTGAAAGCAATTATCAACCCCCAATAACTTTATTCTTAAGTTTTATCATTGTTTTTTTTGTTAAGATTTTCTACAAACTATGATGCTAATTTTTTAAACCCAATTCCCAAAGCGTGCAAAAAACTTCTATTGCATAATTTATGTTGTATGTGTGTTTGTGCATTGTTTTTTCGTGTTTCTTCTGTAGTGGTAGTAGTTTTTTGCACCTTTAACACCGCCCCAAACTAACGTATGTAGTTTAAAAAGTTAGCACATAGCCACTTAGCCTTAAGTTATTACGAACGCATTCCATAGACCCACCGATAAGTAAGTAAGACAGATTATCATCCAAATCCAAATAAAAACCATAAAGAAACAAACAAAAGAACATTTTGACCTTAAATCATTGGCATAATCATATGGGCTGAAGGGAACTATCACCATTCCACTGCACCCATAAACACCACATCCACATCCCAGCACCATTTGCACCATGTACATATACATACACAACCACAGCGTGTGGGAAAGCACAGGTAAAAACCATAAGACATTTGCGTTAAAAACAGGTACGTATGGTACGTTTAAGTGTTGGGTCAAACAGCCGATTGCAGTGAATAAAGTGAGATGCTCATTTGTTCTTTTTTGTACAGTTGTTCCAGTACTTGTTTTTTATGAATTACGAACTGACATGATCACTTTCGACATCGACTGTTTATTTTTTTTCACCAGCACAAAAACTATGACAAATAATCGATGGATCTTGTTCGATTGTTGTGGTGAACGAGTGTGATGTGCAATCATATTTGCTAATTTTAGTGATTTTGAGTGAAATACAAACAAATATTTAAGCTGTCATTTAAAATTAAAACGATCACTTTCACGCACACTTACAGCGTACTCAGCTTCAGCTAATCAATTTTTTGTATGATGTAAACCTATGCTCGGGAACACGGCCATTGTTTGTGTTTTCAGCCCTGGGGCTCGATTACGTTTTTCCCTTCAGATCTGGAGTTTTGTAAAACCCTTAAACCATTTCATTACTAAGGTTAATTTCAAAAAAAGGAAGCCTTTAATCATCTGAAAGATTTAGGGCTTCAGTCTAAACCTCATATATTTGCCATTACCAAAGAGGATAAGGCTCAGAATCAGAGTCTAGACTCACTCAACTCGTTTCACAGAAATTGAAAATTCACCATTGATATGAAAATAAAATACAAACCTCCATATTTGGATTCCACTGTTAACAGACATGGAAATCATCTTTAAATCAGGTGGCACATAAAGCATTCTGCATCAGAACATAAAACGATAAAGCCCCATACGGACATCCGACGTTCGTAATTTAGCTTACTTCGTCATATGTTTCGTCACCGTGGAACGTAAGAGTAGTGACCAGTAGTAACCAGGATTAAGAAAAAATTCCGCCGAGAATTGAAGTTTATGGTATTTTTAGTTTTACTGGCGGTGGGTCACACTGCTCGATCATCTGTTTCTTGTTTTGATGCCAAGTTGACTTATATTTGCAAGATGAATTGGAGTAACTGCTGGTTGTGGCCCCATCTTCGATGCGGTCTCCCACCTGAGTTGACGACAGCATAGACTCAGAAATACACTCTTCTATATCCACTGCAGAATTGTCCAGGCACTCAGCATGAAGCAAGGGGTCCGTTTGTCCTGTAAAATAATGAATCTTTCATTAAATTAATTTACAAAAATATTATGTATGGTCGGACGTGGCGTACTAGTTGTATGCGTGGCTGCTGGTGCGGGAAGTTGTTGTGGGTTCGATCCCGCCTCGGACCATCTAATAGAAAAAGTTTTTTCTTTCTTTAGAAAAAAGCTTTTACACACCCGATCACCTTCACCAGCTACTGGCGCCAGCTAGTAGGAAGTTAAGTAACTAGCCATGAAAAAGCAAAAATTCTCTAACTATTGCCGTAGGTCGTACTGTAGGTCCCTTTCTCTTGTGCGAAAAATTATAAGCACACACGCCAAGAGATTGAGAGAAGCTTGGCCCTGGCCCTCCTGGAGGTGCTGTTTGAGCCAATTTTACTTTACTTTACAAAAATATTATTGATCAGCTTACCTGCGCTTTGATGAGACATTCGGCAGAAACGACATTAATGCGCCGAATTCCCAATCAATGTTAACATCGTCCATAAAAGAAGGGCTACCTATTCGCTCACCACCGGCACTACCAGTCTTCATCTGCTTTGCGCATCTGCCATGGTAGCGATAGCTCTCTCGCAAAGACTTAAAGCCTTTTCGGCATTCAGCCACTGTAACATATTGGTACAAATTTTAATCGAATTGATCAAAGTGTTAATTTTTCACATATGTACATACCTTCTTTTTGTTATATGGCGGCCACTTCTCCCCAAGCCTTGTTTACAAAATTTAAGGCCGAATGCTTGGGGTGGGAAAAATCCCAAATAACATCCCGCTATTTCACCGCCAAAATTAAAGAAATTTTTTCATCATGTGAAAACATTTCCACGCGACTCTTTCGTTTTTGCTTTTCTGCCATGTTCTTTTTTATTATTTTTTAGTTCACTTTAGCTTAATGCACTCCAGCTGATCGATGCGCAGAGTGACTTAACAAGGTGCATTCTCAATGCTGCGTCAGCTGCTCAAAGCACAATAAGGCCCACAGTCAATTTACATAGTCTCCACAAATGTGCTGTTAAGCGTAACATTGACTGTTAAGGGTGACATTCAAATTCTGTTCTCCGTACTTGCAAAAAGTACAAGTGGCGAAGTTGTAACTTCTGCTTCTTCTTCCCTCAATTTTTGTATGAAACTTCTCGTTGCTTCGGATGTCCGTATGGAGCTTAAGCGACGAAATATGGCACAATCAGATTATTTCCAAACAGAATGATTTTTCAAAAAAAATTATTAAAGCACATCTAGGTAAAATCGGGAAACCCAAATCAAAAGGCGATCATCTAGCCGGCTTAAATCAACTTTAGATCATAAATAAAGCTAAAGATCGTCCAAGATAGATGGATTGTTCCTTCCAGAGATAGTTAGTAATTAACATTATTTATCGATTTGATAATAATCGGATGAACGGTTCTCAAGTTATGACCAAAAGTTATTTCCAATCAAAGGTCAGTTTTTAAATGGTTACAGTAGTGGCGCCATCTATTTGTCACTTTTGAAATGGTCACAGTAGTGGCGCCATCTATTTGTCACTTTTGAAATGGTCACAGTAGTGGCGTAATCTAGTCAAGTTATGACCAAAAGAAAGTTAGCTGCAGCAGCGCTTCTTAAAGAGTATATTACAGTTGGGCTTGACCGACTTTTTTACTTGTTTCATTTTAAAAACGGGAAGTTTCAAAGAAAAAAATGTTGCCATTCATTAGCCGTCGTTCATTCAGTTCTGTGGTTTAACAGCCAAGTTGTAGACTTTCGAGCTTACTGCCCAAAATCTCATTTTTTAAATTTTCTCTTGTAAGATCTCGCACCGTTTTTAACAGAGAACTATAACAGGATTATGTGTATGACCGATCTTTAGTTTTATTCGGTCGGCAACAAGGTCCAGTATATTGAAGGGTTGGGGATGATTCTAGATGATTTTCGTATGCTTAACACGAATCTGTTTTCGGAAATGGTCCAACACCTCGAGATTTTCAGTAATTTGAGCTTAAAGTTTCAAAAAGTGCCTATTTTGAAACTTTTCAGACTCGTTTTGTGGGGAACCTACACTTTTGTTTTGACTTTTTTTGATGTTATCGTAAATTTATATTTCTTTACTTTAAATTAAACTATCCCAAAGAATTGTACGAAGTTTTTAAGCGAAGATATACCATTTTGAATACAGAGTCTCTGATCTGGTGACCTATACTCAAGTTATCTGCTTTCAGCAGCTACTGCAGGTACAGAGTGTATTACAGTCGGGCTTGACCGATTTTCTTGTTTTTATAAGATTTACCAAACTCTTAAAGAAAAGCCCACACCTGAGTGAATGACGAAAAAAGTGAAGGACTGAAACAAAAAGAGCAATTAACCAAAAAGGAGTCAGTGAGCAACACACTTTTCTTCACTAACTCATAAAACCCTCCCAACACTAGAGCGTTTGCTTGCTTTCTTTTTAAGTCTTCTCTAAGATGTTCCTTAACCTGCTCCTTTTTTTTTACCCCCATTCAGTTTAAACTTATTTGGTGCTTGTTTTTTCTTTCACAGGGTATCAACGTTTCTCTAATATCTATGAGCAAGTGCAGCCAGCAACGAACGCCACACAGCGCACAGATGCCACGGACAGGACGCCCTTCCAGCGCACTGCCCCCGTCTACTGGACACTGCAGAACCGACGCAGTCAACCCAAAGCACAGCAACCCAGTGGCAACATCACTTGCCGGGATGATCTGTACGCCACACCCATTCGACGAGCAGAGCGTTTGGCTCGTGCCGCAGCCGCCAATGGTTCAGCTATTCCAGCAGCTTCTGCTGCTGCTGCTGCCGATGGCAAGAGCAACATATCGCCCATAGTCCCCCGAAATCGCAGCGGAGCTTTTCTCACCTCAACGCCCACGCGGAATGACCCTGAACGGGAAGGAGATGGTTCCACGGTGCCGCCCATGAAACAGCCTGCTCGGAATTGGAGCGATGATGCACCCGAGCGACTAAATACCTGCGCGGATCGTATTGGTCAGAGTAAGACCACGCTTATGGACTTTAAGAAACTGCTTTTGGCCAAGTCGGCCAAAACGAGTCCCGTGCAGCGTAAAGTGTCCGCCGTGGAGCTGCTTAAGAAGTCTACCACACCAACCAAAATACCACAGCCGCCGCCCACTGCCACGCCTAGTGCCTCCAAGTCAACGGCCAATTCCAGTCTCAAATTGCTTGACTTGAGCGGCTCGCCAAAAACCTTTGCCAATCGCCGCATGCTGCGACAGGGTCAGTTCGGCTCACCCTCCAAGAGTTTTGCGCCCAAGATACGAGGACCCACAGCTGCTGCTGTTGCACCACGCACCGACATCATGTCCAGCACCATATTAGAGGCCAATAGCGAGGAGGACCAGTCCCATAGTAGTGGCGGCTCAAGTTCCGAGACGAAACTCAGCAGCTACGATCTGAAACGCAACTTCTTCCTGCAAACCGAGGAGAATAATTTCATGCGGGGCGAGCTAAAGCCCAGCTTTGCCAGAGGCGGCAACCCAACGGAGAGCAATAAACTTGTGAGTGCTTCACTGCCATCGTTTGAGACGGCACTGTAAGCGGGTCTAACCCGACGCTAATCCTGCATTTATTTAAAACTGGAACGAGTCAAAATCGATGCTACTTTATGCAAAACTTATAGATACTATACATATATATCAATTATACACTTAAAGCCCTTAATGGTATTTTTTAAATTGTGCTGCTTGTATAAACCGAGATATTTTATACACCGAATACGAGAGTCGTCTATACAATTATAATTATTAATTATATTTATTTGTAATTTTATTATTTATTTATTGCAATTTAGTATTGCCGCCCTCTGTGTACGCCTTGCATTTTGTTTTGTACGTCTATATATGCATAATGTATGGATTTAGGGAGAAGCGCAAATCAATAAAAAAAAGGAAAAAAAATCATTGGAAAACTCACCGAAGTTTTGCAGTTGGGGTAATGGGGAGGGGTGTATATAGTAGAAAGTATGGGTAAGTATATAAAACATCAGAAATATTTGTCAAAAAACTCCCAGAATAGCTTAGATATGCTCGCCAGATTGACTCCTTCTCAGCGACTTTTTGCTAAAAATAGCTATAACCATTTCAACTCGTCCAAACTTTTTCGGTTCATTATATGAAAAACATTTGAGATTTGGATCCATTGTAGAAACAGCAAAATGTCAAAAAGATCCGTTAACTACCTTGGAGTTATGCTGGACACCAGGCAACAACTGGCTTACGTCGTAGAGAAGGCATCAAAATCAAGCATCGTCTTAGCTAGAAAATGCGAGGTACAGGGCTTCATCGTTAAGTGGCGCAACTCAACCTAACAGTGATACACAGCAACGGCAAGCGAGACAGCGAAGCATTGAGAAGTGGCAACATCGCTGGGACTAGTTCACTAAGGATCCCAAAGTTATTATCATGGTTGTCCAGAAAACATGGCGATTTGAACTTTTCACCTTACTCATCTCCTTAGTGGACATATCTGTTTAAGGTGCTAACCAAAAAGATTCGTCCAATAAGATGACAGCGAGGAGTGCACATGCTGCGAAGAAAACCCAGTTGAGGACGCCAGACACGTCCTGTTTGAGTGAGAAAGATTTCATATCGAAAGTGCGGAATTATCCAATGTGACGAGCGGCGATATGGCCGAAGATAATTTAGTCCCGTTCTTGTAATATTGCAAAGTTTGGTTAAGATAGCTTTTAAACTGACGGACGGACAGACGGACATGGCCATATCAACTCAGCTCGTCATACTGATCAAGAATATATATGTATACTTTATGTGGTCGGAGATGCTTTCTTCTATGCGTTACAAACATCTGGACAATTTTAATATACCCTCTACAAGACACATTGTGCCAGATTTCAGTTTAATCAACTATTCTTAGAAAGCATCCATTAGGCATATTAAATCCATTAAGCGTTTTGATATCAGTGCAGCCCTGGATTTTTAGCAGGGTTGCAAGGTCAAGTGTTCGGTCAGCTGCTTGTTGTATTAAAAAAAAACAGAATCGGTCACTCAACTATAAGCTTGTGCCAATTTATCACCTGTTAGTAAAAATTTAAGGTAAAATATGGAAATTAAAGGCAAAGGTATGTAGAATGTGAATACTGAAACAAATTGTGTGTTGTTCTTGTTAAATGTTGTTTCTGTTTACCGTTTTGTTATGTCCTTATATAGAAAAAACCTAACCAATGTGCCCGTGAATTGTGGAGTATGAACTAACTTTTTGACGATTTCTGACAAAAAGTCGGTCTCCTCATACTTATCCAAGACCCATGGTATCCGATGTCAACAACTGTACATAACATTTTGATACACGGTTTCCAAATAATAGATACGTCTGAAATACCAATAGGTTGTCGCAACAAGAAGGACGCAATCAGGCAGACGATCACATGCTCGACGAAACTTTAGACTCAACAATATGACAGATGTTTTCCAACGAGCATTGGATTCCTCGGATCCTCTTGTATCCAGCATCTTTCTCAATAAAAGTTTAGCTCAAATCCAAAAAAAAACCTTGCCAAAAGATGTAATTGAGCTATTAGAGTCGCCAAGTTTCAAAATAAACTGCACTAACATTTCCCCAGACATAGACAGCGACTCTGATGCTGAAGTGGACTGTGATTCGATTGCTAATGAACTAGATTTTGAGCTAGATGAAATTTAAATAGTAATTAATCAAGGATATACAAAATAGTTAGTAAGTACTCTTTTCAATATACTTTTGAATAAAACTTTTGTTTACTCTCTTTTTGTGAACTTTGAAGAAAAAGTTTGAGTGTGACATTTAATATGTTTCTATGCCAAGGAAAAAATATGAATTCAGGATTTATATACTATTTATAATTAAATATTAAAATATAAATACACATATAAAAATTACCTAAAATTTAAATATAAACGTTCTCAATTTAGGTAACAGAAATGCATGATTTAAAAAAGATAATTAACAGCAATTTAAGGCCCTTTTCTGGTCTTCTGGCAGCCATTTTTACAAATTTAGTTTTTTTCTTCTCATTATTCTGCTTCCGGCAATAAGAGCATTCTCACCAACCAGTTTCCCGCCTTCCATTTTGCTTTCTGATAATAGTGATTCCCGGAAAGCTGCGAACTATCAACACTCCTTTATTTAGAAGACCCTACTTTGGATGCCGAGAACTTTTTAAACAGCCCTTGCATTGATACATTTTTAATTTTGTATTTTTTGTAAAGAATAGTACAACCAAATACAAAAAAACAGAACTACAAAATCTTTTCCCGATTTCTTTCCATAAATTTTAAGCAACCAGGTAAAATTCAGCCTCCAACACCAGAGGAGAAGATTAATCTAATGTGGGCGTGTTCGGATTGTTGTACAACTTTGCCCAATTATTATACACTTGATGTCTATCAAATGTGCCAAATTGCAATTGTCTAACTACATTGTTCGAATTTTTGCCGCCTGGCAAAATGTGCAAGGGTATAAAAATTGCGCTAGCGCGGCCGTAAATCCAAGTATTTCGAAATGGGTTATGAATAAATGTAAGATTGGATACATTAGTTCTATTTTATTCGTTTCCTATGAAAATATCATTAAATTTAGTGTTTTTAACATCTTTTAATTTTTTGGTATCGGTGGACCTTTTGGTGGAAATGCCCATATATTCTTGATCAGCATCAACAGCCGAGTCGATATAGCCATTTCTGTCAGTCCGTCCGTATAAACGAAGAGATCCCAGAGATGGTAATAGATAGAGGATTGGCATGTATTGGATATATACTTCTTATTCTTGCAGGCAGATCAAATGTATTATTCAATTTGCCGCGCAAGTGTCATATCTCTGTGTGAGTCATATCTCCCACAGTTTTTCAGATAGATGTTTCGTACCTTTTACGCATATTTAGTAATCAGTACTAGAGTTGTGCCGATTTTTTCTCTTGGTGTTTGAACTATAGTTCATTTTTTGAACTATGTATGTCTCAGTTTTTGAACTATAGTTCAATATTTGAATTCATTCATTTTCTGAACTATAGTTCATTTTTTTAAACACTAAAATATTAACAATAAAAATATTCAAAAAATATAAAAATATATGCAAAATATGTAAAATGTATAAAAATTACGAAATTTGCTAAAATTCTTATTTGAATTTTGATAATTAAAAGGAATAGATAGATGGCAAATATAGACAGTTAAATAGAAGTTGTAGACCGAACGATCAAAAAATCGCGAAAGTTGAATATTATTCATATAAGCTTATAATGGTCCAAAAAACAAGAAATTTGACAAATTTTCATTTGATTATTAATGAAAGCGCAGACGTTGATAAATAAGAGTTGTAGATTGAACAGCCGAAAATATATATGCAATTTATGCAATATGGTTTTTAGCGGACCTATATCATCTTTCAAGATATATAAGATGTGTGCAATCAGAATTTAAATCGGACATGCGGTTCAAAATATGCCAAAACCGCTGTCAACTCATGTATCAAACAATGTGTATGCAGCGAAAAATACATTTGGATACATTTTCTGTTTTTGTTTGACTATGGGCCGATTTCTCATAATCTTTATAGAGATATATGTCACTTAAACTTACAAATTACAGATCAAAATTTGACAGCTGCAAAAACAGGCAGATTTCAAGATGAACAGAAAGGTTTTGAATAAAATGCATTATGTGTTAGGTTGTTCCAACTTTTTCATTGTGTTCACTTGTTATATTTATTATAAACATTTTATCATTCTTCATTTGAAGTTTTTAAATATAAACATTTATTCATAGAAATTAAAAACAATTTTTGTAGTTTCAGGAGAGCTTGCTTCTTCAAGCCGAAGATTATATATATACCCGTGCAGCTTTTAAACTCAAAGAGTAGATTGAAACAGACAGATGGACAGGCAAACGGTTGGATAGATAAACTACCAGGAATGTGGTCGAAGATGCTTTCTTCTGAGCATTACAAACATATGTCCAAAATTATCGTACCATCTTTAAAGGTATAAAAACAGATCAATATTCCGAGCAGTCAAAGGCGGCATCGTAGGCTAAAGGAGATGGAATGCGTCTGAAAAATGTTGATATTAAAACTCCATTAATTAAAATAATTAAAAAAGCAATTACTTTTACATATTATTGTGCAAAAAGGCTAGAGCATTTACATTTTCCGGAGGTAATAAGCTTCTTCTTTCTCTTACGATTTGCCCAGCCAAAGAAAACAGACGCTCCGAAGGAACTGATGTTGCTTCAAATTGCCCACAATGCATAGTCCCTTCTGCATGTATAAAAAGAGCTGACGGAAAATCGACTTTCTCTCTTTCCACCATTGAAGTGGATCTGCAGATCTTCAGCCCTTAAGATCTTCACCGGCATTCGAAGATCTCTCTTAATACCAAGAACGTGCTTATTAAGTAAACAGCCACGGATCTAACCAAAGCGAAGGTGGTAGTGGATACCATTGACTGTTTCTTCGCCTAGCATTGTGCCGAGAAGTTTACTGTTGAGCCCTTGTTATGTGGTCCAACAAGACGGTAGCATCGTCTCTTATCCTGAGCTAGCCGTCCGGGAGAGAAAAGTTTCGGTGAAGCCTGCCAACGCCTATATGGGCATAAATGGGCGCCCTGACTGTAAGGATTCCACCAACGCGACCTGATGTGATCCATGCCTGCGACATCTATGAAAACAAAGCTATCGATTTTGGCAATAACAACATTAAGAAATCTCTGCCAGCATTTATGCAGATAGCAGAACAGTTTCCTCTCAACACACTGACCGAGCAACTGCGAGAGCAAGTGGTCCAGGCCGGATTCACCGAAGCCCTAACTTAACGCGCACGCAAACTCAACAAATCCATCGAAACCATGCCGGCTGTGTCTCATGTATGAAATGAAATGAATGAATTATACTAATGAACTATACTACTAGAAGGTAAACAAACAATTATGCTGGGTAATAACGGCGATGGGCAGCACTTCACACACTTTATGCTTCTTTGCCACTCTGTGTGGCTTTTAACTTAAATTAATCAGATATATACAAACTTTGGGAGGTAAAGAGTATATTACAGTCGGGCTTGACTTTCTTACTTGTTTAAACAAGTTTCATTTAATTAAACTAAATTCTGTTTGTGAATTATAAAGATTTGCATTTTCTTTTCAGATATTGTGAAATCAGGCAACAAATGTGTCACCACTCACGGGTTTATTACAATTTTCAGCTTAGATACTAGATTACTACAGATAGAGAATATAATTTTGATTATAATTGTTCAAATTAAAGTTGTGAGGATGGTGTTGTTTAAGGATTTAAATAAGGATAGGAGAATTGCCATTGCCTTCAACTGCGGAATGACCCAAACAACATTGTCCATACTTCATACATATTAAAAGAATTTAAACTAATTTATGTGGGGAGAGGAGTGAATAAATAGCTGCTAAGCGCCAGCCTTGTCCTAAAGATCACAGCACAGCAGTTCAGCTGGACATGCTTTGGCGTTTGCTGGGCGACACCAGCACCGGGGCAGGCTGATGTGTGCCGGAGATGGCATCGAATATGCTAGTCTCCGAACGCTGGTATTCGGTGCCAATGTTCTCCAGATTGAGATTAGCATCCAGCACCAAAACCTGTTGAGTACAAAATGAAGTTTAACAACTTCTGCGACTTTCGGTATCCAAATCAAACCTTGCAGATCTGTGGCCGTCGTTGGTGTATCAGCCAATCCTCATGCAGCTCATGTAACTCCTGCAAATACTTCAAAGGCACACAGCTCTCCTCGGAACGGGCACGCTGACGCATACGTTCGTACACCACCTCGGGTGAGGTGCGCAAATAGATTATGAGATCAGCTTGCACATGTATCGACTCCTCGATGAATTTGTACCACTCCTGCAAAGTATTGTACATGCCCTGCTCCAGGGAGCCATTGCGTTGCATATTCTCCACAAAGCAGTAACTGCGAAGGTACCAAATCATTAACAACTCTCTGGAGTAGTTCGCACCTTCAATTACCGTGAGCTAAATATGGAGCGTTCCATGATTTTTAACTTTTTATCCGTGGGCGATGTGTGGGCCTGCAGCATGGTCAGTGTGACATATGACTGAAAGGGCATGGCCCACTTTTTGGGGTTGCTGTACATCAGCTCCAACAGATTGACGCCGTTCACATTGCGCCACTTCTCCACCGGCTCCGTGAGCAAACAGATCTCGTTCCGATACTTGTCAAAGTGATTGAGGAAGGTCGTCTTGCCGCTGCCAATGTTGCCCTCAATCAGCACTGTGAACGGCTGGGTGCCCTGGGCATATTTGCATCCGTGGGTTCTGGTATGAGCTGCTGCTTGGGCCATTATCTGGGTTAAGCCTCGATCTAGACGAGAGATATTGGGTCAGTTGAGAGAGATTAATGATTTGGGCCCGGATGCAACTGTACGGTGTGGCTGTTCAATTTCGACTAACCCACCCCGATCACGCTTTGATCGTCATTTGCCGCCGAAAGTTGAAAAAAATGCGGGAAATCGGCCATTTGTTTTTTTACTGGTTTTGTTTTGGTTTCCCCATTGACAGCTGATTCACCCAACAGCTGCTCGGGAGTTATTAATAAAAATCAAATTTTATTTTGGGATTCTTACTTATAAGCGGGATTACATGACTTTGATTCCACATTGCTACAGAGCCACTGCCGGCAATGCGATGCAAAGGGACGGAAAGAAATCAACTTTAACTTAATTGATTAATCCAATACACCGCGAATATGTAGTTATCTCTACAGAATCTGTATTTAGCTTGGGCTAATAGAACTTTTTGCAATTACAGCCGGTATTATATATATGTACAAATGACTGAATTAGATTTCACAACAAAAATAAAGATATAGAAATGCAATGGCCGTGCAAGTCACAGCTGTTATTGCTATTCACAGCACTGCCACCGTCTGTTGTCTTCTTCTTCATGGGTGCTTAAGTTGGGCTTACACTGCCTGTGAGTTTACATTGGGGCACAGAGTGTCAAAGCGCAATGTGAACGGCAAATGCCTTGTCACAGAAATCGTGTACTTTTCGATATGAACACCAGGACTCATTTGCCGTCACAGTGTTTCTGTGACAGAAGGTGCCATGCTTGTGACAACAATTATTTGAACAGCTGAATTAGCTCATTTGAACTATTTTTCCTGTAACAAGCATATCGATCATGGTCGTTTTTCTGTCACACTATGACAACTTGGTTTTCATTTTTTTACATAAACATTTTGATAGAGGTAAATATGCACTATTTTTTTAATTTCGTGTATTTGTAATTGAATTAATTTAGCTTCAAGAAGTGAATTCCCGAAGTGCTGAACGAATATGATGATGAAGAACCAAGGTCATGGCGCTCTAGCGGGGTCCACAAAATTAATTTGACCCGAAGGGAAGAAAGCATGTTTCGATTAGTTTTTTTTGTTGGGAGAAAGCAGACGACGAATTTTCGTGTGCCAATTTCACCTGGAAAAAAGCGACGCTATCATTTCACTGTATGACCACTCGGCGATCACGATTTATAATTATTGCCTTCTCCATTGTTTTCTATTTTAACTATTCTTGTTGTTGCGGATATGCGGATCTGTCTCACTGCTCATGAACTTGTTCAATGTTCACTTTTGACATGAAGCGTCAACATCAAAAGTACTCCTTTGGCTAGTCACACCGCTGTGACGCCAATGTAAAAACTTTTGACTTCTGAGTACTTTTGTCACAGAGTGTCACAGACATCAAACTGCAGTATGACCATTTGCCATAATCGACGCTGTCTTTCATTTATTTTATTAAGTTTTTATGAGAATCAGAGAGATTGTCCCAATATGAACGGCGTTCCCTATAATAAAAAAGGACATTGATTCATATTCCTGCAAAGTTTCATTCAAAATTATATCTACGATTTAGAGTAAATTGATTTTTAACATATTAAACATGTAAAAAAGGCATGATTGATATGCGGTATGTAATTTGCACTATACAAAATCCATTTTCTCAAAATCGTCAGCATAATTTTTCATGAATCTTTATCGCATAGTCAGAGTCCAGATATATCAGTAGCAGTCGTTTTAGTTAAGCTAAAACGAGAAAGCAAAGCTAGCTTCGTCTGTGTCGATGTTTTAATACACTTTAAAAAGCTCGCTTAATTTCGTAGATCAGATTAAAAACATTTGATATTAATAACGACCGAGTTTAAGAGCGCTAACATTGAAAACAAAAAATTGTTTCTCACTAAAACCCATTTTCCGACTGATCGTTTCTATGGCAGCTACAAGAAGTAGTCATCCGATCCGGCGGTTCCGACATAAGAGCAGCGTGCAGTCAAGGGACTCTATGCAAAATTTCAGCTGGATTGCTTCTAAACTGAGGAATTAGTTCGCGTAGAAACAGACAGACGGACAGACAGACTGACTGACAAAGCTCAATAGACTCCGCTCGCCATGCTGATCAAGAATATATGTACTTTATGTGGTCGGAGATGAATCCTTCTATGCGTTGCAAACTTATGGGGGGTGCCACAGAAATCACTAGAGATTTTGGTATAAACGTTTACATTTCAAATTTCTATTACTTAATTTTATCTGTAAAGTGAAAAGTATATCTGCTGTTGCTAGATCAGATAGTGAATATGAGCGATTTGGGAACGACTGCTCAAATCTACTTAGCTTTGAACAGTCATTTTCAATCCGCTTTACTTTCGCCATATGATTTAGCAACCGAGCGTTTTGGTGTCACTTCACATATTAATGCAAGCAATCTCTAGTGATTTCTGTGGCACCCCCGGATAATACCCTTTTCAAGTAAATATATACCGTTATCGAGTTATGAGAAATCTGCATATTTAATGTTAATTTATTCGAAGTTCACGTGAGTCACGACACACAGTCACCTCTAGGTGCCATTTTACTGTTGTGTTGCACAGCGCTCTTTTAACAGTGCTGTAAATGGACGCTAGCCCAAACAGTTGTTCATTATGCAAATATACTTAAGTTATAGATTATTGGAGTGATAATTTTTGTGTTTTTCTGAAAGTACTAATTAATATATGAGGAGGCCTTTTGTGGAAGCGTGAATCATTGTATATTTATATTGACCCACCACCGAGCAGTGTGAATAGGCATGGAGATGAGTGTAAGTAGAGGGGGGCGCTGAGTGCCCAGACACACTGAAGTCGAAACCAGTTCCAAGTCAAGCTTCAAACGGGGCAGAAGCAGACAGAGTGTTTACCCATCTGCCTGGTGAAAGTTTACAGCTGTTCCACGCCTTTTTTTTTCAAAAACAACTGAACCATATCGGAAACTTACAGGCTGCTATGCTAGCACGTGTATCCTTTTACCCCACCCTGCTGTACAATGTGCTCATGGAGAAGGCCACGTCCAGGAATTGGTATGATCGTATTGATGACCATGTTATATTGGGTGCTCTGCCCTTCCGCAGCCAGGCCAATGACGTAAGTTCAATTGTTATTAAAACACGATTCAAGTTTAATCTCCCCTTGCCGCTTTCTCTGCTCTAGTTAATTGAAAAGGAAAAGATGAAGGCGGTGGTGTCCATGAACGAGGACTATGAACTCTCGGCGTTCTCTAACAATGCAATCAAGTGGAAA
This sequence comes from Lordiphosa magnipectinata, assembly GCA_037044535.1. Lineage (NCBI taxonomy): Eukaryota > Metazoa > Arthropoda > Insecta > Diptera > Drosophilidae > Lordiphosa > Lordiphosa magnipectinata. The sequence continues at coordinate 41,207 of JBAMBO010004006.1, forward strand.
ATTTTGGGCGTTGAGTTCCTACAGTTGGCCACCACAGACATCTTTGAGGCACCCGATCAGGAGAAACTTTTCTGCGGTGTGAACTTCATCAATCGATTCTTACCTGTGGGCCAGCGCATTGGTGGTTTGAGCTCTAGCCATGCAGCCGAAAATGTGGGCTCTGTCTATGTCCATTGTAAGGCGGGTAGAACACGCAGTGCCACCTTGGTGGGGTGCTACCTGATGATGGTGGGTAAACCAAATGCTTTAGATAATGTAGAATTTTAATGTTTATTTTTGTGATTCGTTTTTTCTTTAGAAAAACGGCTGGACGCCAGATCAGGCCGTGGAGCATATGCGTAAATGCCGTCCCCATATATTACTGCACACCAAACAATGGGATGCTTTAAGAATATTCTACACAAATAATGTGGAGGCAAAGTCATGACCTAGACCCGAGTGCGGAGATTTATTATAATTTGTAGCCAAAAAAAAAACAATATAGGTGCCTGTTTCTGTTAACTAATTAAATTTAGTTTCAATTTTTACAAGTGTTGGTTTACTATTTACGTCTAATGGAGTATGGATTACTCCTTGCCCTTTATGGCCCAGAAGCGTTTAATTCCATTGGCCAGACCTACATCATTCTTGATGTAATAGAAGAGGCCGCCCAGCGTGGCCACAGAGAGGATGATAAGAGCAATGTGTGCACCCTTGGCCACAACGTTGCCCACTACGGCCGGACGCAAATAGTCCACCACCATGGCCTCCACACCCCTGCAACAAATGAAGGATTAGTAAGTCTTTCTCGCTCTCTCTCTTTTTTTTTAGTGCTTACCAATGTGTGTGTATTACCACCGAGACAGCCAAGAGAGCATCCAATACCTGTGAGGGAGCCAGAAAAGCAGCTGGAATCACAGCCAATAGACCAGCTGATACAAAACGTTCCAGTGTCCATAAGGCAGTGTGACTGGACTCTGCTGCAGCCATGCGACGCGGCGCGCTCACCGAAATATCACGAATCAGCTGAGGCTGCAAAGTATTAACAAACATAATCCTTCCAACTTAAAAGCATTTTCCCCAGACTTACGGCCACATTCTTGGTCAGAGCCAGAGGTTTTACCAAAGCCTGGCGTTGAGCATTGGCCACTAGCGCTGAGTAGGCCTTTAGTGGCGTGATGCGTGCCGATTTGCACAGATTTGTGGCTAATTGCGGGGGTGATACAGAACACAAAAGTCAAGGGTTATATAATGAAAGTTGTTCTCCTGTAACATTTTGCTTAAATATGGCAACCGAAGCCACACTCACCATTGCAGCGTACTGCATTACGCATAACCAGTGCAAGAGACATGATTGTTTGCTTAGAATTAATCAAATTATTAAATATTTTTTAACTTGAAGTAAAATTGTGTCTTGAAATCTGGCCAGCTGTGTCTAGTGTTGCCAAGTTTACAAAAGCAGCAAAAAAAAAAAGCCTTTTTTAGTGGGAAGAGCGTCAAATAACAGCTAAAATTTAGAGTAAAAAAGCTGACGTTTTCTGTCATGTTTATTAACATTCTTTGAGTTAACTTTTAATATTTTCGTGAATTTCAATATAATTGCAAATTTAGTCACACGTCTCTGCTGTTCCAATTAATTAAAAATATTTTTTGTTCGACCAAGCAACATTTACTGGATCTACGACAACCGTTTCTGTAAATAAAATAAATGTAATTGTTGAGTTTTTAATACCTACCAAATAATATTTGGTAATTGTCCAGATCATGGTATAATTAACAAGGTATAGTCGTCAGAAATTCACCATGCGAGAGGGGAACCAGTTGATATGAACATGTGAGAGCAAAAGAGATAGCATGATTGCTGTCAGTTTTGTTTTCACCTTAAGCATGCTGTTGTTCAAGAAAGAGAGAGATGGCAGGCTCTTGCTGTGTTGTTGAGGCATTTTACACATTA
>JBAMBO010004007.1:0-10497 GCA_037044535.1 Lordiphosa magnipectinata
GAAAACGAATCGAAAACCAAAACGAATACGAAAACAAAATCGAAAACCATAACGAAAATGAAAACGAGAACCAAGACGGCATCAAAGTCGAAATCGAAAACGAAATCGAAATCGATAACGAAAACGAAATCGAAAACGAAATTGAAATCGAAGCCGAAATCGAAAATGAAAACGAAATCAAGTCGAAACGAAAACGAAATTTAAATCGAAATCGAAAACGAAATCAAAAACGAAATGGAAATTGAAATCGAAAACGAAATTGAAATCCATAACGAAATGGAAACCGATAACGAAATCGAAAACCCAAACGAAATCGAAATCGAAATTGAAAACGATATCGAAAACGAAAACCAAAACCAAATCGAAAACGAACATGAAACCGAAATCGAAATTGAAAACGTAATCGACATCGAAAACGAAAACAAAATCGCAAACCAAAACGAACACGAAATCGAAACCCTAAACCAAAACGAAATCGAAAACCATAACCAAAACGGAATCGAAATCGAAATCGATAAAGAAATCGAAAATGAAATCGAAAACGAAATCGAAATCGAAAACCATAAAAAAACCGAAAATGAAACGAAAACCAAAACGAAATCAAAACCCTAAACCAAAACGAAATCGAAAACCATAACCAAAACGGAATCGAAATCGAAAACGAAATCGATAAAGAAATCGAAAATGAAATCGAAAACGAAATCGAAATCCATAAAGAAACCGAAAACGAAACGAAAACCAAAACGAAATCGAAATCGACAACGAAAACCAAAACTAAAACCAAATCGAAAACGATATAGAAAACGAAATCGAAAATGAAATAGAAAACGAAATCGAAAACCCTAACTAAATCGAATACGAAACCGAAACTAAATCGAAATCGAAGTCGAAATCGATAACGAAAACGAAATTGAAAACGAAATCAAGATCGGAAACGAAATCGAAACGCAATCGAAATCCAAAACAAAATCGAAATCGAAAATGAAACCGAAAACGAAATCGAAAACGATATCGAAAACGAAATCGAAAACCAAAACGAAATCGTAAACGAAATCGAAAAAGAAAACGAAATCGAAACGAAAACGAAATTGAAATCGAAATCGAAAACGAAAACCAAAACGAAATCCTAAACGAAATCGATAACCAAATCAAAAACCAAAACCAAAACGAAATCGAAAACCATAACGAAACCTAAAACGAAATCAAAAACGAAATCGTAAATGAAATCGAAATCGAAAATGAAACGGAAATCGAAAACCAAAACGAAAAAGGTAACGAAATCGACAGCGAAATCGAAAACGAAATCCAAACCAAAATCGAAATCGAAATTGAAATCGAAAACGAAATTGAAATCGGAAACGAAATTGAAATCGAAGCCGAAATCGAAAATGAAAACGAAATCGAAGTCGAAACGAAAACGAAATTTAGATCGAAGTCGAAAACGAAATCAAAAACGAAATCGTAAACGAAATCGAAATCGAAAATGAAACGGATATCGAGAACCAAAACGAAAAAGGAAACGAAATCGAAATCGAAAGCGAAATCGAAAACCAAAACGAAATCGAAACTGAAATCGAAGTCGAAAACGAAATTGATAACGAGAACGAAATCGAAAACGAATTCGAGATTGGAAACGTGATCGAAACGCAATCGAAATCGAAAACAAAATCGAAAACGAAAACCAAAACCATAACGAAACTGAAAACGAAAACGATATCGAAAACGAAAACTAAAACGAAATCGTAAACGAAATCGAAGTCGAAAACGAAAACGAAATTTAAATCGAAAACGAAAACCAAAACGAAATCGAAAATGAACCCGAAACGAATTCGAAAACCAAATCAAAAACCAAAACGCAAGCGAAAACGAAATCGAAAACCATAAAGAAATCGAAAACGAAATCGTAAACGAAATCGAAAATGAAATCGAAAACGAAATGGTAAACGAAATCGAATTCGAAAACCATATCGAAATCGAAAACGAAATTGAAACCGAAAACCATTTCGATAATGAAACCGAAATCGAAAACGAAATCAGAAATAAAAACGAAATCGTAAACGAAATCGAAATCGACAGCGAAATTGAAATCGAAATTGAAAACGAAATTGAAAAAGCAAACGAAAATGAAACCGAAAACGAGATCGAAAACCAAAACGAAAACGAAATTGAAAACGAAATCGAAAATGAAACCGAAAACGACATCGAGAACGAAATCGAAAACTAAAACCATAACGATATCAAAAAACGAAATCGAAAAAGAAAACGAAATCAAAGTCGAAAACGAAATTGAAATCGAAAAAAACGAAATCGAAAACGAAAACCAAAACGAAGTCGGAAATGAAACCGAAAACGAAAACGATATTGAAAACGAAATTGAAAACCATAATGAAAAAAAAATTGAAATTGAAAAAACTCTCGCCGGTAGCACTCCGGGCACGCTTAGCGATTTAGCAAGGAGGAGGAAGTACACAGCCAATCAGAGTCAGTTAACAATTCATTTATTTGCAGTCTTAACAATTGGACAATTCAAAGTCATCGCCTGTCTTCGTTGATCGATAACGGTCAGTGACGCCGCCCTGAGTACCGAATCCGGTTCCTAGGTTCGCTACATTATATGTAATTCCCAATTCTAGCTGGCCGCAGCTGACCCGCGTCTTAATTGACCGCGTGGTGCTGGCGTACCTTTTAAGTGTACCTTTGGTGAACCACTTGTCGTACCGTCGAGCCCGTACCCACTCAAGGGCCATCGGCCTCGGAAGCCACCTGTCTGACCACCTGTTTCTCGGACGACACTGAAAACCAGCAGTCCGAGCTACTTTCTGTGTGTGTCAGCAGGGCGTTCAAGTTCTGAGGGAAACAGAAAATTCCCCCCATAGTGTTGGCCGTCTCATATTGGCATTTCATCATCTGCTTGAAAATAAGCCATACGCAACCAGTCAGCCGATCAGCTCAACGACTTTCAACCTACAACTTCGACCTTCAGACCCTGTGATTGGAGATTTTGCGGATTGAGCTATTCCTGTCGAGAATACTGGTCGTACTCATGACCCGGTGCTAGTTTCATCCTGCAGAAAAGTTTTCCAACCATGTGGTAGACATACATACGACTCTTTTGTAAAGCATAGGAAATCGTGGCCAAAGAGGAATTGGCATAACCTCAAATCACATGTGCTGAGACACATGAGGCCCACTGTTAGACCACCAGGGTTAGAAACCAGGGTTTATTGGAGAACCATTTCCGGCTCTGATTTTTGTTTGTCTTTGCCAATTTGAGTATGTATAGTGTAGATCATATTGTTTTAATCCCTTTTAGCATCTAACCCAACAGCGTCATCGTCATCGTCATCGTCATCGTCATCGTCATCGTCATCGTCATCGTCATCGTCATCGTCATCGTCATCGTCATCGTCATCGTCATCGTCATCGTCATCGTCATCGTCATCGTCATCGTCATCGTCATCGTCATCGTCATCGTCATCGTCATCGTCATCGTCATCGTCATCGTCATCGTCATCGTCATCGTCATCGTCATCGTCATCGTCATCGTCATCGTCATCGTCATCGTCATCGTCATCGTCATCGTCATCGTCATCGTCATCGTCATCGTCATCGTCATCGTCATCGTCATCGTCATCGTCATCGTCATCGTCATCGTCATCGTCATCGTCATCGTCATCGTCATCGTCATCGTCATCGTCATCGTCATCGTCATCGTCATCGTCATCGTCATCGTCATCGTCATCGTCATCGTCATCGTCATCGTCATCGTCATCGTCATCGTCATCGTCATCGTCATCGTCATCGTCATCGTCATCGTCATCGTCATCGTCATCGTCATCGTCATCGTCATCGTCATCGTCATCGTCATCGTCATCGTCATCGTCATCGTCATCGTCATCGTCATCGTCATCGTCATCGTCATCGTCATCGTCATCGTCATCGTCATCGTCATCGTCATCGTCATCGTCATCGTCATCGTCATCGTCATCGTCATCGTCATCGTCATCGTCATCGTCATCGTCATCGTCATCGTCATCGTCATCGTCATCGTCATCGTCATCGTCATCGTCATCGTCATCGTCATCGTCATCGTCATCGTCATCGTCATCGTCATCGTCATCGTCATCGTCATCGTCATCGTCATCGTCATCGTCATCGTCATCGTCATCGTCATCGTCATCGTCATCGTCATCGTCATCGTCATCGTCATCGTCATCGTCATCGTCATCGTCATCGTCATCGTCATCGTCATCGTCATCGTCATCGTCATCGTCATCGTCATCGTCATCGTCATCGCTATCGTCATCGCTACGAAATCGAGTTAGGAAACGGGATCGAAGCGCAATCGAAATCGAAAACAAAATCGAAAACGATAACCAAAACCAAAACGAAATCGAAAACGAAATCGAAATCGAAATGTAAATCGAAATCGAAAACAGATCGAAAACGAAATCGAATGCGAAAACGAAATCGAAAACGAAATTGGAATCGAAAACGAAATCGAAATTGAAATCGAAAACGAAATTGAAATCGAAAACCGACAACGAACACCATAACGAAATCGAAAACTAATTTGAAATGCGAAAACAGATCAAAAATGAAACCGAAAACGAAATCGAAAACGAAATCGAAACCGATAACGAAATCGACAACGAAAACCAAATCGAAATCGAAATCGAAAACGAAACCGAAAACGAAATCGAAAATCGAAACCGAAAACGAAATCGAAACGAAATCCAAAACGAAAACGAAATCGCAATCGAGATCGAAATCGAAAACGAAAACGAAATCGATAACAAAAACCAAATCGTAAACGAAATCGAAAGCCAAATCGAAAACGAAAACCAAAACGAATTGAAAACGATATCGAAAATGAAACCGGAAACGAAATCGAAGTCCAAAACGAATACGAAATCCATATCGAAATTGAAATCGAAATCGAAAACGAAAACAAAGAATAAATTGATATCGAAAACCATATTGAAGTCGAAGTCGAAAACGAAATCGAAAATGAAATCGAAAACGAAATCGAAGTCAAAATCGAAAAAAAAAACAAAATCGAAAACGAAATCGAAAAAGAAACCGAAAACTAAATCGAAATCCAAAACGAAAACGAAATCGCAATCGAGATCGAAATTTAAAACGAAAACGAAATCGATAACAAAAACCAAATCGAAAACGAAATCGAAATCGACAACGAAAACCAAAACCAAAACGACATCTACATCAAAAACGAAATCAAAAATGAACCCGCAAACGAAATCGAAAACAAAAACGAAATCAAAATTGAAAACGAAATCGAAAACGAAAACCAAAAATTAAGCGAAATCGAAATCCAAAACGAAATCGAAATTTAAAGCGAAAACGAAATACAAAACGAAATCGAAAATGAAATCGAGAACGAAATCGAAGTCGAAATCGAAAACGAAATCGAAAACAAAATCGAAAATGAAACCGAAATCTAAATCGAAATCCAAAACGAAAACGAAATCGCAAACAAGATCGAAATTTAAAACGAAAACGAAATCGATAACAAAAACCAAATCGAAATCGAAAACGAAATCGAAATCCAAAATGAAACCGAAAACGAAATCGAAATTGAAAACCAAAACCAAAACGCAATCGAAAACGAAATCGAAATTGAAAACGAAATCGAAAACGAAAGTGAAAACGAAATCGAGAATGTAACCGAAATTAAAAGCGAAAACAAAAACAACGAGAGCGGAAGTTAAAGTCGGCTCTAACCGACTTCGATATACCCGTTACTCATGCATAGAAATGTTTAATAGCCATCCTGTGTGCCTGAGGTGAGACAGCCGAAAAATATGCAACATTTTTTAACTCGGCTATTTATCATCCGATCTTGATGAAAATTGGTGGGCTTATAGATGTTGCGAATGTAAACTTAAGTTTTAAATTGTGGGAGTTATTCAACATTTTTTATTGTGGGGGCGGGGTTGGGCGTGGCAAAAATTTGAAACAAACTTGATCTGCGTGCAGACAATAGGAGTCTACATTTCACAATTGGTTGCTCTAGCTCTTCTAGTCTCTGAGATCTAGGTGTTCATACAGACAGACGGACGGACGGACAGACGGACAGACGGACATGGCTATATCGACTCGGCTGTTGATACTGATCAAGAATATATATACTTTATATGGTCGGAAATGATTCCTTCTGCCTGTTACATACATTTGCACGACTTTAGTATATACTTTTACTCTACGAGTAACGGGTATAATACCATAAGTAAGAGCGCTGTACTCGAGTTTCCCGACTACAAAATACCCTGTTCAATTGAGACAATTGTTTAATAACTTGTGTTTTTGCTCGTATCTTATTTTCGGTTTGAGAGTAGCTTGATGTACAGCCTAGATAGTATATATTGCCACCAGGTTCATAATCTAAATTTGTGCTCTACAGTTTTTTGCGAGATTGAGGGGGAGGAGGGATATTTCAAAATCTGAAACAAACTTGATATGGGTACGGTATACACCTATGTGCATGCCAAAATTTGTGTCTCTATCTCTTATAGTCTCTGAGATCGACGCGTTCATACCGATAGACAGACAGACGGACAGACGGACATGGCTATATCGACTCGGCTGTTGATGCTGATCTAGAATATATATACTTTATAGGATCGAAGAAGCTTCCTTCTGCCTGTTACATACATTTGCACAACTTCATGATCGATTTTTCCCATTTTTAATGGGAACAGGGTATAACAAACCAAAACCAAATCGAAATCGAAGTCGAAATCGAAAACGAAATCCGAATCGACAACGAAAACCAAAACCAAAACGACATCTACATCGAAAATGAAATCGAAATGAAACCGCAAACGAAATCGAAAACAAAAACGAAATCGAAATCGAAAACGAAAACAAAAAATGAAACGAAATCCAAATCGAAATCGAAAACATAAACGAAATCAAATCGAAATCGAAATTGAAGTCGAAATCGAAAACGAAACAAAAAATAAAACGATATCGAAAACCAAATTGAAAACGAAGTTGAAATCGAAAACGAAAACGATATCGAAAACGAAAACCAACATGAAATCGAAAATTAAATCGATAACGAAATCGAAAACGAAATCGAAAACTAAAAACCAAAACGAAATCGAAAACGAAATCGAAAATGATACCGAAATCGAAATCCAAAACGAAAACGAAATCGAAAACGAAATCTTAAGCGAAATCGAAATTTGAAGCGAAAACGAAATCGAAAACGAAAACAATAACCAAAACCAAATCGAAATCGACAACGAAAACCAAAACCAAAACGACATCTACATCGAAAACGAAATCGAAAATGAAACCGCAAACGAAATCGTAATCGAAAACAAAACGAAATCGAAATTGAAAACGAAATCGAAAACCAAATTGAAATCGAAGACGAAATCGAAAACGATATCTTATTTTTTTTTTATTATTTTGTTTCGAAAATTTCTGTCATCTTGTGTAAATCGAAATCGAAAACGAAATCGACATCCAGAACGATATTGAAAACGAAATCGATAATGAAACCGAAAACGAAATCGAAAACGAAATCGAGTTAGGAAACGAGATCGAAACGCAATTGAAATCAAAAACAAAATCGAAAACGAAAACCAAAACGAAATCGAAAACGAAATCGAAAAAGGAAACGAAATCGAAGTCGAAAACGAAATCAAAATTGAAATCGATAACGATAACGAAATCGAAAATGAAATCGAAAACGAAATCGAAATCGAAAACAGATCGAAAACGAAATCGAATGCGAAAACGAAATCGAAAACGAAATTGGAATCGAAAACAAAATCGAAATTGAAATCGAAAACGAAATTGAAATCGAAAACGAAAATGAAACCGACAACGAACACCATAACGAAATCGAAAACTAAATTGAGATCGAAAACAGATCGAAAATGAAACCGAAAACGAAATCGAAAACGAAATCGAAACCGATAGCGAAATCGACAACGAAAACCAAATCGAAATCGAAGTCGAAATCGAAAACCAAAACGAAATCGAAACCGATAACGAAATCGAAATCGACAACGAAAACCATATCGAAATCGAAAACCAAACCGTAATCGAAAACAAATTGAAAACGATATCGAAAATGTAACCGGAAACGAAATCGAAATTTAAAACGAAATCCAAATCGAAATCGAAATTGAAATCGAAATCGAAAACAAAAAATAAATCGATATCGAAAACCAAATTGAAATCGTTGTCGAAATCGAAAACGAAATTGAAAACGAAAACCAAAACGAAATCGAAAATGAAATCGAAAACGAAATCGAAGTCGAAATCGAAAAAAAAACAAAATCGAAAACGAAATCGAAAAAGAAACCGAAAACTAAATCGAAATCCAAAACGAAACCGAAATCGCAATCGAGATCGAAATTTAAAACGAAAACGATATCGATAACAAAAACCAAATCGTAAAAGAAATCGAAATCGACAACGAAAACCAAAGCCAAAACGACATCTACATCGGAAACGAAATCGAAAATGAAACCGCAAACGAAATCGAAAACAAAAACGAAATCGAAATCGAAAGCGTAAACGAAATCGACATCGAGAACGATATTGAAAACAAAATCGAAAATGAAACCGAAATCGAAATCGAGTTAGGAAACGAGATCGAAACGCAATCGAAATCGAAAACGAAAACCATAACCAAAACGAAATCGAAAAAGAAAGCGAAATCGAAGTGGAAAACGAAATCGAAATCGAAAACGAAAACAAAATTGAAATCGATAACGATAACGAAATCGAAAACGAAATCGGAAACGAAATCGAAATTTGAATCGAAATCTAAAATAGATTGAAAACGAAATCGAGTGCGAAAACGAAATCGAAAACGAAATTGGAATCGAAAACGAAATCGAAACGAAATTGGAATCGAAAACGAAATCAATGTTCGCGTGACCGCCGTCGAGGTCAGACGTGTTTTTCTTGAGCTCCGTTTAAAAACGTTATAAAAGTGTTCAAATCGGATATTTTTAACAAACACCTTCGACCCGCGACAAAAGACGCTAATGGACATTCATAGGCACTCGTGCTTATGTTGTCCAATAATATCTAATTTGTTGATTTTTTAATTAAATTTAATTTAATTAAATGACAACGTATACAAACACAACAAATGCAACTGGAAAAAATACCAACAACACCATGAGTCAGAGAGAACTCACTGCTCAAATGCAACAACAGCAAAGCGATCGCCGGCTTTCTATACAGCGCAACAATGCTTACTTTGCAGTAGTTTCCCCCGACCCCGCCAGCACGCTAAAACCAACAAGTGATGTGAACGTAAACTCTTTTTCAACCGCTCCGACATGGAGTGCTCAATGCCCCTCCCCTCTGCCCACGATGAGTACGGTAACGCTTACTACAGCACAATCGACATTAACAAGCACAACAACAACAAGTGTTCAAAATAAATCGATCACCACCAACCATCTTCCAATAATGTCAACGCAGCACGCACTCCCACCAACACAAACACAAGGAAGTACAACACCAACCACCCGCTCATATGTGCAGACTGGCATCGATCGGTATGTACAAATAAACAAACGAAAACTAAGCCCGCAAAACAAAAAAAGCGGCAACACTCCAAAAATTAACAAAACATGTAATTTACCTGTGGACAAAGATCCGCTCACTGGAAATAGGTTCCAAATTCTTGGCAAACAGCTTGACGCAGAGTGCGATGAAAAGGCTCCAAATGCCGCAAAACCAAGGCCTCCACCAATCTACATAAGAGATAACAACTGCGCGACCCTAGTTGCTAAGCTTATCCCACTAATAGGCAACAACAACTTTTATGTGACATCAGTCAGCAAAGGCAAAATACGCGAAACGAAGCTCCAAGTCAACACCGAGGAAAACTATCGCACTGTCGACAAATACCTAAGAACTGAAAACAAAAACTATTACACCTACCAACTAAAAAGCTGCAAAGGACTACAAGTGGTAATCAAAGGCATTGAATCAAGTGTGCCATCAACGGAAGTCGGCACTGCTTTAGAAGAAAAGGGATTTAAGATCAAGTCCGTAATAAACCTTATGAACAGAGACAAAATACCCCAGCCACTATTCAAAGTTGAGCTAAGTCCGGAAAACACAGCTCCCAACAAAAATGTTGTGCACCCAATTTACAACCTACAGTTCTTATTGCACCGCAGAATAACTGTAGAGGAGCCCCACAAACGTACAAATCCAGTACAATGTACCAATTGCCAAGAATTCGGGCACACTAAAGCCTACTGCGCTCTACGACCTGTTTGTGTAGCATGCGGAGAGCTGCACAACACTGCCACATGTCCTGCGAGCAAGGAGGACCCTTCTGTTAAAAAGTGCAGTAACTGTGGAGGCAACCACACTGCAAATTATAGAGGTTGCCCAGTCTACAAAGATCTGAAGAGCAGGATTATGCATGACTGCGCACTGAATTTGCACGTTCCAATGGAAACCTTAATCAGTTTACACCCTCGC
>JBAMBO010004008.1:0-29647 GCA_037044535.1 Lordiphosa magnipectinata
TATGTTTTAAGTTTTTGGCCAATCCCGGCTTAACAATGCTTCTGAACTGTTTTAATCTATAAATAGGAAAATTTCACATCAAAATCTAAAAAAAATATAAATGAAGTAAAAATTTCTTACATAATTGTTAAGATTGCTTTTATTAAGCAGCGACTCCAAATTTTCCAAATCGGCCAGCGTTTGAATTGGAAGCTGGACCTCCAGAGCAGAGCCTTCCTCAAATTGGCGGTGCAAGTGTTTAACCAAAGCCTCCGACAGTATCTTTAATTGTCCTAAAATAGGTAAAACATTGAACATATTGCCTTAACTGCAAGCAGTAAAATTACCATACCGTACGTTACATGCTACGTTACATGCTACAAACCCAAGCTAGACAACTTATGAATAAGAAGCCTATGATTGACCAAATCAAAGGCTTTGCTAAAGACAGTAAGAGGACATCAGTCTGTAATTGATTAAGAAAGCAGCGACTAATTGAATTGGTGAACTCAAGAAGATTTGTCGTAGTAGATCGGCTTTTACTAAGACCATGTTGACAAGGCGAGATAAGTGATAAGTGCAGTGGTTCAGTGCTCAAATTTTTCAAAAAGTTTCAAAGTACAATCCTTAAATCGATTTTTTCGTCAATAACTCACGAAAATTCGAAATCGTTGAATCCAAAATGTTGAATCACAAAGCGTTTTTTGTGAATGCTTAAAAACTTCAAGTTGGGCGGTGTTTATACAATTAACTAGTCACGTACAAAATTTCTGATATCGAAAACGCACGTCTGTTCTTCTTGTCATAACTTCAAAGACTGACTTTTATTTTACAGAATGTGTAGAGCAGAGAGTTAGCATAACATTTTAGATTTCATTGTGTTTACAGGGCGACTTGATAAGCTTATAACTAAGAAACCCTTGAGGGAAATTTGTTTGACCGAACATCCCGGCCGCCTTGAAAGAATCTGCTTTCAACAAAACGCAGTATCTGGTGTGGTAGCATCTGTAGGAAGCAAAGCCAGCTTATGTACGGGTCGGCAGCAGACTCCACTAGTGGTTCGAACGTGAGCCACCCGAACATGACCATCCTTACCAGACACCACGGATTCAATGCGTCCTAGTCTCCAGTGTTGCGGAGGGAGGTTGTCATCATGGACGATGACCATGGCCCCGACAGTGACATTTGGTGTTGGCGAAGTCCATTCCGTCCGCAGACCAGCGTTGCCAAAATTGTTGCTTTACAGCTGTTACCACGTCAAATCGTTCTAAATTGGTTAAGTTGAGAGTAGGAATCGTACGCTCTGGTAGCACTCGCAGCGATTTCCCAACAAGCGGGTGACCAGCAGTGAGGGCCCCAAGGTCACTAGGGTCAGGCGACATTGGAGACAGAGGTCGGGAGTTGAGTATTGCTTCAACTTCGGCCGCAACTGTGGAAAGTTCCTCGAAAGTGAGTCTTGAATGGGTTAAAGTGCGAGGCAGGAGACCCTTTTGCACTTTTGACCGCAGCTTCCCAAAGGCCGCCGAAGTGTGATGCTCTGGGAGGAATGAAATGAAAGGAAATGAAATCAGATTAACAATATGTAGAGATTGCGTCTTGCGTGTTCTGATCAAACAGGAACTTTTTGAGGTCAGCGAGATGGTTGGCCGCTCCGGCAAAGTTGGTGGCGTTGTCACAGTGAATGTCATCCGTTTGAGTGCAGCCAGAAATGCCTTGGTGGAAAGTTCTGACACCACTTCGATGTGCACAGCTTTCGAGGCCAAGCAAATGAAAACAGCGAGATAGGATTTTATCGGACCTTTCCCTCTTATGCGAAGATACGTGTTTATGGGGCCGCAAAAATCGATTCCACACCGCTGAAACGGCTGACTTGGCAGAAGTCGTTCAGATGGTAGTGACCCCATGAGTTGCTGCTCTAGTTTGGGTCGGTAGTGGACGCAGGCTACGCACGATCGTCTTCTCGAATTCAAGCAGTTTTCGTCTTACAAAATTCAGAAAAAAAAAATTTTAAGCCGATTTCAGTCTTGCCAATTTGTTCTAGATTTCTTTGGGTGTATATTTATTGCATATAACTTTGCAAGTTTTAAATTGCGTTTGCCCACTGATTAGCTCAAATAAGTGTGCCCCGCATTTTGGCCCCAATTCATGCCTTCAAACGCTCCTGCGCTTAAGCCATTTTAGTGCTTGGTCTATGGACGAATCTCTTAGCACTACGATAACTATCTTGCAACCAGAACAATTTTTATACATTTTTTTCCCCTTTCTTCCACCCCTTCCGCACCCCTCTGTTCCTTAGCTGAGTTTCAACTTTCGCTGCAATTACGCGTTGTGCAAGACAAAATCACTCAAACAAAATGGCGAGCGTGCGTTTCATTGAAATCATCATCGTCATGGACATGGCCAGCGAGTGGTTGGAGGAGGGAGGAGGAGGGAGGGAGGAAAGCGTGCGAAAACTGACAGGATGGAAGTAAAGAAAAATATGTACGAGTATTTTCCGCAAACTGATTTAATTTTTTATGGCTGTTGCTTGTGAATTTTATATTTGTGTTGGCTTGTAAAACAAACTTTTGGGATTGAGTTGTTGTAGTTGTTGCCGTTGTTTTTATGACCGCAACGGGAGAAATGTCTGTCTGAGAACTGCAAATATTTTGCTTGTCTTTTTTTTTTCTAGCAGTGTACAGCTGGCGACAATTGAAACATTTTTTATGCTCTTTTATGGTTTATTTGATGTAGCAGCAGCATCAGCAGCATTCAGCACTCAAGTGAAAATAAACAAAGCAACAACAACATTCGGAGAATGTCAATGGCCAACTTCCGGTTGGGCATTTTAATGCCTGCCACAATCGATGCTGCGGCTAAAGTAAAAGCAAATAAATGGTTGGACATTAAGAAAAGAGAAATTTAAATTTCCCCCCATAAACTTTTCCGCCCAGTCGAGTGTAAGCGAAACTGAAATGAGCAGCTGCCACCAGCCCTCCGCTCCACTGTGCTGGTTGTCAATGCACCAGAGCTGCTGCAACAAAAAAAAAAAAAAAAAGTTTCACAAAATGCATTTTGACTTGAAAGTTTTTGGCCTGCAGCCGGCAGCAGGCAGTCGTCAGCAGTCACCGAGTGGAGCGGAAAAGTTAATTCACCTGTGAGACTTGACAAACTTTGCACACATTCTGAATGTTTCGCCCAGCAAAATCAGCAAAGCGTTTAAAAACTGCAATAAAACACATTTATATACTTGTTACAATGTCCTTCACCTGACAGCGTCAGGCTGCCTCATCAGGCCCCAGAGAGAGAAAAAGTGAAAACCTCAGAGCAAACCGAAAAAGGGAATGGGAGAGGGAAAATGTTGTAAACAACATTTCAAGACATTGCACATTGTTAAGGAAATGTGACAACTGAAATATGTTAACTTTATGATTAAATTGAGAAAGTTTCGAATATTTGGACAGGGGTGTTCCGATTTGTGAAATCGTAGCTTATTTTGAAGACCGCAAATAAGATAACCTGATGACATTGCACAACATCCAGCTGATCTGATTTCTGTATAAAACCAAGAACATTCAAAATAGTTACAAATTTAGTACAATATTCTTATTTCAAAAACTGATTTATGAATAATTGATTTGAGTTGAGATGGTTCCACTTTTTCAAAACATTTTAGATACAGCTTTTTGAATTGGGTATGATATTTAAAAGCGTTGAGCTGATATGCTGCTCCGCTCTACTCCATAGGATCAGAAACATCGGCTTTAAATTTCAAGATCTGGTCACACTAATGTCAATAGCTAAAATCTGATAGTACCAAAAAAAGTTTGACTTTTTGAGCATAAACGGTCTATTTGTGTTGTTTGCAGTGAGTTGAAAACGCTTGTACACGAAAACGTTGTGAGACCGTTTATGCTCAAAAATGTTTAACTTTTTTTTGGTATTATCATATTTTAACTATTGACATTTGTGTGACCAGTTCCCAAAATATTTATAGTTCCCTAGGTTAGGTTAAGTTTAATAGGCTGCTCGGCTAAGGCCGAGTTTCCCAGAGGCCTTGCGGCCCATTGTGATGCCTTAATTGGGGAAAGGGAAACGGGGTGGTTGTTGTTGTAGCGGCTAAATGTGTGAATTGGGTGTGTACGTGTAGGAGGGAGAGAGAGAGAGAGAGAAGTGTGATTAAGAAAGGTGAGAAACGTGAAAAAGTTGGGAGGATAGTGTAGTAGGTTATAAGGGGGGAGTCGAGTCCCCAAGGTCCAGCCCCAGGTAGGCTGCACATTCCTTTGGGTGGGTCCATAGGCATAGAAAAACTAACATAGAAGCACACTTTGCTGCGTCGACAACTTTTCACTCAGACATTTGTCAGCTGTTCGCTGTCATTTTGGCTCTTTGAGTTATTTTTTGACTCTCTGAGTTTTTTTCTTGACTATGTCCATCTCCCTCTAACCACCGTGTTTTCCTATGTCGACAATAATTTTGAGTAACAGATTTTGTTGTCACTATTGAAGTATCTCCTTGCCACAATGGCGTTAACATCACTCAAAAAAGAGCGGCGTTTCAAAGTGTGTTTCTATGTTAGTTTTTCTATGCCATAGGTGTGTTGGTCTAAGCGTAGCATTTGGACATTCGTCTGCAACCTCTGGGTTGATCCTCGAGAAGTTAATGGAGCAAGAGTAACCCGATCTGAGCTGGACAAGAGTTGTTCTGGTGATCCTGGGAAGCTGGTTTTCGACTCAAACTTACATAAACAGATAGGTTATGAGGATATCTACACAATCTAAACTAAGTTGCCAAATTTACATAAGGTGACAGTAAATTTAAAAACTAAATAAATAATCTATATTTAAAAAAGAGTTCAACCTGACTAATTGACTGACTAGCCCAAACCATAAGAGATTGGATGCTGAATTTTTTACAGTAATTTTATCTTCTGCTGAAAATGAGTACTAAGAACGGATTCTGGAAACTGGAACTTTTGTATGAAACTTTTTTGTTTTTCATCCGATGAAGTTCAAAACTAATTTTCAAAGATCTACATGGAAATTCAACAATAACTGCATACCAATTTTCCGGAAAGTTCACCCCAAACGGGTTTCATGCTAGTAATATATAAAAAAAAATGGTTTTCGGCTGCTCTCAGCCGTCTTCGAACCATCTGTATAGATGGTAAACTCGTTTTCCCTGATGGCAGTTTCTTGCTCCCATTGTTCTCTCTCCGGGAACCGGTTTCTAAAATTGTCGTTCCATTTCTGAGCTGGTAAACAGTAGTCATTTCCCTTTGCCTCTGGAGTTATTCCTACTTAAAGCAGCATGCTGCTGTGGCCTGTTGTAGATGCTTTGAAAAGTTTCAGTTCCCAGAGTCTTGCTGCGCTTCTACCAGCTGTATACGTCAGGAAAGTGTCTACAGGTTACAGGTTCAGAATTACATCCAGGGCCGCCTGGGGGTAGATCGCAGGGATCCTGTTATAACTAGGCAAGCCGCTCTTTGAACCTTATGGAGGTTATTTAGATGGGATTTTGTGTTAGCCGCCTACCATCAAACTAGCGCTCCATATGTAAGTATAGGTCTGACTACCGCTGTGTATAACCAGTGAATGATATACGGTTGCACTCTCCATCTCCTACCGAAAGTCTTTTTGCAGGCATAGTATGCGCCCAATGCCTACATCATTCTTTCCTCGGAGTTTGTCTTCCAGGAGAGTTTCGAGTCCAGAATGACACCTAGAAACTTGGCCTCCTTGACTATGTTGAGCCGCTTTACCACAATTTTTATATGATTTTCGTTTGCTAAACACGCAGCTATTTTCAGAAATGGTCAATCACGTCGAGATTTTTAAGCCTTCAAATTTTTTGCCGGCTCTAGGTCTCGCTATGTTGGTACATAACTTTTAAACAGGGACACACCACACAACAAAGGAGGTTAGTTGATCGAACAGCTGTTTCAATGGTATCTCTACCATATCATCAGCGGTCTTCACCTGGTACCACAATCAGAAAACAACTCCCTCCTCATGCCTGAGATGCCATAATCGCTTGGGAACTCCAATGCGATTCAACAGCAAAAACCAGACACAACGAGCCAGAGCCGCGCTGTCTGTGGCCTTTGTACGTGTGTGTGTGTCCCCCAATGGTCTTACAATGTTAGTGAGAGAGATTTCCTCTCCACTGCTAACACAGTGACCCATAAGTCTGAGTGCAGAATTGCTTTCAAACAGGGGTTTTTGTTGCTATAAACGAAACTATTTTTAGTTTCAACAACAGCGCCGTGCCTAGCGTTTTATACATGCATGTCTGTTTTAACGACCTTTATGTTAAATAAAACCTTCAAATTTTTTTGCCGGCTCTAGGTCTCGCTATGTTGGTACATAACTTTAAAACGTACAAAATGCTATTTATGGCAAGCAATTTGTTAAAATCGGTTGTAGCGACTAAATTTAGAGTGTGAGACGCGCATCGAATATGATTTGGTAAAACCATCTTTATGGATTGATATGCTGAATTAGTCAACTCCTCACCCAGAGCAAACTCATCATCCGCCTTCTCCAGGAGGTCCTCATGGTTAAGAATGCCAAATTCTTCGAAAGCTTTGAGAAAATTTGAGCCATTGTCTGTTGTTGTTGCCACCACTTTGCTAGTACTAAGACCGTATTCAGTAGGAACTTCGTTTATCATTCGACCAATCGCTAAGAAATAGACTTTCTTTCAAAGTTTCCGTTTGGCTAGTGACACGTGTAACCAAACAAGCTACGGTGCTTTGTCGACCATACATCTGCTGTCGTGCAAAAGTAATCACCTGTACAAAAGTGGAATCAAGGAGCTTCATTGCGCATGGCCTGCTCATTATTTTTAAACTTGGATTGGCAAAGTTGATCAATTTTTTGAACGAAGTTGATTCCACAATAGATATGGGCAGCATATTATTTGCAATATATGCGCAAGCACAAGTTTATCAAATTGGCTTTGTGTTGTTGGTGCTAATATCGCTTCCTGTCTTATAGCCTCGTACTCCTTGTATTTGTGATTATGTTGCGTTCCTAAACGGCGAAGAAAATTGGAAGTAACGCTTATCGTTCCGGACAACACCTTTCCACAAATGTTGCATTTCGCTGAAATTTTCAATTTTGCATCCGGTGTTTTCAATTCTGATTCGTTAGTCTATTTAGATATTAAATTAAGGTTATAATATATATTCGGGGGTGCTTAACACTGACTACGCCACACATTCATACCTTATTGCTTACTGTAAAATAGGGTTTAAGCAGAAGATTTCTGGTACGTATAGCACCTTCATTCTCAACCGATTTAGCTCTGCAGCTCTTAGAGGTGAATGGCCCATAATCTGCGAAGTATTACCTCTCTTTAGCTCAGACATTTTGCACTGTTTTATATTAAAACTATTCGCCCCTTCGCCTTGATATTTAATTGTCTAAACCTTGACAAAATGAGTGAAGTAGCAAAGTTAAGTCAATTCTGTTTTAAATTAAATTTTCTAATTCATTTGAATTGAAACAAAGTCAATTCAATTCTTTTTTATTGTAAGTGAATTAAATCAAAATCAATTCAATTCTGATTTTGGAAAAATTGAATTAATTCAAAGTTTTGTTCATTCATTGTGAATTAAAAATAAAAATGAATCATTTTTTTACAGCCCTGGTATATACATGTTCATAAACTTTTTCTCATCAGACCCATCTTTATACTTCATTTTGCTTTAACTGACATTACTGCCAGAAACTTTCACTTGAAATTCATACTTCAACGGGAAAACAACAACATAGCATTTATTTAATATCAGAAACATTTTTACAAGAAATTAATAGCCGAATATGGTGCCGCCATTCAATCTACCCGATTCAGATGAAGAAAATATTCAAAATATAGAGCTTTTTGTACGGGTTTGTAATGGGTTAAGGAAGATTGTGCTCTATCAGTAGAGTCCATTTTCGGATGATGAGAAGCGTCTTCTGCTGAGATCTGTAGAGATCAGATTTGCAAGGCTCAAGTTACTTACATATATTATATAATCTAACTATTAAAAATAAAAATTGTCAGATTTAAGTTATATTACCATAAAAAAAAAACGCAAATTGAAACCAGCAATAAAAATAAGAGCATTAAAAGCAGAAGCTTTGCAACTTTTTTTTTCTTTTTTTGTTTGGAGCAATTGTCCTATTAAATCTTCACCATAATCTAAACTTATTATGAAAATTTGTCAATTCTCTCGATTTTCTTTGGACCGTTTAATTTTTATTTCTCATTCATGTAGACGGGTATACAATTGATATTTATCCAATCTTCTATATATTGTAAACTTATATGAAAATTTTGCACATTTCGCCGTCTTTGGACCATTTAAATAAAAGTAATTCTGCTATTCGGGGCGACGACGAATCCATCAAATCAGAGATCATTATCATAATGTTACGCTTAACTGCACATTTGTGGAGTCTATGTAAATAGGCTCTGGACCTAATTTTGCTTTGAGCAGCTGCTAACCCAATATCGACATTGTATGGTGCTTACCCTTAAGCTTGCAAAGCCAGCAGCGGCGGTCGCAGTACCGAATGCAATTTTAACAGTTCCAGATGTGAACGGACCAGAAGTCTACGCGTCTTGGACAATGGGAGAGTACAACTATAAGGTTGTAGAAGGATTTTGTCTACCTCGGAACGATGATAACCAGCGACAACCACATCAGCCTGGAAATCCGAAGAAGAATCACTCTTGCAAACCAATGCTACTACGGGCGCAGTAGGGAGTTCAAGTGCAGAGCTTTCTCTCGAAGAACGAAATTAGTGCTATAAAAGTCTCTTAACCTGTCCGGCGCAAATGATGGACATTGACAGCAACGGATGAGGCGGCGATTGGCGTGTTCGAGCGAAAAATTCTTTGAAGGATTTATGGGCCTTTAGAATTTGGCGACGGATTTCGCATTCGAATGAATCGCTAACACCAGTCTGGTGTCCTGGATAGGACATGTAACCCGGATGGATGTAGAGGCTCCAGTAAAAAAGGCGTTCAAAGCGAAGGCGACCACTAAGATGGGATAATCTGGTGAGGGAAGATATTGCCAACCTTCGTGTGAACAACTGGTGCTAGCCCGCATGAAGCAGAAGCGAGTGAAAGGCATTTATAGCAGAGGCCGAGACCATCAAGCGGTTGAGATCGGGCCAATGAAGAAAAAGACTAATGTGAGTTCAGATCGAACCTTAAAATTTTCACAAGCTTCAAGCTTTGGCTTCTTCTGGTCTTGAAGGGGTCACATAAAAAACAGCTATTTTTTTACACAGTAGTTCAAAGCTTACCTCAATATTGCATTGATTTCTCTGGTTTTTCTTTAAGTATTTGCCAATTTGTGTGGCTTTTTGGGTACTCAGCTGGATAGCACGTAATCGAAACCATTCAAATTGTTAGGCATACGCCTATCAATCAATCACAGGACTAACTTCAAAGGCAGGGGAATTGGCCGGCAAACTTGTTTTTTTTTTCTTTCGGTAAAGTATGCTAAACAAAAGTATGGCCGTGCCTGGCATAATAAATAGATGCGACTTTAAATGTTAGTTCGAAGCACATTTGAATTTGTGTTGGTTTTTCTTCTTTCTTTCTATAAATAAATGCAGATGTTCTGAATGGGACACGTGTGCGTTTGTGTAATTTATGTTTGATTGTAAGTAGCATACTTGTATCCTTCTGTGAGCGTGTCACTCGTCGTCTTCATAAACACATTCAAAGGACATGCGTGTGCGTACAGGGACTTGTCTGTTTTTGCCTTGTCTGCTATTTTTACGCGTGTTGACATTCAATTTGCCAATTTGGCAAAAAGAAAAACAAGAAAAAAGTTTTTGCCACGGACCAAACGAATTTCATGAATTAGGTACTGATTTCTGTTGAATTTCCATTGAATTGAATAAGTGTTAATTTTTTGTTTATGTGTGTTTGATTAGTTAAATCAATTTTATGATTATGGGAAAAAAACGTAGGCCAAGTTTTCACATGAATTTCAAATATGAAAGACAGCCAACAGGCTGAATGGGAAAAAAGTAAGCAAAAAATAAAGCCTAGTTAAAATTCATATTTCCATGGGCCTGTTACATGCAATTGCATAAAAGTCAAACGATTCCAACAGAATTTCCATTTTCAAATTGCAAAACAAGTTTTCAAGTGTTTTTTAACCGCGCCCCAAAGATCCATGTAGATTGCCTCTTCGCAAACGCCACGACAATAGACCCAATTGAGTGACTTAGGCCATGCCAACCCCCTTGTAGTAGTCAATGCATGTCAAACGCAATCCGTAAAACCGAAAACACTTTACCTGACCACAAAGGCCCTGACACTCCCCTACCTTAAAATCTGCATAAATGTGACAAAGAGAAGGGGGGTGGGGGGGGGGGGGGGGGGGGACAAAGTCATAACCAACTCAAGTGCTTGTGTGCTTCACCTGCCCCAAAATGGTCACAAGGTCGCCACAATTTTGTGGCTAAAACGAAGTTGTTGAACAATTTCTACAGATATTACAGTGCATCTCGTGTAATGGACGAGTTGGAGTGCTTTTAGTAACCAAAAAATTACGGCTCTTGTGGTTAAAAACTGTTTTACAAGGGCCCCAATTTGGGCAGTGTGTGTGTGTGTCTGTGTGTGTATGAGTGTGAGTGTAAATGCCCAAATGTGTGCTCTGGGTTATAGTTTTTGTGCGGTTCAACATTCAAACATCGAAGCCACAAACATTTATTGCCAGCAAAATGCCAGCTTTCATGTTAACCAAAATGTGCGCACACGCCAACTGTTTAAAAAATCATTTTTGTTTTTCAGTCCAACAAAGCATTGAAAGTGTAGCAAGCCTACAAATACACATACTTTATCAAAGGGTCAAAGGATTTTAAGGGGCAATTTGTTGCTTCTAAGGGAAATTAACACTCAGGAGCCGGAATTCCCGCTATTTTCAAACCCCTCCATGAGGGAACGAATGACTTTAAAAATTTGTGGTACATTTGGGATGAATGTCCGGGGTTATCATCTACTAACATTTGTACAAGTTCCAATGTGGGGGAAAATTTCTGTATGATTCTCGCTGTGATGTTTGTTTCCTAGTTGGGTCGACAAACTGTTTCCGTTAAGTATAGAAACAGATAAATCCGTAGTACTGAGCATGTGCACCGAGTACAGATTTGCGTAGTTGTGTCGATGGTAACCTCGCTTTGAGGCCGTAGCTTCGAGTGGTGGTCGACCCCCAACCCGAGGTTAAGGTTGCCTCGCGTCGATGACTTTCGTCTGCCACGCGTTTTGGACTTTCATTTGCCACGCGTTGTGGACTTTTGTTTGCCACTCGTTGTGGACTTCGTATGGTAAGTAAGATTTCGTGATTAACCGTATCAAATGCTTTGCTGAAGTCAAGAAGTGTCAGAAAGGTCACATTGCCATCATCTATTGGTTTTCTAATGTCCTCAGTGATGTTCAGTATTGCCGTGGTGCAGCTTCTATGTTTTCTATAACCAGACTGGTTAAATTATTACTAAATAATGAGTTATCTGTCAGAAATTTGCATATTTGTTGTGCCATCATTGGTTCCACAACTTTGGACAAAAACGGTAATATCGATATGAGCCTATATTCACTGTTCCCTTTTGGGATTGGGATTATTTTAGCTAATTTCCATAAGTTTGTAAATGTCGATGTAGTGAGCACTGTGTTGCATATATGGGTAATATGGGGAAGGATTTGTGGAAGAATAATTTTGAGAATTTTGGGATTCATATCATCTAATCCAATTGCATTTGACTTAACTTGAAGTACAGATTCAAGGACATCACACTGATCCATGCACATAAAGCTAAAACTACTGTCAAATTTTCTATTTGGTAAAGTTTCAAGGTACATGTTGGATGTAGCTTCAGCTAGACCAGAGTCAACAAACTTGAGATTGAGATCATCAATGTCAGTGTCAATTTTAATTATACTTCTTTCTTTTGCCAATTCCAACATTTTTTAGCTCACTCCATGTTTGTTTGGTCGTTATCGCACTTTTAAATTTTTCCAAATACATAATAGGTGTCCTTGGCGGTCTTGATTAAGTCATATACAGTTTTTCTAAGTAGTTTAAAGCGTCGGTAATGTTCATTAGTTTTATATCGGTTCCATTTTGTATATGCTATATCTCTTTGCGATATATGAGCATCTATGTTATTATTAAACCAGGGTTTTTGCTTTGGTCTCAGTAATAGATTGGCAGTGGACAAATGGAATTGATCTATTTGCCAATTGATTTATTGATCTATTACTGGTTGTGGACTTCGTTTTCCTCAAGTTGTGGACTTTCGCTTGCCACTCGTCGTGGACTTCGTTGCCACACGTTGTGGATATTCGCTTGCCACGCGTTGTGGACTTTGTGTTGAGTTCGAGAACTTGTAGGAAGACTCAGGCTGGCTTGAATTGCCAAACAAAGAGCGTCACGAGTTGTACCAGGTTGCAAGTGGTCGATCAGGTATGGAGATCGTTTTGCATGAACATCGGCGAGTATGAAGGATGCAATGAAGATCCAAATTCAGCAGTGCAACGTACTTCCATAAGTATGAACGATCGTTTGGCAAGCTGGGTTCAATGTAATAAATGAAAAATTGGTCGGATTCTTAACCAAGGTGAGATCGGTCCCATGTAGTCGCAGAATCGGCTGGGCGTACGTAAATAGCAGTCGTAAGCAGCAGGTGTAGGCAGGCAGGGCAAGGAACGCTTTTCACACGTGGACTACAGGCGTGGGCAGCGGTTGGTCGGCAGTATGGGCTGCAGCAGGATGTGAGCGGTTGGACGTGCAGGACCGGGGCGACTGACAGAGTGTGTGACAGCTCGACGTGTAAGGGGGCGACAGACGAAACGTCGGCATCATTTGCACAAAAAAACCATCCCTTGCCGTTTCGACTCATGTGTATGTGTGTGCGTTTGCAGAGCCAAAAATCTCGTTTGCCTGTGTGTGTCTGCTTTGGCGGCGTCTGTCATGTGTGTGTTTTTGGTTTTATGATAGACATGATAGACATATGATAAATATAGGAAGTATAAACTATAAACAAAAGGAGGTTAAGCAAAAGAAAAGGAGAAGGATGGAATATTCCGCACCCGCGGGACTGCCGCAAAGCATTACTTCGCGGGGCGTATGGCGGTCAGGTTAGTCGCTCTCTGCGCCGCAGATACTTCATAATGGCGGCCGCCAGGTTGGCTACTGTCTGCCACCCACTCTGGCTGGACAACATACATTGTACGATGTTTTCGGCCGTCAGCTGCATATTCAGCGCGTGCGAGGCTCTTGTGCGCTCGTTTCCACATAGTGGAGACGCAAAAAAGACATGGTCCACGTCCTCACTGCTTTCGCTACCACAGTGATCGCAATAGTGATCCTCCTCGCCTTGAAGGGACAGGTGAAAGTCTACTTGTCCATGTTTTCTGTTCAGCCATTGCTCCAGGTTCGGTATTAGCCGGTACGTCCATCTAAAGCTCATTCCGCGATCCCATCTGCTCTGCCATTGCGAAGCTGTGGAGTCACGCTGTGTCCTGCTTCCTGTGTGTCCACTCCGTCGCTGCTAGTAGGTCTATGGGGACGGTTCCTGCAACAAATAGAGCTGCCTCCTCAGATATGGTGCAGAAACAGCTGGCCACTCTGAGGGCGCAGCGTCTATATACCGACTTGAATTGGCGGCTGTATGATGGTTCGTTCATAGCGGGTGCCCAGACCGTCACTCCATAGAGGATAATGGAGACCACTCTCGCTATGAGCTGCCTACTTTGTTGTTTTGGACCCCAGGTATTTGCCATCATTCTTGTTACTGCGGTTGTCGCCTTCGCATTTTTATCGCTCACATACTCCAGGTGTTGTGTGAACGTCATCCTATGGTCGAGCATGACTCCTAGATATTTGATGGCTGGCTGCGACTCGATTGTGATAGAGCCAACCCGTGCCGTTGCCACCTCAACTTTTTTCCCGCTATTTACTAGGACGGCTACTGTTTTGTGCTCGGCTAGCGTGAGCCCATTTGGTGTTAGACACTCCATGATTTCTGTGACTTCACCCAAATGTTTTGCCACAGTCACAAGGGCTATGTCGTCAGCGAAGCCTAACAAAGTGCACCCATCGGGCAGGTCTAGCCTGAGAACTCCAGCGTACATGACGTTCCAAAGTCTAGGACTTGGCACGTGGTGCGTATGCAGCGCCGCAGTCTGTGGCAAAGATCTTGTTTGCCCGTTTCAAAGTTTCATGACTGGTTGATGTGGCAAGATCCGAAGAACACATATGTACGTCCATGATCGATGAACGAATGAGCCGCCGAATCGCATTTTGTGTGTGGGTAAGAAGGCGCCAAAATGTGTTTTAAGTGTATGCTGTAGATGTCGTCAGCATGTGTTTACCCGTAATACGGGTCCCGTATACTCAAATCGGTTCGTTCACAAGCGAACGACGGACTCTCAAAGAAGACATGTTCTGCGTCTTGAATGACCGACTGCCCATAGAAGTCTGGGCAGTATGGGTCGTCAGCCTACTTGAACCTATGAAGAGAGGATCTCAAGCACCCGTGTCCAGTCAATAGTTATATCAAGTAGTACGTAGTACGTGTATCAGGAAGTACTGTCCTCTGTTTAGCCAGGGCCCCATATTAGGGATGAGCTTGTGCGTCCATCGTCCTTTGGTTGAACTTTGCCACCGATCTTGCCATTTCTGCAGTGCTTTCATGTGTACCTCCGTCTAGTAGGTTGTCGTCGTGGTGTCTGTTGGAGCCGTGATTCTGGATAGTGCCGCTGCAGTGTTGCTTACTTTCCGGCTTGCGTACATCAGTTGCTCTCGGAAGTTTAGCCTGTGGTCTATGATGACCCACAGGTACTTTAGGTAAGGCAGCGAGGTTATAGTCGCATTACCAATTTTGATAGTAGCCTGCTCGATTCCGATCTTCCTTCTACTTATTAGCACTGACTCGGATTGTGAATGGCCAAAGTAAGGTCCATCCGTTGGAGCCATCGTTTGACTTCTTCAATAGAGGATGTCGAGGATGATACCACGATGGCAATGTCATCGGCGAACCCAATTGCTGTGGCTCCTGGCGACAGTAGGAGACGCAGTATACCATCATAAATTATATTCCACAGCAGTGGCCCTAGGACTGAACCTAGTGGAACACCTCTAGTGATATTGTATTGCTGCTCCCCATGATCAGACTCGTACGTAAGTACCCTGTCACTCAGGTAATCTTCCACGATAGCATTGAAATATGGAGGCACATCTCTTCCACTTAGAGACCGTAGGATATGATGCCACCCTGCCGAGTTAAATGCCTTTTTTGATGTCTAATGTGACCACCAAGCAATACTCTTTGCTACCAAACATCGAGCGTTGTCCTTCGATGGCTTGACTGCGTGAATAGTGGAACGTCTCTTCCGAAAACCGAATTGCAAAGGGGACATCCAAGCTTGCACTGCGACTGTCCTCCAGTCGTGCTTGAATGATGCGCTCTAATATTTCCCCGTTGTGTCTAGCATACATAGTGGTCTATACGATGACGGGTCGTTCACCGTATTTCCTGCCTTTGGTAGTAGCACCAACCTTTGCCGCTTTCATCTTTCTGGTAAGGTTCCCTCCTATAGGCATGCATTTTATAGGCCCACAAAGGCTTCACGGTTGGCCAAGATTGCAAGCTTGAGAACCTTGTTGGGGATGCCGTCAGGTCTTGGAGCTTTGTATTCCTTAAATGCGTTTGCTGCCGTCACGACATTATCATCGCCATTCATAAGCCTGCAACCTGTAGGGCGTCCGTTGCTCGCAAGTTGTTTGACATGGGAAAAGGGTTTCCACTATATGCACCGTCTGTATGTGGCTTCTTGGAGGTTCGATTTTAATTTTTATACTGCCAGCTTGTAGGCGAATCCCCAGGAATTTTCGTCTAGGTTACTGCATATACGGCTAAAGCAACGTCGCTTAGCCTCTTCAATTTGTTTTTTAAGAGTAAGCCTTTTTCCTCTGTAAAGCTCCTGGAGAACCGCCCAGTTGGCTGTGCGGTGTGATCGCTGACATAGTCTTCTTGCACGTAGACACTCTTTTCAACAGTCCGCTATTTCCTGTGTCCACCAATATTTTGGGCTCCGCCTAGGTGGTGTGTGAGCGCAGGCTGCGGGCGTGTGAGTGTGTGCACACTTGCCCAAAAAGCGAAGAGATGTTGCTGCTGTTGAGGATCTGGTTGGCTGGTTCCATGGTGAGTGATTGGGTTGGAGTGGAGTGAACTGCAGGCGCGGTCAATCACTATGTTGTTCAATGGGTCAACAGTTTTCTCGCCATATTCGTTTTCGTGGAAAAAAAATGCCTTGGCACATAAGTGTATTATTTCATAGGAATGGAATGGAAACGTTTTGTCAGATTGTAGTATGTGTTAGGATATCCTCAAAAAATAAACACAATGCTTTACAAAACCCGCTAAATCGCTATGGTAGAAGTAAGATGAAGATGACCAAATAATGAGAATAGTGCCACATTTACGAAATAAGAGACTCACAAGGACTGCTTTTAGAAGGACAATTCCAGTATATATAGGGGTTCACATTTTGTTAGATAACCGGAACATCTTCCTTAAAGTTACATCAATTCGTCTACGGTGAGAACCAATTTGGTTTCTGAGTGGTCATCCTTGTAGAGGGTCGAAAGGCAAAACATAACCCAACCAAAAGTCGAATAAAACTAAGTTTAGGACAAACGATTCAACTTCAAAAATAAACAAATTTATTATTCCAAATTAAGGTCTTTAATTTGACTCAGCATTTTCAAAAGAACGCCGGTTCGGATTACGAGCTGGCGTCTATTCAAAGAATAGAAAATATTGTACAACCCCCGCCCAAAACCCTTGGGCGATAGCAGAACATCTCAATCCCAGATCTAACTCAAAGGACCCAGAGCAACCACCTATTTGTAGTTAAGGAAACCTCACGAAATCTTAAGCTTGCTGAAACTAAACTATGTTTTACTACTAATGCGCGACCCTTCAATCTGTCTTGCCTACAAAAGAAAGAGTATACCTCATTCAGTGCTTAACGTTTTGGCTTACCTCTCTCTATTCATCGTTTTTTTTTACATTGATATTTTTATTTGCTTTTTGTATAGTTTCGCTTGGCATTTTGAATGCCAATTCCCTGCTTCTACATATCAAATAAGTGTCAAAAAAAAAAAAACATCTAACTGAAAACTAGAGCCAGAAAGCAACAACAACAACAACAAAAATCAATAGGCTGCCCCCAAAAGTAGGCAAAGCGAACAATGCTCACAATGATGAAAGTGAAGTTGTTGCCGCAGGCGCAGCAAAAAAAAAAAAACGCAAACTTTTCGTGCAAACAAACAAGAACGAACTGGGAATGGAGAAGTGGCGGCCCATCTAAAATTATGACTAAAGTTTTGCATGCAAATATTTTGCGAATTCCCACCTAGGCAAAGACAGGTAGGCAGACAGACAGGTAGGCAGGCAGGTGAAACGTAACTGTACAGAAGTAGTATATATTTCAAGCGGTGAGTTTTATTTATTCTACAAGTTAGTTTGTCACTGTGTGTGTGTTTGTGTGTGTGTGTGTGTGTGTGTGTCGATGCCAGCTGGGTCACTTACAGTAAGGCCATGATACGGATATTGAATTGGTGGGCGGTGGCTCCTTTGTTTGTGGGCGTTTGCAAGTTGTTTGAAGCTTTTGATTTTATTAGAAATTGTCAGTGAGGTAAAAGCGACGTGGCCTCAAATGTTGACCCCGGAGCGACAGCAGCTGGTATATTTATTTCATAATGGGACAAAAGGAAATTGCAAAAAAACAACAACAACAACAGCAACAGCAGCAACTACTTGACAAGGAGAAGCCAATGAACCAGTTACAAACAAGTTGGAAATTGTAGAGTAGAAACTGTTCAATTATGGCAAGTTAAGCTTATTAAAAAACAATTTTGCAATTAAATCATTTGAATAGGTTAAAGTTGGAACCGGAATTAGGTGTGGGGTGCTCAATTGGCGATTTCAAATAACCAAAAATAATGAGAAATGGTTGACAAAATGCATCAAAATAAAAATGAGAGAAATTATTTGGTTGGGTGCAGCAAACGAAATAGTCTGATCACTTCGAGGTATCACAAAACGTATGCGTTTATTTGCCATTTTGTGATTGTAAATGAAACTTGGAGCAAGCAACAATCGAAGCAGAGGACTGCTTCTGTGGAATTGAGACCAGATAAAACCAGATAAAGTCGGAACTTCAAACCATCACACTCAGGTTGCTTTATTCAACTATTACTTAGACCAGAGGTGACCAGAATCAGCTTACGGCCGCGTAGACACCAATACAAATGAAGAAAATCTTTGTGGAATAACAAGAACCACAAGAAATAGAAAGAGGCCGCTAAAAATAAAACCTTTGCTGGGAGGGAAAGAGAAGAGAGAACATATGAAATTGTTATTGCACTACCCTTAGCCATAAGCTATGCGGGAGGGCTATATGCTGAAAACAACAACAAATGCGTAGGGCCTAGGCACCCCAGCCTTAGATCATACGATCAGATGGTTATTCAAATATTGAATGCAAAATAACACCAAGCACAGTTCCGCTTGTAACATACTATGTGGGGTCAAAAGTAACCTCCTTGGAAATGAAAAAAATGTCTAAAAACAATTTTTTTTTAATTTGAACAAAGTAGTCACATTTTTAGTTCGATACATTTATTCCAGCGATTTTCCAACTTTTGAATCCCTTCCGAAAAGAAATTTTCCGAAAGGTCTGCAAAGTACTCTTCCGCAGCGTCGATGATATCCTCGCGCGAGCTGAATTTTTTATTGATGAGCCATCTTTAAAATTTGAGATTTCAAGTGTGTTACTACCAATTTTTTGCCGTGTACTTGCGCTGCGTCGGAATGCACCGCAGAAAGGCTGTTGGAGTGCCGAGTACCTGAGGGCCATAAGAATATGCCATCGGCAGTGTTCCAAACAATGAACCGCCCTCTCTTGGTGTCTGCTGAATACCGATTTCATGTATTATAATATTATAATCAGGAGCAAATGCGAGCGACGGCCTGAACTGGTAAAGAGTGTATTATAGTCGGGCTTGACCGACTTTCTCTCTAGTTTTAAGAACAAACTGGGAATAGTTTTAGAATTGTATGGGCTTAAACTAAGAACATTTTTTTACTTATTTAAGCCTAGTACTGAGGGCGTTCGAATTTTCCTTTCGTCACAGTATTTCATATAATTAGAAACACCTTGGCTATGCTTTGATGCTCATGTGCTTTTAGAAAGTGTTTCTATTTATGTGAAATACTGTGACGAAAGGAAAATTCGAACGCCCTCAGTACTAGGCTTTAATGAAGTTTTGTTTGGTTTCATAAATGCCTTGGGGTTGACTTTAGAATTTATTAGATTTCAATGAAGAATATTTTGCACTTATTTTAAGAGTAAATCGTGTTGTACTCAAGAGCATAACAACCTAAAAATGTGATCAACAAGATTTTAAAATAGTTCAAAATGCTGTTGTCGGATTTAGCTACAAGCCTGCCTTTGGGATTCCCAAATGGTTATAGCAATGAAGTAGCCTCTACCAGCTCATTGAAGATAGGCAAATGATTGAATTGTGGAAATTCATTAAATAGCTATACGATCAACCAGCATCCTTTGTGGTGTTGTGCTTGTCTTCTTTTAGAAATGGCCTTTTATTTGAATATACTGCACAATCTTATATACCGTCCCTTAACAAGACAAATTGCTTTAATCCTAATATATTTGATATAATTTAAAATAAACTTAAAGACCTTGGTTGAACTTACTACAATTCGATTTCAAAAAGGCAACTTTTCCACGGCCACATTACAGGCGGGTAAACCGCGACACACATAAATGCAACAATTGTAGATTGCGTGCTCAACAAGACCCTGTTGTACACCCGATAGCACTGAACACAGACTGCCCATGTGATAATCCTTATGATCTTCCAGTCTATGATTTCCATCATCTTGAGATTTGATTATTCCTTTTTTGATCCAAGTCAAGCGATAGATATGCGTGGCCCAGGGTATCACTTGCTTATCTCCCGGTGCCAAGAAATGGCTCATTACAGTCACCGACACCGTGTCCATATTGGATTCTAGGGCAGGCATTAAAGTACCCACCACAGTGGGACACTGTGCACCATGGTAATAGTCATTGGCACCATACAGAGCGCTATACAGACCAGCTCCCAGCATACGCGTGGAATCGCAACCAAAGAGAAAGACCACACCCCGTACCCGATTTCGACAAATCACACGTCCATTGCCATTGATATACTGCAGACCCGAACCATGACCCGCTTAAACAAAACAGTCCGCCTGATAGGCCTCCATCAGCATCAATTGCTCCGTGGGCACCGTCTCAAATAGATGCCGCCAATGCGAGAGCCAATACTCAAAGAAGCCCCGAATTGGCCAAATCTGCATCGGGATTAATCATGCACATGCCCCGCTTGATATTGACTATATAAAAACCATGTTGAATTTCAGCTTGATGACATTGATACAAACGCCAGAGGCAGTGTAGGGACTTCAGGCGGCTAAATTCTTGAACGGGGACCAATTGCTCCCAATGGAAATGATCCAGACGCTCATCTACCAACAGTATGGTGGGAAATCGTTTGCCTACGATTGGCTGCTGCTCTTCCAGCTGTTGCCATTCGGTGGCACAGCCTTTAAGAAAAGAAGTTCTCAACTTGATTCAGGTCAATCTGTTGGCATGTAGAGCCGCCTGAGATAGTAAAATGATGCTTTAGACAAAAACCATCAACCCGATGGAAAACATTCTGGGTAAGTTGCTTCACAGCTGGGCAATCATAGCGTTTGCCCAGTAAAAAATAAGAATAGGGTGAAATAATGCCACGAAAAATCATACAACAATTTCTTAAGAAACTCACTATACTCATTCAACTCCAACCAGTACTTTTCTTTGGCCTCTTTGCTTTTAACATTTGCCGGATCCACCGTGACCATTTTCTTAAATCGTTCCACCAGCGTGCTATACTGCTTAAAGACCAGCTCCAAGCCTGGCTGACTGAAGTTCAAGCAGGTGGGTCCCAGTTCAGTTAAGCGGCAATGGTTAAGTAATGTCATAATCTCTTGAAATACAGAGTACGTGGTGGCTGGATTGAAGCTTTTGCTAATTTGAAGCACGCACCATTCTGGGGGCAGCTGCTGGCATATATCCCGTATACGTTTCAGTTCTTCCGAGGGATCTTGCACTGTGTCCAGAAAGTCCAGTGGTTTTACTTTGGACTTAGTCTTTGGGGGGGAGCTCCTTTTTTTTAATATAGTTAATCACATTCTTAAGGAACTTGTTGCTCTTGTAGCTACCCTGCTCCTGGTCAGTAGCCACTTTAAGCATTTCTGCCAACTGTAATGGCTGATTATCTGCATCGTTGAGATATCTCAAGTCGGTGGATTGGAACGGTGCCCGCACTTGATAGTATATGGAATAATACTGGTTGCCATTGCGATATTCCTCATCGCGCGCAATAAATTGTATTCTTTGGCCTCTGGTCCTGCATTGTTTAACGAGCCTAAGAGGCTCTCCTCGTATTTTATTGTTATTGATTTGGCGTCTTTGTAAGTTTGGTTTTTTCCTGAATTTCTTTAAATAATTCCACGATATGTTGCTAAAATGTTATCGTGATACGAATAAAATCATAACTTATTGACGTAGAGCCCGCTTAAGAGTTCTATAACCAAAATGTACTTAAAATATACCGAAACATTCTTTGTATGTACTTATACACTTTTAATGAGCACGCTTGTTGCAGGTTTCAATTTGTACTAACCTGCTCAGTCTGAGCGAGGTTCCTTTTATTTAGAATTTCTCATCCCTTATCTTCTAACTTAACTAAGGCAGTATTTGTTAAATAGCTGCGTGTGTATAAATATAGAAATGCATTCGTGGAAGGACTACACATTGCTTCCCACGAAGCATTTTAAGTGCGGATGACCCTTTCAAGTGGTTTGTCTGCTGGGCTGGGCTGATCCTCGTTACTGCGGCTATTAATATTACATAAGGTGACATGTTTATGACACACATGGCGACATAGGCTACATATTTAAATATGAGATTAACACTACGTGTGGGCCGAGTTGAATATCATGTTCAAGTTCGAACAATCTTAAATGAAGTATTTCGGGATTGAAAATATTGTGCTCGAAAGAAAAAAATTTGTACCTGAATCAAGTATTTGTGTTCTTGCTTCTTATTCTTGGTCCTTTATCTGTGTGCTCCACGAAAAACACTTTCACTTTCTCGAACTCAACTCGAAAGTTCTTAACGATAAGCACACAAAGTTACTCAAGCAAAGGCACCACCAAAATTCTCAACGACACCACAAAAGTCCTCGAAGCGAGGCAACCTCGACCCCAATCAAAGCAACGAGCTCAAGGCGAGGTTATCATCGACTCAACGACGCATATCTCGGCGCACCTGCTCAGTATCACGGATTCATCAATTTCTGCACTCAATGGAAACGGTTCGTCGATGCAACTGCGATACTAAGGAAAAACATTACTTCAATAAGTATTCTCATTATGTCCTCCATATTTTGACTTGTGAAAATCCTGTAGATGATTGTTCTGGACATACATTCTGCATACTCAAAATTGCTTAAATCCATTCGCTCCACCCATTTCCTGTGGAAAGGGAATACTACCCGTACCTTGCCGATAGTCGCAAGATCATTTAATCAATCGAGAATTGTTAGCATAACAATTTTATCAATTACTTGCTGTTGATTTTAATCGAAACCAACTTCGGAATATGTGCTAAATGTTAGTTAAAATCAAAAATTATACATCAATTATACAACAAATAAACATTTGAAATGTTTTGTGGTTGAGTTTACTTTGATAGCAACAACAAAATTCAAAGGCTGGAGCAAAAGCAGTCTAATGAGACATATCTTTATCGAGACCCAGTCTGTCATTCAAACCCATTACGTCTTTTGCTGTTAAGCCTCTTTGGAATTCCTAACCTGTTATAGCATTGCTGGCATGAGGAGGCAGCAGCTGACTTGCAATCGATGGGCAAAGACTATTGAACATAGAAGCGGGAGGTTGCTGAAACAGTGCAGTAATGTTTGTGTGCTTCTGTTTAAAGTTATGTGCAAACACAACAAGATCTCAAGCCGGTTGAAACTTTTTATTTTGAAAATTCTTAAAATTTGTTTTCACTTAAATAGAGTTGAAACTTCTCTTTCATTAAAAAAAAGTGTAATCTTGATTGAAAAGGCATTCAATTGTCATGGCCCAAAAATCATGAAAACTAGAAAGTTTCACAACATTTTTCAATTGATTTCCCCTTAAATCCCCCCCTTTTTGACCAGCTGCGCGTAGGACATGGCTCCATCGTTCACTTATCAGCATGGCCTGGCAATTGTTTTCTTGTAAAAGTCAATTTTTTGAAGTGCACCAAAAGGAAATCGGAAACGGCAAAAGGAAATGCAGTTGACCTTATTCTTGTGCTTAGCAACTGGTGGTGGTGGTGGTTCGGTTGGGCGTTAAGAGCTAACCAGCAATTGATAAATGAGCCGCATTTAAGCATGGTCAGCAGCTGGAATGGAAAATATCAGCCACACTTCCATGGAGACCCTTGTTAAATGAAATTCAAAGTCAATCCATTCAAGCGGAAGTAAATTATGTTTTCTTTGGCGTGGTCATGCAGGGTGCAAAGTGCATGAAACTGAAACGAATTGCAATCGAAAAACGAGAACGGGGTCAATCGATATTGTCCATTTGGTGGCCATCGTACATAGTTTATGCTCTAGCTGCCAAAGGTTAAATGCGGAATAGAATTTTTGCACACACACACACACATTTATTTTCTGATCGAACACAAGCGACAAGTTCATCATCACGAAAATCACGTACAAGAATTTACAATTAAGATAAAATTACACAATTAACCCCGACAGGAAGCCAGAAATGAAACGGAAATCGCAATTTAACTAATTTTCTTAGCGGAAGCTGTCACAAATTAAACTCGCTCCACACAACTGAACTGAACTGAACTGAACAATACAAGCAGCTTTAACATTAAACTCAGATTATAATCGAAGCATAAAACGAGGCAGCGAAGGCGGAAGGAAGTTCAAATGGCAGTCGACGCCTCCTGCATACTTTATGGCTGAGTGTGTGTGTGAGTGTGGGTGTGTGTGGGGGTGGGGGTGTTGCCTTCCTCTCACTCTCTCCCTGTAATTTCGATTTAGATGCAAAGTGCCAACGAATTGTGTTAGCAATAATGTCAAAAGATAATAATCCTTTTTGTTTACGTCTCAACAGATCTGCCACGCCCACAAAATGTGTCAAAATGCTGACAAATCTTCGATAAATCGTGTAAATAATGCTGGATCATAAAAAAAACAAATGCAAAACAAGTCACTGCGGAAACGGAAATGACAACGTTATGAAATGATATTTTCACAACAAGAAATTTTAAGTATAAGAAATCAATAAGATTTTATATATTGTGCACCAGAAATAAACTCACAAATTGATTGTGCTAAGTGCCCATTAAAGTATGCTATGGTTTTGACATGGAATAACTGAGAATAACATTTATTTTATATTTGTCTTAAAACATAAAAGTGGTTCGACAATTGTAACGAACACGCCTGTATAACAACGATTCGAGAGCTGCTCTGTCTAACTAACTTGCACGGCTCATGTCACGGTCACATGACTGAAATGTAGACAGAGTCATAGGGAACGGAACAAGGAAAACCCAAACGTAAAAAGAAACACGGATGCATCACTTATTCAGAGTGGAAGAACGAGGTGTTAGTGTTCTTCCCTTCTCTACCCTCCCTACCTGTTAAAACTCAAAGTAGTTCGTGAGCTTTACCCTAAAAACAACGATGCCTTGCCTCAAGTGCCCATACAGAAAGATAAACTGAATCATTTTAAATTCAATATCGCCTTCATGGCTTAACTATATATTGGGGTGATGAGAATTGCATTATACTAACATTATGACTTAAGAATATTGAGGAATATTGATATGAAAATGCTTAAAAACTAAGGGGTATTACTTGCAAATAGAAAACCTAACGACTAATTCATTTATACGATTAAGGATCAAGGCACAACCACATAATAATAATTGCCCACAGACTCATGTACATATAAAGGATCTTCGGCCAAAATTACCAAGATATTACGGCTATGCCGTACTTACGACAAGATCCATCGATGTCGACAGGCCTGGTGACTGATGAAGCTATAGATGCGTGTAAAGATGAAATTTAGTTGTCATGAGGAGTGAGGAAATAGTATTAGGTGCGCTTGAATCGTACATGGGATATAATAAGATTACGGCAATAAGTAATGAATACAAAAGTTACGGCTAAAAGAAAAGATAACTACAAACTACGAATACTCAACCCTTCAACAAAAGGTTCTTATGAACAATCTCCCGATTTAGGGTACATATAGGATTTGGCTATACTGACGCTCATTCCATTATCGCACAAGAATTAAGGGACGCCATCGCTTCACTCAAATTGTATCAAATCGTTGTATTCAGACTCGGTGTGCTTATTGGCACAAGGGTGTTGAGGTGACGAACAATAGTGTTGGTCGGCCTCACATAACCTCACTCTCCCTGGTGTATGACAAAAACAGCTAAGCCACACCTGCGCTTGGGCTCTGATCAACCCTCAATTAGTGTTGTGACAACTGGCCGTGGCCAGATCGATCCTCAACGAGTGTGGTGACCACTGCCGTGGCTAAGTCTTGTTGGAGGTTGGGTCACTGGCCGCATCCAGTGCCACTTGAAGGACCAAACTGATTCCCAGTTAAACAATATCGGCCACCGAGGCAGTAATACACTCGGTTGGGTCACGCCAACAAGTCAAGGTTACGGCCGCCGACTGCGTTAAAAGGAATCACTAATTAACAAGGGCGAATAAATCTCACTATAATGCGTACCTTAAGCTGTATCACAGACGCGTCTCCTAATTTCTAACCCACCAATATAAAAAAACTTCAGAATAGCTGATTTGCTGGGGCTGCCCAATCTATCCTAGGCTTCAGCGGCGTAGGAATAGCACGATGCACGTATGTTATGCACGTGATAGCAGAGCAGCAATTTAGTTACAGCCGTATAGATCGAAGTCTGGATGGAAAAGTATTGGCCATTCTAGCCGGAATCCAAACTTACGATTTTTGACAAGTCGCACACTGCGTCGCCTTTTCCCGTTAAATCCCAAATTGTGGCGTTTACGACATGATCAGCGACGTTAGTACTTTCATGACGTAGTCTCGCCGCGCTGCCAGATAGTCTCGTGGTTCGCTCACACAAGAAGTCAGTTGGGCGGCAGGGCATTTGAAATTCAGAAATATGAAATCCAAATGACTTAGAAAATTAACCGTCCTCACACAATCTGGCTAAATATAACTGACTATCAATGTCTACGTTCTAATAGATAATTACAAAAGCAAATAAAGTATACCTATTTTGAAGGGCATCAATCGTGATAGATTTTGCGTGGTATGTGAAGAATCACATATTGACCTTAGGTTTAGTTTTTATATTTTCTATAAACACCATATAATTACTTATTTAACCAGCATAATATTTACTCATTGGTTAAGGGGTAGCAGGTGTAGATCGAACGGTTAAAAGAATCGCGAAATTTGCCAATTATGAAGACTTAATAGACAGCAATAGTAGACGGGTAAATGTAGGGTAATCAGATTATCATGAAGATTTAATACATAGTGTTACGAGAGCCTGCAGCAACCCTCGCTTGATCAAGAAGAAAAAAAATAGAAATAATGAGCCGAGGTGATGACTTAAGAAGGAGGCACTCGTAGGAAAGTCAGATCACCGAAGACAATCAGTCAAGTTGCGATATTCGAAGCGTGCGGAAGGAAACGGAATTTAAGCTCTCGTAGTGGAGGCAATTTTGTCGCTAAAACCCGTTAAAAGCAGCCCGTGTTTATGTTGTGCTAAATACCAGTGATTAACAGCCAAATATTGGCATTCAATATCCATTTAATTGTCGCCGTATACACGGCAGCAACAGCAACAACAGCCGTTTTATCACTAGCGAAAACAGCAACAACAACAACCGCCGCTTCAGCAACAGCGACAACCACCAGAGCAGCAACAGCCGTTGCAGAACCAGCGACAACAGCAACAAGAACATCAGTCGCTTCGGCAATAGCGACAACAAAAACAAGCACATCAGTCGCGTCGGCAACAGCGACAACGGCAACAGCGACAACAGCAACAACAGCGGCAGCAATAGGAAGGAGGGCTGCTCGTCAGAAGAGCGCACACTCCCACCGGCGCTGGCCTTGCCTATTTCTTCTTTCCAATCGCGAAGATCAGGTCAACAACCTTTTGGTCAAGTCAGCACGCTGAATTGCGGTTGACCAACTGACTTTGCAAACAGTGAGAGTGCAGCCGAACCTGCACACCCGCATTGGACATCCCCTCCCGTAAGCATCGCCCAATTGATGCAAGTGACAGCGGCGTGGGAGAGCGCAAACGAGAGCTTTGGCCACTGATAGTGGAGATTCGGAGCCCTTGGCGGTGGAGGCTCGGGCAAAGCCGAAGAAGGGCTTGTAGGCTTAAGAAGGGGGAGGGAATAAAGCCTTAGTTTTTTTTAACAAAGAGATTCAGCAAAATCAATTGCCCAATGCTCAAGGCTGATCTCTGTGAAATGTTAATTTTCTTTGTTTGCTGTTGTCTATTCGGTGCAGCATTTAACTAACAATCAAGAGCAGCCGAATAATTAATACTAACTAAATGATACCACTCCTTAGCTCAATTGTTTTCAGCTCGTCGATAATGCTGGCGCCAACATCATTCGACAGGTAAGTGTAGCGCTTGCGACGCAAACATAGCAAAAGCATGAATTCATATTTATTTATTGTTTGCTG
Organism: Lordiphosa magnipectinata; assembly: GCA_037044535.1. Classification (NCBI taxonomy): domain Eukaryota; kingdom Metazoa; phylum Arthropoda; class Insecta; order Diptera; family Drosophilidae; genus Lordiphosa; species Lordiphosa magnipectinata. The sequence continues at coordinate 27,888 of JBAMBO010004008.1, forward strand.
GAAAGCAAAGGGAATTTCCGAGTTTGCCTAAGCATATATGAATGCATTTAAAATCGCCGTTCGAGCTGCTTTGGATTGTTTGGATGATGAGTGCAGATTTATTCCTTTTTTTGATTTAGTTTTTTTATTTTTTTTATTATTACTAATTTAAGTTTCTTAGTGACTATTATGGTCATAAAAATAGGACAAAAAATTGTTATCTAACTGAAGTTTAGTAGGTATTATGCAGAGTAGGATTAATTTAAATAAAAATATTGTGAATCTTGAAGCCAGAATGTCAATGTGTGGCTAAGGGAGTTTGTTTGGGGTTGGTGTGCCAAGGGGCAGAATGGTGAGTGGTAAGCGCAAAGCGAAGCGCTCCTCTATTGACTTTTAATGACTGACTAGGACTTATGGGGGCCATGGAGTTTCGGCCGATCATGGCCCAAAGGACACTGCGCATGAGCGGAGTGGAAGGGGTGGGATAGGCCACGCTGATCGGTTGCCTGTGAATGTGTGCGTGAATACCAAGCTGCTTGAATGTGAGAGTGTGTGGTAGGATCATGGGCCAACTGGTGGACAGCATTGACATCTCTTTTAAACGGACTTTTTCTTTCTAGCAGAATTTGGCACGAATTCTAAATATTGTTATGTTTTCGGTACCCTCAATACCCCCACAGAGGATCCCCCCACATACGACGAGCCAAGCCGGGCTACTACCGTGCCATACGAGAGGAAATAATTATTGTCGGGAACTAAGAAACATATCAATAGTTGAAAATTTTAACATTTGCGAAATTCTTATAAGATTTTAGATTGACACGAAGTCGGGTATTTCGACGGGTAATTAGGAGGTGAAGATCATACGGACTAAAAACTCGTGAAATTTGAAAAAAAATTTAATGAGTTTAGATTATCATGAAGATTTGATAGATGGCAATTGTCTATTAAGCTTCACTTCTTCGTATTGTGTTTAAAATTTTAAAAGGCGCGCAGCAACGCACGCCCTGTGCCTGCTATGTAAATATGTATTGCATAACACTTTGATGGCAAATCTCTTAGCCATTTTTGAATTAAAAGTGTGCTTTTATTACTCATTTTCGGTATTTTAATTGATTACAAGTCTAATTGGTGACTTTGATTTACAAGCTCAAACAGATTTGCAACAAAATCAGAAAATTGTAAGTACTGAAACATTATGTAATTTCATAAAAACCGGTTTTTTGCATATTTTTTTATGCAAATATGCAATTTATGCAAAATTGTTTTTAGCGGACTTAAATCATTGATCAATTAAAATAAGATGTGTGCAATCAGAACTTAAAACGAACAAGCGGTTCAAAATATGCAAATTTGCAAAAACCGATGTCTAGTTATATCCCATACAAACTTTTTTTGGTCATTTTTGCCCACTTCGCGGTCAAATTTTCCAAATATTCTTTGATAGTGCGCGCCTGCATAACTAAACGAAGGTCTATGCCAAATCCTGCAGGTTTATAAGTATAGATCAGTGGTGTCCAAACTCACACAATCAAACATTGCTCTTGTGTGCCTAGCAGCAGAACACGAAGTATACGTCTCAACAAACAAATGCCACAAAAAAATGCCTCTTGAAGTAAAACAAGAAGCCGAACACGCGCATCGTACGAGAACAAGCTGCCGAGCGTTCTATTTATAGAATACACATATTCTCTCTCTCTATATATGTGTCGGCTGCGACGCCGGCAGAATTTGGCTTGCCAACCACGCGTGGCTGCCTTTTCAAATTTTGGACATCGCTG
>JBAMBO010004009.1:0-27571 GCA_037044535.1 Lordiphosa magnipectinata
TCGATTTCTATTTCGGTTTGGTTTTGGTTTTCGATTTCGATTTCGATTTTCGTTTTCGTTTTCGGTTTTCGTTTTCGCTTTCGTTATGGTTTTCGATTTCGTTTTCGATTTCGTTATCGGTTTTCGATCCCGATTTCAATTTCGATTTCGTTTTCGATTTTCGATTTCGATTATGGTTTTCGGTTTCATTTTCGATTTCGTTTTCGTTTTCGATTTCGTTCTCGATGTCGTTTTCGTTTTCGATTTCGGTTTTGTTTTCGATTTCGATTTCGATTTCGATTTCGATTTTGGTTTTCGATTTCGATTTTGTTTTCGATTTCGATTTCGTTTCCGATTTCGATTTCGATTTCGTTATCGTTTTCGTTTTCGATTGTCGATTTCGATTTCGTTTTGGTTTTCGCATTTCGTTTTCGATTTCGTTATCGTTTTCGATTTCGTTTTCGTTTTGGTTTTGGTTTTCGTTGTCGATTTCGTTTTCGTTTTGGTTTTCGATCTCGTTTTCGATTTCGATTTCGATTTCGTTTTCGATTTCGATTTGGTTTTCGATTTCGTTTTCGGTTTCATTTTCGATTTTGTTTTCGTTTTCGATTTCGTTCTCGATGTCGTTGTCGTTTTCGATTTCGGTTTTGTTTTCGATTTCTATTTCGTTTTGGTTTTGGTTTTCGTTTTCGATTTTGCTTTCGATTTCGATTCCGTTTCGATCTCGATTCCGATCTCGATTTCGTTATCGATTTCGTTTTCGATTTCGCTTTCGATTTCGTTATGGTTTTCGATTTCGTTTTCGATTTCAATTTTCGATTTCGTTTTGGTTTTCGGTTTTCGTTGTCGATTTCGTTGTCGATTTCGATTTCGTTTTCGGTTTCGTTTTCGATTTCGTATTTCGTTTTGGTTTTGCGTTTTCGATTTCGTTTTCGATTTAATTTTCGATTTCGTTTTGGTTTTGGTTTTCGTTATCGATTTCGTTGTCGATTTCGATTTCGTATTTCGTTTTGGTTTTCGATTTCGCTTCCGTTTCGATCTCCATTTTGATTTCGTTTTCGTTTTCGATTTCGTTTTGGTTTTGGTTTTCGTTTTTGATTTTGTTTTCGATTCCGTTTTCGATTTCGTTTTCGATTTCGATTTCGTTTTCGATTTCGATTTCGTTTTCGATTTCGTTTTCGATTTCGATTTCGATTTCGTTTTCGTTGTCGATTTCGATTTCGTTTTGGTTTTCGATTTCGCTTTCGATTTGGTTTTCGTTGTCGATTTCGATTCCGATTTCTATTTCGTTTTGGTTTTCGTTTTCGATTTCGCTTTCGTTTCGTTCTCGATTTCGATTTCGTTTTCGATTCGATTTGGTTTTCGTTGTCGATTTCGTTTTCGGTATCGATTTCGATTTCTATTTCGGTTTTCGTTTCCGATTTTGTTTTCGATTTCGATTCCGTTTTCGATCTCGTTTTCGATCTCGATTTCGATTTCGTTTTCGTTTTGGTTTTCGATTTCGATTTCTATTTCGATTTCGGTTTTCGTTTTCGATTTCGTTTTCGATTTCGATTTCGTTTTCGATTTCGATTTCGTTTTCGATTTTCGATTTCGGTTTCGTTTTCGATTTCGATTTCGGTTTGGTTTTCGTTTTCGATTTCAATTTTGTTTTCGTTTTCGGTTTTCGTTTTCGCTTTCGTTATGGTTTTCGATTTCGTTTTCGTTATGGTTTTCGATTTCGTTTTCAATTTCATTTTCGATTTTGTTTTCGATTTCGATTTGGTTTTCGATTTCGTTTTCGTTATCGATTTCGACTTCGATTTCAATTTCGATTTCGTTTTGGTTTTCGATTTCGCTTTCGATTGCGTTACGGTTTTCGATTTAAATTTCGATATCGACTTCGATTTGGTTTTCGTTGTCGATTTCGATTCGGTTTCGTTTTCGATTTCTATTTCGTTTTGGTTTTCGTTTTCGATTTTGTTTTCGATTTCGCTTCCGTTTCGATCTCGATTTCGTTTTCGATTTTGTTTTCGATTCGATTTGGTTATCGTTGTCGATTTCGTTTTCGGTATCGTTATCGATTTCGTTTTCGATTTCGACTTCGATTTCAATCTCGATTTCGTTTTGGTTTTCGATTTCGCTTTCGATTTCGTTATGGTTTTCGATTTCGTTTTCGATTTAATTTTCGAATTCGACTTCGATTTGGTTTCGTTGTCGATTTCGATTTCGGTTTCGTTTTCGATCTCTATTTCGTTTTGGTTTTCGTTTTCGATTTCGCTTCCGTTTCGATCTCGATTTCGTTTTCGATTTTGTTTTCGATTCGATTTGGTTTTCGTTGTCGATTTCGTTTTCGGTATCGTTTCGATTTTCGATTATCGATTTCGACTTCGATTTCGATATCGTTTTCGTTTTGGTTTTCGATTTCGCTTTCGATATCGTTATGGTTTTCGATTTTGTTTTCGATTTAATTTTCGATTTCGACTTCGATTTGGTTTTCGTTGTCGATTTCGATTTCGGTTTCGTTTTCGATTTCTATTTCGTTTTGGTTTTCGTTTCCGATTTCGTTTTCGATTTCTATTTCGTTTTGGTTTTTGTTTTCGATTTCAATTTTGTTTTTGTTTTGGTTTTCGTTTTCGCTTTCGTTATGGTTTTCGATTTCGTTTTCGATTTCATTTTCGATTTCGTTCTCGATTTCGATTTCGTTTTCGATTTGGTTTTCGATCTCGTTTTCAATTTCGATTTTGTTTTCGATTTCGATTTGGTTTTCGATTTCGTTTTCGATTTCGTTTTCGATTTCGTTTTCGATTTCGTTTTCGTTTTCGATTTCGTTTTCGATTTCGTTTTCGATTTCGATTTCGGTTTTCGTTTTATATTTCGATTTCTATTTCGTTTTGGTTTTGGTTTTCGTTTTCGATTTTGTTTTCGATCTCGATCTCGATTTCGATTTACTTTTCGTTATCGATTTGGTTTTCGATTTCAACTTCGATTTCGATTTCGCTTGTCGATTTCGTTATGGTTTTCGATTTCGTTTTCGATTTCATTTTCGATTTCGGTTTCATTTTCGATTTCTATTTCGGTTTGGTTTTGGTTTTCGTTTCATTTCAATTTTGTTTTCGTTTTGGTTTTCGTTTTCGCTTTCGTTATGGTTTTCGATTTCGTTGTCGTTTTCGTTATGGTTTTCGATCCCGGTTTCAATTTCAATTTCGTTTTTATTTTCGATTTCGATTTGGTTTTCGGTTTCATTTTCGATTTTGTTTTCGTTTTCGATTTCGTTCTCGATGTCGTTGTCGTTTTCGATTTCGGTTTTGTTTTCGTTTTCTATTTCGATTTGGTTTTGGTTTTCGTTTCCGATTTTGCTTTCGATTTCGATTTCGATTCCGTTTCGATCTCGATTTCGTTATCGATTTCGTTTTCGATTTCGACATCGATTCCATTTTGGTTTTCGATTTCGCTTTCGATTTCGTTATGGTTTTCGATTTCGTTTTCGTTTTGGTTTTGGCTTTCGTTGTCGATTTCGTTTTCGTTTTGGTTTACGATCTCGTTTTCAATTTCGATTTCGTTTTTGTTTTGTTTCGATTTCGATTTCGTTTTCGGTTTCATTTTCGATTTTGGTTTCGTTTTCGATTTCGTTCTCGATGTCGTTGTCGTTTTCGATTTCGGTTTTGTTTTCGATTTCTATTTCGTTTTGGTTTTGGTTTTCGTTTTCGATTTTGCTTTCGATTTCGATTCCGTTTCGATCTCGATTCCGATCTCGATTTCGTTATCGATTTCGTTTTCGATTTCGCTTTCGATTTCGTTATGGTTTTCGATTTCGTTTTCGATTTAATTTTCGATTTCGTTTTGGTTTTGGTTTTCGTTGTCGACTTCGTTGTCGATTTCGATTTCGTTTTCGGTTTCGTTTTCGATTTCTATTTCGTTTTGGTTTTCGTTTTCGATTTCGTTTTCGATTTAATTTTCGATTTCGTTTTGGTTTTGGTTTTCGTTATCGACTTCGTTGTCGATTTCGATTTCTATTTCGTTTTGGTTTTCGATTTCGCTTCCGTTTCGATCTCCATTTTGATTTCGTTTTCGTTATCGCATTCGTTTTGGTTTTGGTTTTCGTTTTTGATTTTGTTTTCGATTCCGTTTCGATCTCGTTTCCGATCTTGATTTCGTTTTCGTTATCGATTTCGTTTTCGATTTCGATTTCGACATCAATTTCAATTTCGATTTCCATTTCGATTCCGTTTTCGACTTCGATTTCAATATCGGTTTAGTTTTGGTTTTCGATTTCGCTTTCGATTTCGTTTTCGATTTAATTTTCGATTTCGACTTCGATTTGGTTTTCGTTGTCGATATCGATTTCGGTTTCGTTTTCGATTGCTATTTCGTTGTGGTTTTCGTTTTCGATTTTGTTTTCGATATCAATTTCGATTTCGTTTTGGTTTTCGATTTCGCTGTCGATTTCGTTATAATTTTCGATTTCGTTTTCGAGTTCATTTTCGTTTTGGTTGTGGTTTTCGTTTTCGATTTTGTTTTCGATTCCGTTTCGATCTCCTTCCGATCTCTATTTCGATTTCGTTTTCGTTATCGATTTCGTTTTTGTTTTCGAGTTTTCGTTTTCGATTTTCGATATCGCTTCGATTTCGTTCTCGATTTCGTTTTCGTTTCCGTTTTCGATTTCAATTCTGAATCCGTTTTCGATTTCGATTTCGACTTCGATTTGGTTTTCGTTTTCGATTTCGTTTTCATTTCGATATCGTTCTCGATTTCGTTTTCTTTTTAGTTTTCGTTTTCGTTTTGGTTTACGAATGGTTTGCGTTTTCGATTTCATTTCGATTTCGTTTTCGATTTGGTTTTCAATTTCGACTTCGTTTTGGTTTTCGTTTTCGATTCCGATTTCGATTTTGTTTGCGATTTCGTTTCCGATTTCGTTCACGTTATCGACTTCGATTCCGTTTTGGTTTTCGACTTCGATTTCGATTTCATTTTCGATTTCGTTCACGACTTCCTTATCTTTTTCGTTTTGGTTTTCGATTTGGTTTTCGTTTCGTTTCGTTTTCGATTTCGTCACCGATTTCTTTTTCGATTTCGTTGTTGTTTTGGTTTTCGATTTTCGTTTTCGATGTCGATTTCGATTTGTTTTCGTTTTCGATTTCGTTTTGTTTTTTGTTTTCGTCACCGATTTCTTTTTCGATTTCGTCGTTGTTTTGGTTTTCGATTTCGTTATCGATTTCGATTTCGTTTTGTTTTTCGTTTCGTTTTCGATTTCGTCACCGATTTCTTTTTCGATTTCGTTATCGATTTCGTTTTCGATAGGTTTTCGTTTTCGATTTCATTTCGATTTCGTTTTGGTTTTCAATTTCTATTTCGTTTTGGTTTTCGATTTCGTTTTGGTTTTCGGTTTCGATTCCTATTTCGTTCTCGTTTTCGAATTCGATTCCGTTTTGGTTTTGCGATTTCGTTTTCGTTCTCGTTTTCGATTTCGTCTTCGATTTGGTTTTGGTTTCGTTTTCGATTTCGATTTCGTTTTGGTTTTCGATTTCGATTTTTTTTTTCGATTTCGATTTCGTTTTCGATTTCGTCTTCGATTTCGATTTCGTTTCCGATTTCGTTTTCTTTTTCGATTTCGGTTTCAAATTCGTTATCATTATCGTTTCGTTTATTATTTCGTTGTCAATTACGAGATTTCGTTTTTGTTTTCGATTTCGTTTTCGATTTCGTTATCGAATTCATTTTCGATTTCGTTTTCGATTTCGTTTTCGTTATGGTGTTGGCTATGGTTTTCGATTTCGATTTAATTTTCGATTTCGACTTCGATTTGGTTTCGTTGTCGATTTCGGTTTCGTTTTCGATTTCTATTTTATTTTGGTTTTCGTTTTCGATTTCGCTTCCGTTTCGATCTCGATTTTGTTTTCGATTCGATTTGGTTTTCGTTGTCGATTTCGTGTTCGGTATCGTTTTCGATTTCGACTTCGATTTCAATTTCGATTTCGTTTTGGTTTTCGATTTCGCTTTCGATTTGGTTTTCGTTGGCGATCTCGATTCCGATTTCTATTTCGTTTTGGTTTTCGTTTTCGATTTCGCTTCCGTTTCGATCTCGATTTCGATTTCGTTTTCGATTCGATTTGGTTTTCGTTGCCGATTTTCGTTTTCGGTATCGATTTCGATTTCTATTTCGTTTTGGTTTTCGTTTCCGATTTTGTTTTCGATTTCGATTCCGTCTCGATCTCGCTCCGATCTCGGCTTCGATTTCGTTTTGGTTTTTGATTTCGCTTTCGATTGCGTTACGGTTTTCGATTTAAATTTCGATATCGACTTCGATTTGGTTTTCGTTGTCGGTTTCGTTTTCGATTTCTATTTCGTTTTGGTTTTCGTTTTCGATTTTGTTTTCGATTTCGCTTCCGTTTCGATCTCGATTTCGTTTTCGATATTGTTTTCGATTCGATTTGGTTTCGGTTTTTCGATTTCTATTTCGGTTTGGTTTTGGTTTTCGATTTCAATTTTGTTTTCGTTTTGGTTTTCGTTTTCGCTTTCGTTATGGTTTTCGATTTCGTTTTCGTTTTCGTTATGGTTTTCGATCCCGTTTTCAATTTCAATTTCAATTTCGTTTTTGTTTTCGATTTCGATTTGGTTTTCGATTTCGTTTTCGACTACGATTTGGTTTTCGTTTTATATTTCGATTTCTATTTCGTTTTGGTTTTGGTTTTCGTTTTCGATTTTGTTTTCGATCTCGATCTCGATTTCGATTTACTTTTCGTTATCGATTTGGTTTTCGATTTCAACTTCGATTTCGATTTCGCTTTCGATTTCGTTATGGTTTTCGATTTCGTTTTCGATTTCATTTTCGATTTCGTTTTCGGTTTCGATATCGTTTTCGATTTGGTTTTCGATCTCGTTTTCAATTTCGATTTTGTTTTCGATTTCGATTTGGTTTTCGATTTCGTTTTCGATTTGTTTTTCGATCTCGTTTTCAATTTCGATTTTGTTTTCGATTTCGATTTGGTTTTCGATTTCGTTTTCGACTACGATTTGGTTTTCGTTTTATATTTCGATTTCTATTTCGTTTTGGTTTTGGTTTTCGTTTTCGATTTTGCTTTCGATCTCGATTTCGATTTACTTTTCGTTATCGATTTGGTTTTCGATTTCAACTTCGATTTCGATTTCGCTTTCGATTTCGTTATGGTTTTCGATTTTGTTTTCGATTTAATTTTCGATTTCGACTTCGATTTGGTTTTCGTTGTCGATTTCGATTTCGGTTTCGTTTTCGATTTCTATTTCGTTTTGGTTTTCGTTTCCGATTTCGTTCTCGATTTCTATTTCGTTTTGGTTTTTGTTTTCGATTTCAATTTTGTTTATGTTTTGGTTTTCGTTTTCGTTTTCGTTATGGTTTTCGATTTCGTTTTCGATTTCATTTTCGATTTCGTTCTCGATTTCGATATCGTTTTCGATTTGGTTTTCGATCTCGTTTTCAATTTCGATTTTGTTTTCGATTTCGATTTGGTTTTCGATTTCGTTTTCGATTTGTTTTTCGATCTCGTTTTCAATTTCGATTTTGTTTTCGATTTCGATTTGGTTTTCGATTTCGTTTTCGACTACGATTTGGTTTTCGTTTTATATTTCGATTTCTATTTCGTTTTGGTTTTGGTTTTCGTTTTCGATTTTGTTTTCGATCTCGATTTCGATTTACTTTTCGTTATCGATTTGGTTTTCGATTTCAACTTCGATTTCGATTTCGCTTTCGATTTCGTTATGGTTTTCGATTTCGTTTTCGATTTAATTTTCGATTTCGTTTTGGTTTTGGTTTTCGTTGTCGACTTCGTTGTCGATTTCGTTTTCGGTTTCGTTTTCGATTTCTATTTCGTTTTGGTTTTCGTTTTCGATTTCGTTTTCGATTTAATTTTCGATTTCGTTTTGGTTTTGGTTTTCGTTATCGACTTCGTTGTCGATTTCGATTTCTATTTCGTTTTGGTTTTCGATTTCGCATCCGTTTCGATCTCCATTTTGATTTCGTTTTCGTTATCGCTTTCGTTTTGGTTTTGGTTTTCGTTTTTGATTTTGTTTTCGATTCCGTTTCGATCTCGTTTCCGATCTTGATTTCGTTTTCGTTATCGATTTCGTTTTCGATTTCGATTTCGACATCAATTTCAATTTCGATTTCCATTTCGATTCCGTTTTCGACTTCGATTTCAATATCGGTTTAGTTTTGGTTTTCGATTTCGCTTTCGATTTCGTTTTCGATTTCAATTCTGAATCCGTTTTCGATTTCGATTTCGACTTCGATTTGGTTTTCGTTTTCGATTTCGTTTTCATTTCGATATCGTTCTCGATTTCGTTTTCTTTTTAGTTTTCGTTTTCGTTTTGGTTTACGAATGGTTTGCGTTTTCGATTTCGATTTCATTTCGATTTCGTTTTCGATTTGGTTTTCAATTTCGACTTCGTTTTGGTTTTCGTTTTCGATTTTCGATATCGCTTCGATTTCGTTCTCGATTTCGTTTTCGTTTCCGTTTTCGATTTCAATTCTGAATCCGTTTTCGATTTCGATTTCGACTTCGATTTGGTTTTCGTTTTCGATTTCGTTTTCATTTCGATATCGTTCTCGATTTCGTTTTCTTTTTAGTTTTCGTTTTCGTTTTGGTTTACGAATGGTTTGCGTTTTCGATTTCGATTTCATTTCGATTTCGTTTTCGATTTGGTTTTCAATTTCGACTTCGTTTTGGTTTTCGTTTTCGATTTCGATTTTGTTTGCGATTTCGTTTCCGATTTCGTTCACGTTATCGACTTCGATTCCGTTTTGGTTTTCGACTTCGATTTCGATTTCATTTTCGATTTCGTTCACGACTTCCTTATCTTTATCGTTTTGGTTTTCGATTTGGTTTTCGTTTCGTTTCGTTTTCGATTTCGTCACCGATTTCTTTTTCGATTTCGTTGTTGTTTTGGTTTTCGATTTCGTTTTCGATGTCGATTTCGATTTGTTTTCGTTTTCGATTTCGTTTTGTTTTTTGTTTTCGTTTTCGTCACCGATTTCTTTTTCGATTTCGTCGTTGTTTTGGTTTTCGATTTCGTTATCGATTTCGTTTTCGATTTCGATTTCGATTTCGTTTTGTTTTTCGTTTCGTTTTCGATTTCGTCACCGATTTCTTTTTCGATTTCGTTATCGATTTCGTTTTCGATAGGTTTTCGTTTTCGATTTCATTTCGATTTCGTTTTGGTTTTCAATTTCTATTTCGTTTTGGTTTTCGTTTTCGATTTCGTTTTGGTTTTCGTTTTCGATTCCTATTTCGTTCTCGTTTTCGAATTCGATTCCGTTTTGGTTTTGCGATTTCGTTTTCGTTCTCGTTTTCGATTTCGTCTTCGATTTGGTTTTGGTTTCGTTTTCGATTTCGATTTCGTTTTGGTTTTCGATTTCGATTTTTTTTTCGATTTCGTTTTCGATTTCGTCTTCGATTTCGATTTCGTTTCCGATTTCGTTTTCTTTTTCGATTTCGGTTTCAAATTCGTTATCATTATCGTTATCGTTAAAACGTTTCAATTTCGATTTCGTTTTGTTTATGGGTTTCGTTCACGATCTCGATTACGTTTTTGATTTCGATTTCGTTTTCGTTTTCAATTTCGATTCCGATTTCGTTTTCGACTTCGTTTTCGACTTCGACTTCGATTTCGTTTGCGTTTTGGTTTTGGTTTTCGATATCGTTTTGGTTTTCGTTTTGGACTTCGTTTTTGATTTCGTTTTCTTTTTCGTCTTCGATTTCGTTTTGATTTTTTTTTTATATGGACGTTGACGTTCAATGCGCAGTACGTTCATGTGGCCCATGCGACACCAAGCCTAAGCTTGTTACGCGCGAACCCCAAGCAAAATAGCAGCCCACCTCCCGCCCAACCGACCGAGAGGCGCAGCCACTAACCTGTGAAATCGCGAAGGAAGAACATGTAATGTTAACTACGGGCTAAATAAGTTGAAATATAAATTTTTATAGCAGGAAGAGAAGTTTCAGAGTTAATTATTCGGTAGAGTTTATTGTAATCAGCACAGAGGACACGAAACGGTTCATGCAACGATTACAACGATTTAGTGATAGGGGGATAAAATTACGAGTCGGTCTAATAGGAACGTTGAGGTTAATTTGGCCAACCAACTCAGTTGAGTCGATTTCACCATTAATTAGTGTATGTATAAAGATTACTCCAAGCATAACTCTACGGTTAATAAGGGAGGGAAGGTTAATCAAAGAAGTCTACTAGAGTACGATGGTAAACGGACCTCAGGATTCCAGCCCAAACCACGAAGAGCAAACAATAAAAACTGTTTTTGCACAGATTCAATTCTATCTTGATGGGTCGAATATTGCGGAGACCACACACATGATCCGTACTCGAGAATCGGACGGACAAGAGAAGTGTACAAAATCTTCGTCTTATAGGGATCATCAAATTCCTTCGACCAGCGCTTAATAAACTCAAGAACACTCCTGGCCCTACAAACAGTAGCAGTAACATGAGAGTCAAATTTAAGTCGGTGATCAAGAATAACCCCAAGATCATTTACCTCATTGGCTGAATCATTTAAGCACTCAAGTGGGACATTATCCAGCATATAAGTGGAGAATTGAGGCAAGCTCCTGTAAAATGTCATAACCTTACACTTGGAACTGTTAAGGTTTAATAGATTATCTTTACACCAAGGCTGAAATGCATCCAAGTCAGCTTGCAAATTATAGCGGGAAACCAAATCGTTATATGTTAAACATAGTTTCACATCATCGGCGTACATAAGCACACGAGAGTGAGTCAAGACAGACGGAAGACCAAGTGACTACCTTGGGGTACACCAGAGGTAACCAGGATTAGTTTCGAATATGAATTACAAAATAGAACTTTTTGTGTTCTAGAACTTAGGTAATCAGAGATCCAACTAAGAAGGTTAGTTGGGAAACCAATTAAACTCAGTTTATGAAGCAATAAGGAGTGATTAACAGAATCAAAAGCCTTACTAAAATCAGTATAAATGACGTCAGTTTGCATCTTACCAAAGAACCCTTTGATCACTAATGTTGTAAGCTCTAATAAGTTAGTGGAAGTAGATCGACGCTTCACAAATCCATGTTGATAGGGTGAAATAATGGAACTACATAAATGTTGCAGTTGAGATGTCATAATTCTCTCAAAAGCTTTTGGAATTGCAGACAACTTGGAAATACCTCTATAATTCTCAACATCCGACTTATTACCTTTTTTATGGAGAGGAAAGATATAAGATTCCTTCCACAAAACAGGGAAAGAGGATGACTCAAGAGACAATTCAAATAATTTATGAATAGGCTTACAAAGTGCATCAGCACAAAACCTAAGTACACAAGCAGGTACTCCATCGGGACCCGGTGCATACACAGGCTTAACAAAAGATCGCAAAGGAGAGAGCTTTCAGTGATTACAGGGCTAAAAATACAATTAGACCCATTCAACTATTAGGAGTATGGTTGATTCCCAAAGAAGCTACAAGACGAGTAGGTTGACGTAAAACACTTGGCAAACAGATCGGCTATGGCCTGATCAGTGTTTGCTTTCACATTACCATACCGCACAGAAGAGGGCATAGTGGAAGATTTGTGTTTAGAGTTAACAAACGTATAAAACTGCTTAGGATTGTGCGAGAATTGACGTCTGCAACGGTTAAGATAGTCTTTATAACATTGTGCGTTCAGCACATTAAATCTAGAACGAGCATCCACATAACGGGAGAAATCAGATGATTTTTTCGAATTTTTATACTTTTTGAAATACCTTGACTTCTTGTTTTTCAAATTTATTAGTTCTCTTGTGAACCAAGGCTGCCTATTAGGACAGCGAGGGAGCTCAAGTGGAACACAAACATCAAAAAGCGAGTACAAGGTATCATAAAAAAGTTGTATGGCAACATCAATATCTGTACAAGAGTACAATTGAGACCAATCGGTTTCAAAAATTAAATCATTAAGTTTTAAAAAATCGGATTTTTGAAAACAATCGGGTTTTAGCCGTCGAGTTTCCAGAAGCAGAGCACACCCGAGAGGGCAATTCAATGGTAAGTTCCAAAGTAGGATGAAAGGGGTCCTCAGGAAGAACCAACGGGTCAATTCTAGAAGCAACATTGCCGGGGGGATCCAACAAAAATATTAAATCAAGAGATCTGTTTATCGAGTTGCGAATAGGATTAACTTGCGACAAAGACAACTCAACTCAACTCTGTGGCCGGAATCCACAGCAATTAAAACCCCACCCCCAACGCGGGAAGAGCGATCGCATCTATAAGTGGTATATTTAGTGGGAAAAACTGTTGAATCAGAGATGTCAGATTTTAGCCACGTCTCGGTGAAAACTAGAACATGAAAATCGAAAGATATACTGTCTACAAAGAGTTTAGCTAATTTAGAATTAAGACCACGTACATTTTGATAGGCAAGCAGAAGGGAGGAAATTAGCTTTTGACGCAGCAGCAGAGGTAGAGGCGCCAGAAGGGTTAGAAGGTAAAGACAAATATATAGATCTCGATTCCGTTCTCGAATTCAATTTCGATTTCGTTTTTTTTTTCGATTTCGTTTTCGTTTTGGTTTCGAATTCGAATTCGTTTCCAGTTTGGTTTTCGATTTCGTCTTGGTTTTCGTTTTCGATTTCATTTTCGATTTCGTTTTGGTTTTTTTTTCGATGTCGTGTTCGATTTTGTTTCCGATTTCATTTTCGATATCGATTTCGGTTTAATTTCCATTATCGATTTCATTTTCGTTTGCTACTTTCGATTTCTTCACTTTTCGATTTCCCGTATCGTTTTCGATTTCGTTTTCGATATATTTTTCGATTTCGTTTTCGTTTTGGTTTTGATTTTCGATTTCGTTTTGGACGTTATCGTTTTCGATTTCGTTTTCGATTTCCTTTTCGATTTCGTTTTTGTTTTCGATTTCATTTTCGTTATCGATTCAGATTTCATTTTTCGATTTCGTTTTGGTTTTGGTTTTGATTTTCGATTTCGTTTTGGTTTTCGTTTTCGATTTCGTTTTGGTTTTTTTTTCGATTTCGTGTTCGATTTTGTTTTCGATTTCATTTTCGTTATCGATTTCGATTTAATTTCCATTATCGATTTCATTTTCGTTTGCTATTTCGATTTCGTTATCGTTTTCGATATCCTTTTCGTTATCGTTTTCGATTTCCTTTTCGTTATCGTTTTCGATGTATTTTTCGATTTCCTTTTCGTTTTCGTTTTGATTTTCGATTTCGTTTTGGTTTTGTTTTCGACTTCGTTTTCGACTTCGTTTTCGATTTCCTTTTCGATTTCGTTTTCGTTTTCGATTTCGTTTTCGTTTCATTTAGTTTCATTTTTCGATTTCGTTTTGGTTTTGGTTTTGGTTTTCGTTTGCGTTTTGGTTTTCGTTTTCGATTTCGTTTTCTTTTTCGATTTCGTTTTGAATTTCATTTCGATATTATTTCTGTTTTCGATTTATTTTTCGATCACATTTTCGTTTTGGTTTTCGTTTTCGTATTCGATTTCGTTTTGGTTTTCGTTTTCGACTTCGTTTTCGATTTCCTTTTCGATTTAGTTTTTGTTTTCGATTTCATTTTCGTTATCGATTTAGATTTCATTTTTCGATTTCTGGTTTTGGATTTCGTTTGCGTTTTGGTTTTCGTTTTCGATTTCGACTTCGTTTTCTTTTTCGATTTCGTTTTGAACTTCATTTCGATTTTATTTCTTTTTTACGATTTATTTTTCGATCACATTTTCGTTTTGGTTTTCGTTCTTCCGTTTTCTATTTCGTTTTCGTTTTCGATATCCTTATGTTTTTTGGTTTGGTTTTCGTTTTCGATTTTCTATATCGCTTTCGATTTCGTTCTCCATTTCATTTTCGTTTTCGATTTCGTTCTTCCGTTTTCTATTTCGTTTTCGGTTTCAATTTCGTTTTCGATTTCGTTACGGTTTTCGGTTTCGTTTTCGATATCATTTTCGATTTTGATTTCGTTTTCGTTTTGGTTTTCGTTTTCGATTTCAATTTCGATTTCGTTTTCGATTTCATTTTCGATTTCGTTTTGGTTTTGGATTCCGATTTCGTTTTCGATATCGATTTCGATTTCGTTTTGGTTTTCGATTTCGCTTTCGTTTTGGTTTTTCGATTTGGTTTTCCTTTTCGATTTCGTTTTCGATTTCATTTTTGATTTCGTTTTGGTTTTGGTTTTCGACTTCGATTTCGTTTTCGATATCGTTTTCGATTTCGTTGTCAATTTCGTTTTCGATTTCGTTGTCAATTTCGTTTTCGATTTTGTTTTCGTTTTCGTTTTCGATTTCGTTTTCTATGTTCGATTTCTATTTCGTTTTGGTTTTCTATTTCACTTTCGGTTTCGTTTTCGATTTCGTTGTCGATTTCGATTTCGTTATCGACTTTTCGTTTTGGTTTTCGATTTCGTTTTCGGTTTTATTTTCGTTTTCGATTTCAATTTCGATTTCGTTTTCGATTTCGTTTTGGTTATGGTTTTCGATTTCGTTTTCGATATCGATTTCGATTTCGTTTTGGTTTTGGTTTTCGTTATGGTTTTCGATTCCGTTTATGTTTTCGTTTTCGATTTCGTTTTCGGATTCATTATCGATTTCGTTTTCGATTTCATTTTCGATTTCGTTTTCGATTTCGTTTTCGATTTCGTTATCGATTTTCGTTTTCGATTTCGTTTTCGATTTCGTATTCGATTTCGAATTCGTTTCAGTTTGGTTTTCGATTTCGTCTTTGTTTTCGTTTTCTTTTTCGTTTCGATTTAATTTTTGTTTTCGATTTCGTTTTCGATTACGTTTTCGTTTTGGTTTTCGTATTCGATTTCATTTTCGATTTCGTTTTCGATTTAGTTTTCGATTTCGTTTTCGTTTTGCGTTTTCGTTTTCGATTTCGTATTCGATTTCGAATTCGTTTTCAGTTTGGTTTTCGATTTCGTCTTTGTTTTCGTTTTCTTTTTCGTTTCGATTTAATTTTCGTTTTCTTTTTCGTTTCGATTTCGTTTTGGTTTTCGATTTCGTTTTCGATTTCGTTCTCGTTTTCGATTTCGTTTTCGATTTCAATTTCGATTTTGTTTTTGTTTTCGATTTCGTTTTCGATTTCATTTTCGTTATCGACTTCGATTTTATTTTCGTTATCGATTTCATTTTCGTTTTCGATTACGTTTTCGATTTCGGTTTCGAATTCGTTATCATTATCGTTATCGTTAAATCGTTTCAATTTCGATTTTGTGTTGGTTATGGTTTTCGTTATCGATCTCGATTTCGATTTCGATTTATTTTTCGATTTCGTTTTCGTTTTGGTTTTTGTTTTCGTATTCGATTTCGTTTTCGATTTCATTTGCGATTTCGTATTCGATTTCAATTTGGCTTTCGATTTCGTCTTGGTTTTCGTTTTCTTTTTCGTTTTGGTTTTCGATTGCGTTCTCGTTCTCGTTATCGATTTCGTTTTCGATTTCAATTTCGATTTCGTTTTCGATTTCAATTTCGATTTCGTTTTTGTTTTCGACTTCGATGTCGATTTCCTTTACGTTATCGTTTCGATTTCGTTTTCGATGTCGTTATGTTTTTGTGTTGGTTTTCGTTTTCGATTTTCGATATCGTTTTCGACTTCGTTTTGATTTTCGATTTCGTTTTAGATTCCGTTTTCGATTTCAATTTCGATTTCGTTTTCGATTTTGATTTCTTTTTCGATCTCGTTTCGTTTTTTTTTTCGTTTCCGATATCGATTTCGTTTTCGATTTCGTTCTCGTTTTTGATTCCGTTATCCATTTCAATCTGAATTCGTTTTCGATTTTGATTTCGTTTTCAATTTCGTTTTGGTTTTCGACTTCGTTTTCTTTTTTGATTTCGATTTCGTTTCCTTTTTCGTTTTCGATATCGATTTAGTTTTCGTTTTCGACTTCGTCTTCGATTTCGTATTGGTTTCGTTTTCGATATCGATTTCGTTTTGGTTTTCGTCTTGGTTTTCGATTTCGTTATCGATTTCGTTTTCTTTTTCGATTTCGTTGTTGTTTTGGTTTTCTATATCGTTATCGATTTTGTTTTCGTTTTGGTTTCGTTTTCCATTTCGTTTTGGTTTTCATTTTCGACTTCGACTTCGTTTCCGATTTTGTTCTTGTTTTCGACTTCGATTCCGTTTCGGTTTTCAATTTCGTTCTCGATTTCGATTTCGTCTTCGATTTGGTATTAGTTTCGTTTTCGATTTCGATTTCGTTTTGGTTTTCGTCTTGGTTTTCGATTTCGTTATCGATTTTGTTTTCGATTTCGTTTTGGTTTTCGTTTTCGTATGCGATTTCGTTTTCGATTTCATTTTCGATTTCGTTTTCGATTTAGTTTTCGATTTCGTTTTGGTTTTCGTATTCGATTTCGTTTTCGATTTCGTATTTCGTTTTCGACTTCGATTTCGTTTTCGTTTTGGTTTTGATTTTCGATTTCGTTGTGGTTTTCGTTTTCAATTTCGTTTTCGATTTCCTTTTCGATTTCGTTTTTGTTTTCGATTTCATTTTCGTTTCGATTTAGATTTCATTTTTCGATTTCGTTTTGGTTTTGGATTTCGTTTGCGTTTTGGTTTTCGTTTTCGATTTCGTTTTCTATTTCGATTTCGTTTTGATTTTCAATTCGATTTTATTTCTGTTTTCGATTTCATTTTCGATTTTGTTTTCGATTTAGTTTTCGATTTCGTTTTCGTTTTGGTTTTCGTATTCGATTTCGTTTTCGATTTCGTATTAGATTTCGAACTCGTTTCAGTTTGGTTTCCGATTTCGTCATTGTTTTCGTTTTCTTTTTCGTTTCGATTTAATTTTTGTTTTCGATTTCGTTTTCGATTACGTTTTCGTTTTGGTTTTCGTATTCGATTTCATTTTCGATTTCGTTTTCGATTTAGTTTTCGATTTCGTTTTCGTTTTGGTTTTCGTTTTCGTATTCGATTTCGTTTTCTTTTTCGTTTCGATTTCGTTTTGGTTTTCGATTTCGTTTTCGATTTCGTTCTCGTTTTCGATTTCAATTTCGATTTAGTTTTTGTTTTCGATTTCGTTTTCGATTTCATTTTCGTTATCGACTTCGATTTTATTTTCGTTATCGATTTCATTTTCGTTTTCGATTACGTTTTCGATTTCGGTTTCGAATTCGTTATCATTATCGTTATCGTTAAATCGTTTCAATTTCGATTTTGTTTTGGTTATGGTTTTCGTTTTCGATCTCGATTTCGATATCGATTTCGATTTCGTTTTCGATTTCAATTTCGATTTCGTTTTTGTCTTCGACTTCTATGTCGATTTCCTTTACGTTATCGTTTCGATTTCGTTTTCGATGTCGTTATCGTTTTTGTGTTGGTTTTCGTTTTCGATTTTCGTTATCGTTATCGACTTCGTTTCGATTTTCGATTTCGTTTTAGATTTCGTTTTCGATTTCAATTTCGATTTCGTTTTCGATTTCGATTTCTTTTTCGATCTCGTTATGGTTTTTTTTTTCGTTATCGATATCGATTTCGTTATCGTTTTCGATTCGTTTTCGATTTCGAATTCTGAATTCGTTTTCGATATTGATTTCGTTTTCAATTTCGTTTTGATATTTCGAACTTCGTTTTCTATTTCGATTTCGATATCGATACGATTTCGATAATGATAACGATATATCGAAACGATTCGATAACGATCGAAAACGTAATCGATAAATCGAAATGAAATCGATAACGAAAATAAAATCGAAGTCGATAACGAAAATGAAATCGAAAACGAAATCGAAAACAAAAACGAAATCGAAATCGAAATCGAAAACGAAATCGAAAACGAGAACGAAATCGAAAACGAAAACCAAAACGAAATCGAAACGAAATCGAAACGAAAAAGAAAACGAAATCGAATACGAAAACGAAAACCAAAACGAAAACGAAATCGAAAACAAATCGAAATCGAAAACGAAATCGAAAACGAAAACGAAAACGAAATCGAAAAAGAGAACGAAATCGAAAACGAAATCGAAATCGAAAACGAAAACCGACAACTAAAAACACAATGAAATCGAAAACGAAATCGAAATCGAAGTGGAAAACGAGAACGAAATTGCAATCGAAATCGAAAACCAATCGAAAACGAAATCGATAACCAAAACAACAACGAAATCGAAAGACGAAAACGAAATCGATAACGAAATCGAAAACCAAGACGAAAACCAAAACGAAATCGAAATCGAAAACGAAACCAATACCAAATCGAAAACGAAATCGAGAACGAAATCGAAAACCAAAACGGAATCGAAGTCGAAAACAAGAACAATATCGGAAACGAAATCGAAGTCGAAATCGAAAACGAAATCGAAAACGAAATCGAAATCCAAAATGAAAACCAAAACGAAATCGAAAACGAAACCAAAACGAAAACAAAATCGATAACGAAATCGAAAACCAAAACAACAACGAAATCGAAAAAGAAAACGAAATCGATAACGAAAGCGAAAACCAAGACGAAAACGAAATCGAAAACTAAATCGAAAACAAAATCGAAAATGAAATCGAAACAGAAATAAAATCGAAATGAAAATCAAAACGAAATCGAAAAAGAAAACGAAATCGAAAACCAAAACGCAAACGAAATCCAAAACCAAAACGAAATCGAAAAGGAAATCGAAAACGAAATTGAAAACGAAGACCACAACGAAATCGAAAATCAAAACCACAACCACAACTAAAAACACAATGAAATCGAAAAAAAAATCGAAATCGAAGTGGGAAACGAGAACGAAATTGCAATCGAAATCGAAAACCAATCGAAAACGAAATCGATAACCAAAACAACAACGAAATCGAAAGAGAAAACGAAATCGATAACGCAATCGAAAACCACGACGAAAAACGAAAACGAAATCGAATTCGAAAACGAATACGAAATCGAAAACGAAATCGAATACGAAAACCAAAACCAAATCGAAAATTAAATCGAAAACGAAATCGAAAATGAAATCGAAAACGAAATCGCATACGAAAACGAAAACCAAAACGAAATCGAAAACGAAATCGATAACGAAATCGAAAACCAAGACGAAAACCAAAACGAAATCGAACTCGAAAACGAAACCAATACCAAATCGAAGACGAAATCGAAATCGAGAACGAAATCGAAAACCAAAACGGAATCGAAGTCGAAAACAAGAACAAAATCGGAAACGAAATCGAAGTCGAAAATGAAAACCAAAACGAAATAGAAAACGAAACCAAAACGAAAACAAAATCGATAACGATTTAGAAAACCAAACGAAATCGAAAAAGAAAACGAAATCGTTAACGAAATCGAAAACCAAGACGAAAACCAAAACGAAATCGATATCGAAAACGAATTCAGATTGAAATGGAAAACGGAATCGAAAACGAGAACGAAATCGAAAACGAAATCGATATCGAAGACGAAAACGAAAACGAAAATATCAATATACCAATACCAAATCGAAGACGAAGTCGAAAACGAAAACGAAATCGATATCGAAAACGAAAAAGGAAACGAAATCGAAACGAAATCGAAAAAGAAAACGAAGTCGAAAACCAAAACGAAATTGAAAACGAAATCAAAATCGAAAACGAATTCAGATCGAAATGGAAAACGGAATCGAAACGAGAACGCAATCGAAAACGCAGAACGAAAAAAAAAACGAAACGAGCTCGAAAAAGAAATCGAAATCGAAAACGCAATCGAAATTGAAATCGAAAACGGAATCTAAAACGAAATCGAAAATCAAAACGAAGTCGAAAACGATACGAAAATCGAAAACCAACACAAAAACATAACGACATCAAAAACGAAATCGAAACGATAACGTAAAGGAAATCGACATCGAGAGTCGAAAACGAAAACGAAATCGAAATTGAAATCCAAAACGAAATCGAAATTGAAATCGATTAAACGATAATCGATAACGAGAACGCAATTCGAAAACCAGAACGAAAACGAAAACGAAAACCAAGACGAAATCGAAAGCCGAATTGAAATCGAATACGAATCGCAAATGAAATCGAAAACGAAATCGAAACGAAAACAAAAACCAAAACGAAAACGAAATCGAAAAAAAAAATCGAAATCGAGATCGAAAACGAAAACCATAACCAAAACAAAATCGAAATTGAAACGATTTAACGATAACGATAATGATAACGAATTCGAAACCGAAATCGAAAACGTAATCGAAAACGAAAACGAAATCGATAACGAAAATAAAATCGAAGTCGATAACGAAAATGAAATCGAAATCGAAAACAAAATCGAAAATCGTAAATCGAAAACGAAAACGAGAACGAAATCGAAAACGAAATCGAAAACCAAAACGAAATCGAAGCGAAAAAGAAAACGAAATCGAATACGAAAACGAAAACGAAAACGAAAACCAAAACGAAAACGAAATCGAAAACTAAATCGAAAACGAAATCGAAAATGAAATCGAATACGAAAACCAAAACGAAAACGTAAACGAAAACGAAATCGAAAACAGAAATTAAATCGAAACGAAAAAGAAAACGAAAACAAAGACGAAATCGAAAACCAAACTGAAACGAATTCGAAATCGAATACGAAATCGAAATCGAATACGAAAACCAAAACGAAAATGTCATCGAAAAATAAATCGAAAACAGAAATAAAATCGAAATCGAAAATCAAAACGAAATCGAAAAAGAAAACGAAATCGAAAACGAAAACCAAAACGAAAACGAAATCCAAAACCAAAACCAAAACGAAATCGAAAAATAAATCGAAATCGATAACAGAAATGAAATCGAAAACAAAAACGAAATCGAAACGAAAACGAAATCGAAAACTAAATCGAAAATGAAATCGAAAACCAAAACGAAAATGTAATCGAAAAATAAATCGAAAACAGAAATAAAATCGAAATGAAAATCAAAACGAAATCGCAAAAGCAAACGAAAACGCAATCGAAAACAAAACCGAAACGCAAACGAAATCCAAAACCAAAACCATAACAAAATCGAAAAGAATCGAAAACAAAAACGAAATCGAGAACGAAAACGCAATCGAGACGGAAATCGAAAACGAAAACCAAAACGAAATCGAAAATCAAAACCAAAACGAAAACGAAATCGAAAAATATATCGAAAACGATTACGAAAAGGAAATCGAAAACGTGAACGAAATCGAAATAGCAAACGAAAATGAAATCGATAATGGAAAACGAAATCGAAATCGATAACGAAAATGAAATCGAAAACAAAATCGAACACAAAATCTAAAAAAAAACCAAAACGAAATCGAAAATGAAATCGAAAACGAAAACCAAGACGAAATCGAAAACCAAACTGGAAACGAATTCGAAATCGAAACCAAAACGAAAACGAAATCGAAAAAAAAAACGAAATCGAAATTGAATTCGAGAACGGAATCGAGATCTATATATTTGTCTTTATCTTCTAACCCTTCTGGCGCCTCTACCTCTACTGCTGCGTCAAAAGCTAATTTCCTCCCTTCTGCTTGCCTATCAAAATGTACGTGGTCTTAATTCTAAATTAGCTAAACTCTTTGTAGACAGTATATCTTTCGATTTTCATGTTCTAGTTTTCACCGAGACGTGGCTAAAATCTGACATCTCTGATCCAACAGTTTTTCCCACTAAATATACCACTTATAGATGCGATCGCTCTTCCCGCGTTGGGGGTGGGGTTTTAATTGCTGTGGACTCCGGCCTTTCGTCGGAGTTGACACATTCTTTAATTCCCCATGACATCGAATTTATAAGTGTTAAAATAACTTTTTCTACTTTTTCCGTATTTATTACTTGTTCCTGTATTCCTCCACATTCCGATACCACAATTTACTCCTCTCACCTCTCTGCCATTGAGTCGATCTCTCTGTTATTATCAAAGAGTGACCTATTGATTGTTCTTGGAGACTTTAACTTGCCTGAAGTTATGTGGTCCACGAACAATGAATCAAATGCGCATTTACCTTCGAAGTCCCATGATTTTTTCGATGGCCTATTTGAGTTGTCTTTGTCGCAAGTTAATCCTATTCGCAACTCGATAAACAGATCTCTTGATTTAATATTTTTGTTGGATCCCCCCGGCAATGTTGCATCTAGAATTGACCCGTTGGTTCTTCCTGAGGACCCCTTTCATCCTACATTGGAACTTACCATTGAATTGCCCTCTCGGGTGTGCTCTGCTTCTGGAAACTCGACGGCTAAAACCCGTTGTTTTCAAAAAATAGATTTTTTAAAACTTAATGATTTAATTTTTGAAACCGATTGGTCTCAATTGTACACTTGTACAGATATTGATGTTGCCATACAACTTTTTTATGATACCTTGTACTCGCTTTTTGATGTTTGTGTTCCACTTGAGCTTAATAGGCAGCCTTGGTTCACAAGAGAACTAATAAATTTGAAAAACAAGAATTCAAGGTATTTCAAAAAGTATAAAAATTCGAAAAAAACCATCTGATTTCTCCCGTTATGTGAATGCTCGTTCTAGATTTAATGTGCTGAACGCACAATGTTATAAAGACTATCTTAACCGTTGCAGACGTCAATTCTCGCACAATCCTAAGCAGTTTTATGCGTTTGTTTAGACTTAACGCAAATCTTCCATTATGCCCTCTTCTGTGCGGTATGGTAATGTGAAAGCAAACACTGATCAGGCCATATCCGATCTGTTTGCCAAGTTTTTTACGTCAACCTACTCGTCTTCTAGCTTCTTTGGGAATCAACCATACTCCTATCAGTTGAATGGGTCTAATTGTATTTTTAGCCCTGTAATCACTGAAAGCTCTCTCCTTTGCGATCTTTTGTTAAACCTGTGTATGCACCGGGTCCCGATGGAGTACCTGCTTGTGTACTTAGGTTTTGTGCTGATGCATTTTGTAAGCCTATTCATAAATTATTTGAATTGTCTCTTGAGTCATCCTCTTTCCCTGTGTTGTGGAATGAATCTTATATCATTCCTCTCCATAAAAAAGGTAATAAGTCGGATGTTGAGAATTATAGAGGTATTTCCAAGTTGTCTGCAATTCCAAAAGCTTTTGAGAGAATTATGACATCTCAACTGCAACATTTATGTAGTTCCATTATTTCATCCTATCAACATGGATTTGTGAAGCGTCGATCTACTACCACTAACTTATTAGAGCTTACAACATTAGTGATCAAAGGGTTCTTTGGTAAGATGCAAACTGACGTCATTTATACTGATTTTAGTAAGGCTTTTGATTCTGTTAATCACTCCTTATTGCTTCATAAACTGAGTTTATTTGGTTTCCCAACTAACCCTCTTAGTTGGATCTCTGATTACCTAAGTTCTAGAACACAAAAAGTTCTATTTTGTAATTCATATTCGAAACTAATCCAGGTTACCTCTGGTGTACCCCAAGGTAGTCACTTGGGTCCATTACTTTTTACTCTCTTCATAAATGATCTTCCGTCTGTCTTGACTCACTCTCGTGTGCTTATGTACGCCGATGATGTGAAACTATGTTTAACATATAACGATTTGGTTTCCCGCTATAATTTGCAAGCTGACTTGGATGCATTTCAGTCTTGGTGTAAAGATAATCTATTAAACCTTAACAGTTCCAAGTGTAAGGTTATGACATTTTACAGGAGCTTGCCACAATTCTCCACTTATATGCTGGATAATATCCCACTTGAGTGCTTAAATGATTCAGCCAATGAGGTAAATGATCTTGGGGTTATTCTTGATCACCGACATAAATTTGACTCTCATGTTACTGCTACTGTTTGTAGGGCCGGGAGTGTTCTAGGGTTTATTAAGCGCTGGTCGAAGGAATTTGATGATCCCTATAAGACGAAGATTGTGTACACTTCTCTTGTCCGTCCGATTCTCGAGTACGGATCATGTGTGTGGTCTCCGCAATATTCGACCCATCAAGATAGAATTGAATCTGTGCAAAAACAGTTTTTATTGTTTGCTCTTCGTGGTTTGGGCTGGAATCCTGAGGTCCGTTTACCATCGTACTCTAGTAGACTTCTTTTGATTAACCTTCCCTCCCTTATTAACCGTAGAGTTATGCTTGGAGTAATCTTTATACATACACTAATTAATGGTGAAATCGACTCAACTGAGTTGGTTGGCCAAATTAACCTCAACGTTCCTATTAGACCGACTCGTAGTTTTATCCTCCTATCACTAAATCGTTGTAATACTAACTATGCGTTGCATGAACCGTTTCGTGTCCTCTGTGCTGATTACAATAAACTCTACCGAATAATTAACTCTGAAGCTTCTCTTCCTGCTATAAAAATTTCCATTTTAACTTATTTAGCCCGTAGTTAACATTACTTTATGTTCTTCCTTCGCGATTTCACAGGTTAGTGGCTGCGCCTCTCGGTCGGTTGGGCGGGAGGTGGGCTGCTATTTTGCTTGGGGTTCGCGCGTAACAAGCTTAGGCTTGGTGTCGCATGGTCCACATGAACGTACTGCGCATTGAACGTCAACGTCCACATAAAAAAAAAAATCAAAACGAAATCGAAGACGAAAAAGAAAACGAAATCAAAAACGAAGTCCAAAACGAAAACCAAAACGAAATCGAAAACGATATCGAAAACCAAAACCAAAACGCAAACGAAATCGAAGTCGAAAATGAAAACGAAAATGAAAACGAAAACGAAATCGAAATCGAAAACGTAATCGAGAACGAAACCCATAAACAAAACGAAATCGAAATTGAAACGTTTTAACGATAACGATAATGATAACGAATTCGAAACCGAAATCGAAAAAGAAAACGAAATCGGAAACGAAGTCGAAATCGAAGACGAAATCGAACACGAAATCGAAAACCAAAACGAAATCGAAAACGAAACCAAAACCAAATCGAAGACGAAACGAAAACCAATCGAAAACGAAATCGAAAACCATAACGGAATCGAGTTCAAAAACGAAAACGAAATCGAAAACCAAAACGAAATCGAAATGAAATCGAAAACGAAAACCAATCGAAAACGAAATCGATAACGAAATCGAAAAAGAAATCGGTGACGAAATCGAAAACGAAACGAAAACGAAACGAAACGAAAACTAAACGAAAAACAAAACGAAATCGAAATCGAAAACGAAATCGATAACGAAATCGAAAACCAAAATAACAACGAAATCGAAAAAGAAATCGGTGACGAAAACGAAAACGAAAAACAAAACGGAATCGAAAACGAAAACAAATCGAAATCGACATCGAAAACGAAATCGAAAACCAAAACAACAACAAAATCGAAAAAAAAATCGGTGACGGAATCGAAAACGAAACGAAACGAAAACGAAAAACAAAACGAAATCGAAACCGAAAAACTATCGAAATCGAAGTCGAAAACGAAATCGAAAACCATAACGAAAAAGATAAGGAAGTCGTGAACGAAATCGAAAATGAAAGCGAAATCGAATTCGAAAACCAAAACGGAATCGAAGTCGAAAACTAGAACGAAGTCGAAATCGAAAACGTAATCGAGAACGAAACCCATAAACAAAACGAAATCGAAATTGAAACGTTTTAACGATAACGATAATGATAACGAATTCGAAACCGAAATCGAAAAAGAAAACGAAATCGGAAACGAAGTCGAAATCGAAGACGAAATCGAACACGAAATCGAAAACCAAAACGAAATCGAAAACGAAACCAAAACCAAATCGAAGACGAAACGAAAACCAATCGAAAACGAAATCGAAAACCATAACGGAATCGAGTTCAAAAACGAAAACGAAATCGAAAACCAAAACGAAATCGAAATGAAATCGAAAACGAAAACCAATCGAAAACGAAATCGATAACGAAATCGAAAAAGAAATCGAAAAAGAAATCGGTGATGAAATCGAAAACGAAACGAAACGAAACGAAAACTAAACGAAAAACAAAACGAAATCGAAATCGAAAACGAAATCGATAACGAAATCGAAAACCAAAATAACAACGAAATCGAAAAAGAAATCGGTGACGAAAACGAAAAACAAAACGGAATCGAAAACGAAAACAAATCGAAATCGACATCGAAAACGAAATCGAAAACCAAAACAACAACAAAATCGAAAAAAAAATCGGTGACGGAATCGAAAACGAAACGAAACGAAAACGAAAAACAAAACGAAATCGAAACCGAAAAACTATCGAAATCGAAGTCGAAAACGAAATCGAAAACCATAACGAAAAAGATAAGGAAGTCGTGAACGAAATCGAAAATGAAAGCGAAATCGAAGTCGAAAACCAAAACGGAATCGAAGTCGAAAACGAGAACGAAGTCGAAAACGAAAATGAAAACGAAATTGAAAACGAAAACGAAATCGAAAACGTAATCGAGATCGAGAACGAAACCCATAAACAAAACGAAATCGAAATTGAAACGTTTTAACGATAACGATAATGATAACGAATTCGAAACCGAAATCGAAAAAGAAAACGAAATCGGAAACGAAATCGAAATCGAAAACGAAATCGAAATCAAAAGAAAATAGAAATCGAAAACCAAAACGAAATCGAAAACGAAACCAAAACCAAATCGAAGACGAAATCGAAAACGAGAACGAAATCGCAAAACCAAAACGGAATCGAATTTGAAAACGAGAACGAAATAGGAATCGAAAACGAAAACCAAAACGAAATCGAAAACGAAAACCAAAACGAAATAGAAATTGAAAACCAAAACGAAATCGAAGTGAAATCGACAACGAAAACCAATCGAAAACGAAATCGAAAACCAAAACGGAATCGAATTCGAAAACGAAAACGAAATCGAAAACCAAAACGAAATCGAAATAAAATCAAAAACGAAAACCAATCGAAAACGAAATCGTTAACGAAATCGAAAAAGAAATCGGTGACGAAATCGAAAACAAACCGAAAACGAAACGAAAATCAAAACGAAATCGAAAACGAAATCGATAACGAAATCGAAAACCAAAACAACAACGAAATCGAAAAAGAAATCAGTGACGAAAACGAAACGAAAACGAAAAACAAAACGAAATCGAAAACGAAAACAAATCGAAATCGACATCGAAAACGAAATCGACCACCAAAACAACAACGAAATCGAAAAAGAAATCGGTGACGAAAACGAAACGAAACGAAAACGAAAAACAAAACGAAATCGAAACCGAAAAACAATCGAAATCGAAGTCCGAAATCGAAAACCAAAACGAAAAAGATAAGGAAGTCGTGAACGAAATCGAAAATGAAATCGAAATCGAAGTCGAAAACCATAACGGAATCGAAGTCGAAAACGAGAACGAAATCGAAAACAAAATCGAAATCGGAATCGAAACCGAAAACCAAAACGAAGTCAAAATTGAAAACCAAAACGAAAACGAAATCGAAATGAAATCGAAATCGAAAACGCAAACCAATCGAAAACCAAAACGAAAACTAAAAAGAAAAAGAAATCGATAACGATATCGAAATGAAAACGAAATCGAAAACGAAAACCAAAACGACAACAATAACGAAATCGAAGACGAAATCGCAATCGAAAATGATAACCAATCGAAAACCAAAACAACAACGAAATCCAAAAAGAAAACGCAATCGATAACGAAATCGAAAACCAAGACGAAAACCAAAACGAAATCGAAAACGAAATTGAAAACGAAATTGAGAAAAAAATGTTCTAAATCAAAATCGAAAACCA
>JBAMBO010004011.1:0-40428 GCA_037044535.1 Lordiphosa magnipectinata
TTGAACATCACTTCGCTACAACCCATTCACGCAACAAGGATGGTGCTTATATCGATCAATACCCATTCACCCACCAATTAGTCCAACTTTGCCACAAGCCATCAAACGCTTAGGATCGTTGGAGCGTCAATTTAGAAGATCGCCAACACTCAAACAACAATACGATGACTTCATGGAAGACGACTTACGCAGAGGACACATGGAGCTCCTCAGAGATGAGCAAATAGATGAAGACCCAGAAACTTGCGTCTATTTGGCCCACCACGCTGTTTTGAAACCCTCAAGTTCGACCACCAGGTGTCGAGTTGTGTTCGACGGGTCTGGAAAAGATGACCAAGGATATTCCCTCAATGACCGCTTACACATAGGCCCACCCATTCAACGAGATTTGTTTGGAGTTTGCATTCAATTCCGCCAACATCGATATGTTCTCTGTGCCGATATAGAGAAAATGTTTAGAGAAATACTGGTGTTACCCAAGCCCACCAATTACCAACGCATTGTTTGGCGCTCAGATGAAAGCGCACCCCTTCAACACTATCGATTGTTAACCGTCACATATGGATTGGCTCCATCACCTTTCTTAGCTGTGAGAGTGTTGAAGCAACTCGCAGATGATTATCGCAGCACCTACCCATTGGCTGCTATTGCTCTATCACGGGATGCCTATGTCGATGACATTCCCACTGGTTGCGACTCCACTGATGAACTCATCGCACTCAAGGATGAACTTATTCTGCTGCTGGGAGAAGCAAAATTCATTCTTCGCAAATGGAGCTCAAATTGCTGGTCGCTGCTGAGAACGCTACCCAAGGATATTTGTGAATATCAACCAGTACCCATTGCCAGCGATTCAAAAGACGATACTGAAGTTGTGAAAATTCTCGGATTGCATTGGAATCCCTGTAGTGACGATTTGTCAATCAATCTCAATGGTTCTGAATCCAAGGAGGTACCAACCAAACGAATCCTTTTGTCGGAGCTGGCAAAAATATATAACCCCCTTGGAATCTATGCTCCTGCTACAGTAATGCTCAAAATCCTGTTTCAAGAAAGTTGGCTTAGCGCGTTAAACTGGGACAAACCACTCACGGATGGTTTAAATACTCGCTGGCAACTATTTCGCAAGGAGCTCGCAACGCTCACCAACTGTCGTATACCGCGCAACATCGCGTCGCCCTATCAAGAAATCGAATTGCATGGATTCGCAGACGCGTCATCCCACGCCTATGGCGCCGTCGTCTATAGTAGAGTCAAAATCGGAATTGACTACCGGATCACACTGATCGCATCGAAAACGCGTGTCGCGCCGTTAAAACCCATATCAATTCCGCGATTAGAATTGAACGCCGCGCACTTGCTAACCAACCGAGATCCAAGATGCTCGAAACAAGCTGCTAAGGTACGTCCAAAAGAGTGCCTTCCCCAAAGAGTATGAATCGCTTAGCAAAGGATGTCCGCTTCGAGTCAAATCAAGGTTGATTCGATACACCCCATTCATAGATGCCCACGGGTTAATGCGTATTGAAGGACGCATTGACAAATCGAATTTAAATTACAACGCCAAACATCCCATACTCATCCCGAAGACTTCGCCTGTTGCCGTCTTATTGGTTCGACATCAACACATTGCTACTCTCCATGCTGGTGTGGACGGCACATTCAATAGTGTGCGTCAACAGTATTGGATCCTAGGATTGCGCAATATCGTACGAAAAATTGTTTTCAGATGCAAACCCTGTTTCATGCAAAGACGCGCAACCAGTGCGCAAATCATGGCCAATTTGCCTGTACCCAGAGTACAGCCCCTTAGATGTTTTCTTCACACTGGACTGGACTACGCAGGCCCAGTATCGATCAAATTGACGAAAGGACGAACACCCAAATTCGGGAAGGCTTGGTTCGCTATTTTTGTTTGCCTATCAACCAAGGCCATACATATTGAAATTGTGAGCGTTCTGACGACTTCAGCCTTCACCGCCGCCTTGGAACGTTTCTGGTAACGCCGAGGTCCAATCTCGGATCTGTATTCCGACAACGGGACAACATTCCCAAGGGGCCCATCGAGAGCTCGACGAGATGAGACGACTGGCCAAGTCCCAATGTCAAGATGAGGATTTGGCAAACTTTATAGCTGGACGAGGCATAAACTGGCACTTCATTCCCCCCTTTGCTCCGCACTTTGGCGGCATTTGGGAATCTTGCGTAAGATCCATAAAGCTGCACCTTCGCCGAGTCGTTGGTGGCAGTGTACTAACTTTTGAAGAATATTCCACAGTTCTGGCTCAAATAGAGGGGATACTCAATTCTCGACCGCTTTGCTCGTCAGGTGACACAAGCTTGGATCCCCTCACCCCATCGCACTTTTTGAAAGGTGAAGCACACACAGGCATCCCTCAACCGTCTGTTTTGGATACAGACATCAACAGATTGCATCGTTGGCGACAGCTACAGGCCATGGTGCAAGGCTTTTGGAAGCGGTGGCACACCGAATACTTGACCACGCTTCAACTCAGGAACAAGTGGCAACTGGAGCATCCCAATATCCAGGTTGGCTCACTTGTTGTCATCAAGGAACCGCATCTACCGCCAACCAAGTGGCTGATGGGCCGTATAGACGAAGTCCATGCTGGCGACGACGACAAGGTCCGAGTGGTCAGCATCCGGACAGCCAAAGGAATCTACAAGCGCCCAATCACCAAGGTGGCCGTTCTCCCCTTGTTCTGAACACGCGTTCAGGGGGTGCGGTATGTTTAGGAATTAGATGACCTTTAGACCTATTCTTGTGCGAAGTGCTGTAATCTCTGCTGCAGTCTGCTCTTCACCCACCTATTTGTTTGTGAACGCATCGTTTGCTTCCCACTGATCAACAGTTACTGCACACGCATGACAACAGAGTGGGAGGCAAAGATCGCAAGACCTAGCTTCGCTAACACATTGATTTCTTATCTTAGTTTAGTTGCATTTATACAGTCCCGCCTGCAGCACGTCTCAAACTTCATATGTACATTGTATCACAAATAAAGTTCTAACCTCAACCCGGAAAACGATTAGTACAGTCCACTTATTTCGAACCAAAAGCAAAATGCTTTTTAGTAAGCTGTTTTTATTCCAAGGATTACATTTTTTGGAAAATGACAAACTTTGTAACGCATTGAAGGAAGCATCTCCGACCATACAAAGTATAAATATTCTTGATCAGCATGACGAGCTGAGTTGATATAGCCATGTCCGTCTGTTTCTATGCTTTCTCCTCCGTCAGTTCTAAAGCTATCTTAACCAAACTTTGCACGAAGTCTTTTGGTACAAATACGCTGCACATTTGTCGGAACCGGCCAGATAGGATGACTACATCATATAGCTGCCATAGGAATTGGTCGAAAAGGTTGTTTTAGTGAGAAAAACTTTTTGTCTTCAACGCAAACGTCCCCAAACCTCGTATTTATAAGTTTGCTATGCTTTCACATTGTGTGTAGAAAATGTATATAGAAGGCCTTGTCAAAATTGGCCGAATGTACATATATGTGTCAGTGGAATCAGGCTACTAATTTATATAATTTATACAAGCTACAAGGGTATATAAACTTCGGTCGAGCCGAAGTTAGCTTTCCTCTATTTTTGGAGTTAATAGCGTGTCTCTGCATTGCTTTAATTGCCGCTTGGCTGTCAACGTGTATGTTTATTTGATTGTTTGGTGCATATTGTTCTGCCAATTCCGCTGCTCTCCTTATTTCGAAGACTTCCGCCTGGAATATAGTGCAGTGGTCTGGCAGTTTATAGGAGAGCTTCAATTCCGGCTCATCGCAGTATACGGCGGCTCCGACTCCTGAGGCCATCTTTGAGCCGTCTGTGAATAGGTGCATTGCTTCCTGACCCAGTCCTGTACGGCACTCTTCTGGTCCCAGTAGTGCTGATGCGCCTGTGAAGTTGTTTTTTTGGATCATGTAGTGCGTTCTACTTTTGATCACTCTACCCACCATGCTGTGTCCATAGCTTTGTAGCGCGATGGTGCCTGCCGCACAAAGACGTTGGGCAGTGTTTTGCGCAAGCAGCCGTGATTGGATGTCCAGGGGGTTGACTCCTAAGATGTGTTCGAGTGCTCGCGTTGTGCAGACTAATGCCTGCCGCTGTGCCTTTTCCATCAGCTTTAGATATGTGGACTTCTCTATGGCTTGCCACCATTCCAATATGCCATGTAGTAGTATCGGTCGTATTACTGAGATGAAGAGCCAGTGCGTTAGACTTTGTGATAGGCCCCAAGTGCTGCTTACCATCTTCTGGGATGCATATAGCGCATTGGTTGCCTTTTTCACCCTTTCCTCCGCATTGAGTCTCCATGACAGTTTACTATCGATTACTACTCCAAGGTATTTTACGTTGTTCTTTGGCGTTAGCTGTGTTACATATATCGAAGGCGGAGTACCTTGCGGTACCTTGTATCTCTTGGTGAAGAGAATCAGGTCCGTCTTCTCCGCATTGATACTGAGTCCGGCTTCTGTGGCCCACTTTAGTATCTCTTTGAGAGTATATAAAATAAATCTCGAAGGACTTGTTAAATAAAAAAAATAATTTCTTTTCGACCGAAGTCGAGAACTTTTCTTTATTGAGTCAAAATCAGAACTAAAGTTAATTGACAATATTTTGGACATAATAAACCCTCAACTTGCCAACCAACACATTTTGCTGCAGTTGCTGCGCTGCTGCAGTTGCGCAACATTTCCGTCACCTTATGATGCGTTGGCGATTCCCACGGAAAGCGCTGTAGACCTGGAGTCAGTATATCGGGTTTCCGCTGTGATATCTACGATGTTATTATTTCTACATATTTTGATTTCGTTATAAGTTTTACAAGTGGTTTTTACTAATAGTAGTTTGTTCTTACATCTTATTACATTTTCGTTTTCGATTTTATAGATAAATTGACCCCTTTTAATAGGTTTTATTAGCATCTCGTCACAAAGTTCTTTTTCGGTAATTGGAATTTTGATAATGTAAATAAGTGACGAGCCACTGCTTGCGATGCCAACGTCAGCTATTTGCATTTCTTCTTCAAGATTAATGTATGGAATCTGATCGGTTTCTATTACTTCTTTTACTTTTGAGCTATTTACTTTGAGCTATTTTTATACTCTGTACCGAAGGTACATAGAGTATATTAAGTTTGTGCAAAAGTATGTAACAGGGAGAAGGAATCGTTTCCGACCCTATAAAGTACATATATTCTTGATCAGCATCAACAGCCGAGTCGATATAGCCATGTCCGTCTGTCCGTCTGTCCGTTTGTCCGTCCGTCCGTCCGTATGAACGAAGAGATCTCAGAGATGGTAAGAGATAGAGGTTTGACATGTATGGGACATATATTTCTTATACTTGCAGGCAGATCAAGTTTATTTTCAATTTTTGCCACGCCCCCTCCCGCCCCCGCAATTTGGAAAAAACATACATACAAACATACAACATTCATATCTCCTACAGTTTTGGAGATAGATCGTTCGTTTCTTCTAGAGATACCTTGTAAATAAAATTATTTATCGATTTGCTGAAGGAATGATAAAGATCGGATGAACGATACTCAAGTTATGGGCAAAAAACGGCCAGTTAACAACAACAAGTATAAGTCTGTTAATGATGACTTGATTATTGTTATTTTGCAATGCGTTATTGATTTTTTCTTTTATTATTTGAAAGTCATTATTGTCGGGGGAGCCTGCTATCCACTTCCAAGCGGTTCCTATCAAGTCGATATGTCTTTTGTCTCGTTTTCTGACAACTAGCTTGTTTAATAAGTTTTGTGTCTTACTAAGTTCTTCTTGAGCGAACGGAAGTAATGGGTCATGTTTTGAGTTTTGTCCGTATTGTCCGGTTTATAATGTCAAGTGTCTGCTGGTATTCTTCCAGATCCATTATGTGGATCAGTCTATAAGTCCCGTTCTGTACTTTTACTAGTCCGGTGGTCATGGTCACTGTCTCGGAGTTCGTGTAGTCAATAACTTGTACGTCCGCTGCATAAAGAGTGCAAATCGTTATCCTAAAATGAGAGTTGTCTATTTGTTGTAAACTATGCGTTCTGTCTCTGTTAGTACTGTCGTGTTTCTATCTTCTTTAACTGTCTCTTCTTTGAATCGGGCTGATAATTTCGTTACTATCCTTTTATTATTTTTTACGAATATCTTTTCCCCTGGAACGTATGTTTTCATCTGTTGTCTGCGTTTGTTATGGTAGTCTATGTATTTCTGCTGTTTGAGCGCTAACTGATCTGTGTTTTCCTCTCTTTCTTTCTGTAATAAGCGCGGGTCGTTAGCGACGCGTCTTCCGAAAAATAGCTCAACAGGTTTTCGGTTTGTTGTTGAATGAATGGAGTAATTATATTTGCAAATAGATCTGTCAAGGAGATCCTCGAAAGAGACGTGTGTTTTCTCTGCTTTTTGACATCTCATAATCTCGGCTAGAGTGGAGTGGAATCTTTCAATTTGACCATTTGCGAGGCTATTGTACGGTGGAGCTCGGTAGACTTCAATGTTAAACTGATCTTGCATCATTCTAAATATTGGGTTAGAATTTAAAGATTTTTCATTATCCATTACTATTGCCTCGGGGATTCCAAAGCCAATAAGCATTTCTTTGAGTGGTCGTTTGATATCCTGGGTAGCTCTGGACTTCACTACTTTGGCTACTGCAAATTTTGAGAATTTATCGATCCCTGTCAGCACTACTTGTTTCTGAGTTAAGTACAGGTCGATATGAACTATGTGACCTGGGTACTTTGGCATGGGAGTGTGGTGGAGTAGTGGCTTGTTAGGGTGTCTTTCGTATTTTTGCTCTTTGCAAACCTTGCAAAGAATGAGTAATTATATTTGCAGATAGATCTGTTAAAAAGATCCTCGAAAGAGACGTGTGATTTTTCTGTTTTTTGACATCTCATAATCTCTGCTGGAGTGGAGTGGAATCGTGGAGCTCGGTAGACTTCAATGTTAAACGTATCTTGCATCATTCTAATTATTGGATTAGAATTTAAAGATTTTTCATTATCCATTACTATCGCCTCGGGGATTCCAAAGCCAATAAGCATTTCTTTGAGTGATCGTTCGATATCCTGAGTAGCTCAGGACTTCACTACTTTGGCTACTGCGAATTTTGAGAATTCATTGATCCCTGTCAGCACTACGTGCTTCTGAGTTAAGTATTGGTCGATATGAACTATGTGCCCTGGGTACTTTGGCATGGGAGTGTGGTGGAGTAGTGGCTTGTTAGGGTGTCTTTCGTTTTTTTGCTCTTTGCAAACCTTGCATTCCTGAACTATTTTCTTAACTTTTGCCTGCATCTGGGGAAAATAGACTTTTTCAAGAAGTTGTCTTT
Organism: Lordiphosa magnipectinata; assembly: GCA_037044535.1. Lineage (NCBI taxonomy): Eukaryota > Metazoa > Arthropoda > Insecta > Diptera > Drosophilidae > Lordiphosa > Lordiphosa magnipectinata. The sequence continues at coordinate 7,357 of JBAMBO010004011.1, forward strand.
TGTTCTCCAGGCTATTTCTGTGTGCTCTTTTGTGTTCTTTTATTATAGCATTTTCTTGTTCGATTTCGTCTATAAGGTCTGTAACCATAGTGATTGAAAATCGAATTTTATAATTGGAGAAGTGGATGGGATAGATTTCTTGAATTCGACCCAGGATCCTTTCTTCGGTATGTAGGCCGTTGATTACTGAGGGGTTAAGACGTGCCTTTAGAATGTCTATTAACTTTTGCGAGTCGAATGAGCTTTCGGTAATAGTATGTCTGTGGTAAGTGGGAAATATGATTTCGAAATTATACGAAGATTCCTCGCCTATCTTAAGCACAATTTGGTTTTTGAAAACATTGACCGGCTCTTCTGCCATCTGAATAAGATTTTCTGACGAGCTATCGCTGCTGTGTATTGTTGCTGATATCGAATTTATTTCTGATGTCGTATGCAGAGGCGGCCTACTCAGTGCGTCTGCTACAACATTTGCCTTTCCTGGCTTGTAAACAAGGTCTTGGTCATATTCTTCTAATATGGCTTTCCATCTTTTCATTTTGCTGTTATGGTTTTTGTGTGGCTAAGTGGGTACGTTAAGGGCTGATGATCTGTGAAAGTTTTGACCTTGGCCTGTCCGTACAGATAATTTCTTAGTGTTTTCAGGTCCCAAACAATGGGCAACATTTATTTTTCATTTGTGGCGTAATGTTCTTCTGCATACATGCATAAGTTGTTTACAAGTTGTGAACAAACGCAACTTTTTCGGACCTAGAGCCAGCCAACTCACACTAATTAAACATTAGAAAGGTCGCCAAATAAATTACAAATCTATATAAGAGACGGCCCGCTCTCTTTTTTGTAAATGAAACTAACAAAAGTTTCAAGAAACAACGCAAAAAACGCTTTTTTTGAATGCTTCGCATTTCAAATTTAACGGGCACTTCTAAGTTCGCTCAAAAGCTCAAGCTTTTGCACTTAAAAAGTTCAGCCCTAAGCTTAAGCATTACCACCAGAAAGATGAAAGCACTCATTGCTTGTCTATTTTTGCTTTCATTGCTTTTAGCAGTTCCCAACTGATCTAAGCAATGAATTGTATGGAGAGGCAGTTGGCAATCATGCTTTCTTCAGCAAAAGCCTTCTGAAGAGTCGTTAGGGATAACGATGAAACAGTTCTGTAAAGGCAACCAGCTCTTTTTGGTGGTACAATGCATAAGTTGTTTACAAGTTGTGAACAAACGCAACTTTTTCGGACCTAGAGCCAGCCAACTCACACTAATCACACTAATTAGTTCTTCTGTTTGGTTAAGTGTCCTGGATATGAAAATGAGCTAAAACTGCTCCTATCGCAAAGTCGGATGCATCTGTTGTTAGTTGGAACTGTCTGGTAAAGTCTGGGTATGTCAACATTACCTCGTCTGTGGTGAGAGTCTTTTTTAGTTTTTCGAACGCCTCTAAGGCTTCCTTACGAAGCGTAATGTTTGTTTCCCCCCTTAAAAGGGCTGTGAGGGGTTTTGCCAATTTGGCGTAGTCTTGGATAAATCGGCGATAATACCCCGATAGTCCTAAAAATAAGCGAAGATCTTTGATGGTTTTTGGAGCTGGGAAAATTGAGAATTGCTTCGACTTTTTTTGGATTTGTCTTCACCCCATTTTCAACGACAATGAACCCTAGGAATTCAACTTCTGTCTTAAGGAACTCGCATTTGTCGAGTTGAACTTTCATATTTGCTTTTTCGAGAGTTTCGAAAATTTTCTCAATATCGCAAAGACGTTTTTCCTCACTTTCACTGAAAATTATAATGTCGTCTATATAGACGAAACATCTTATGCCGATGTGTTCTCTTAGGATGTCAAGGGCGCGTTGGAAAATTGCGGGAGCATTTTTCAGTCCGAAAGGCAATCGTGTGTATTCGTATTTACCGTTGTTGACTGAGAAAGCCGTTTTTTCGATGTCTGATTCTCTTATTGGGATCTGATGAAATCCATTTTTAAGATCAATTACTGAGAAGATTTTATTCTTTCCCAGCTGGGCCAGAACTTCGTTAATGTCTGGAATGGGATATTTTTCCGCAATAGTAATGGTATTTATCTTCCTATAGTCCTGTACTATTCACAGTACTTTTTTTCATTTGAAGCATCCATTTTTTTGGGTACTACCCAAATGGGTGAATTATAGTGCGACAGTGAGGGTCGTATTATGCCGTCGTCAAGCTTTTGCTTGATTTGTTTTTCAAATTCCGGGTTTAAAGATTCTGGGTAAGGGTAACATTTTGAATATCCCGGGCTTTCATGGCTGGTTGGAATTTCGCCTTTGACTCTCGTCATAAAAACTGAACTTATCATGAAGGGTTTTTTTTTTTGAATGGGATTTTTGACAATTTTTTCCTGGATGTAATTTTTGTTAGAGCCTGAATCGATTAGAATTTTGACAATTTCTCCGTTACTGAGCTTGCACTCTATGTATAGTAACGAAGAATATTTTATACTAAAAAATTCAACTCAACATGGTCAACCACAGCTTCTCCTTCTTCTTCTGTGGGATGTTCATCTGTCGCTTCCAAATAGTCGGCTAAAGTTTCGCCGCTGATTTTCTTCTGTATTATTTATAGCCGCATAATACTCTTCTTCCTCAGTTGTCATGTGGAAATTTCTTTGTCTTTTGTCTGTCTGATCACTGGAGGAATTAAGTGGGGGTCTTTTCCCTGCTACGTCATTGCACGGACGATTTATGTAATTAACCCTCCTGGTTTGGATACTTTGGTCAACTTCCATTGCTTCTGGCCTAGGCAAGGGCTTTGGAGCTATCGGATGCTGAGGTAAAGGTGGCAGGTAGCCATCCGGACGAAAATTTGGATTTCTTGGGACGAACTGTTGTTGGGGCTCATATTTCTGCATTGTCTGCTGGGGCAAGTGAGCTAAGTGTGGATAAAATTGCTGTGTAGTTAGGCGCTGTATATTCCTACGGGGTGGAATAGGAGGGGCAGATGGGATATTTACTTTTCTTAACATGCCTTGGCTGCTGTTGGCATAGTTAGTTCTGAATTTCTGGTTTTCCAATTTCTCACACAGTTGAAGTGCATCGGGCATGTCTGCTGGGCCTTTCATAGCCAATAGTCTTGGTAGGTCACCATTTAATCCTCTAATAAAAGTATCAAGGGCTTTGTCTCTATAGCTTTTTCAGAATAAGTCTAACGACTCCCTGCTCATTTCCATGCTTGAAATTTTGTTCAAAATTAGTGACAAATGTGAGTAGACTTTCTGATAAAACTCTGGTATTGACAGGCTTCCCTGTATTAAAGAAGTCATTTGGTATTCGAGTGTGCCTATGTGTCTTTTGTCAGCGTAATTGGCAGTCAAGCATTTGGATATTGCAATCCAATTCAAAGGTGTGTTATAGGATTCTAGAACCGCATCTGCATTTCCTATTATTTTATTTCTGATTACACTTAGAATTCCGTAGAACCTTGGTGTGCCTCGAATTGGGGTATAGATTTGCAATACGCGCTCTACACTTTTTTTCCAGGAGCTAAATTCTCCTGCTTGACCGGAAAATTCGCGTAAGCATCTCACTACATCTGGAATTTTGTCTAGGTCGCCTAAATTGGACGCATTTACGTTAATTTCCTCGTCTACCAGTGGTTGATTATACTTTGGTTTGGTTCTCTACTGTTTAGCATACCCTGAACTATTCCTCTTATCTGTGCCTGTAGTTCTGTCGCTGTCATTTGAACCGGCGCATTTTCTCCTCGTTCGTTTTGTGTGTTGTTGTTGTTAGTCAAAAGTTGAGCAGGTCGGAGTAAATTGTTTGTTGGCATTGTGGTTTTGTGTATTTATGTGGATATGAAAGTTGCGCAAATGAGATTTTGTGCCCTGTCTATTAAATTAACTTTTCGAATTTGTAGACGTTTAATTTTCACTTTGTGGAGAGACAACCAATAGCTAAAGAATTTTTTATTTTGTTTTTTTTTTATTTTTTATTTTATATCTCTGGGCTGTATCGGAAAATTTTTCTTTCCTATTCCTTTTCTTTCTTGTGGGTTTTTCCCAATTTATTTTGAATTAATATTTCTTTGATTTTTGTTTTTTTTTTTTTTGAACACTTAAAACTACTTACAAGGTAATCCAAAACATCCCGTGCCGGTTGCTGGGTAGAATCCTTTTTGCTCCTGCCCTGGGGTACCCTGATCAACACCTCCGCTCCGGTTGTCTGCGAACAGAATCTACAGACTGATGATTGGTGATTTTTCGGAGTTGTCACGTAGCCGGTTGGTCCGTTTTGTCCGTTTTGCGTAAGCTACTACGGTACCCTGCACAACACTACCACTCCGTTGTCTGCGAACAAAATCTACAGACTTGACACTCCCGCGATGGTTCTTGCTTCTGGACCTTGAGGTTTTGATTTGCAGCTACTTGAGGTGCTTTGTTTCCCTATGTCGTATGTGTCGTTGCAAGCGCTTGATAGCCTTTTGGTTAGTCACTTCTTTGGTTTTGTGAGTTTTCACGCGTATCTACTTGAGGTACTTTTCGCCTTTTCCACTTTACACATTTAGGGTGTTGTTTTTCGCGACTTCTCCCGACACTTGCAGCTACTTGAGATGCTTTTTCCGACAAAGGACAACGCGTCAAGGCCCCACGTTGGGCGCCAAATAAATCCCGAAGGACTTGTTAAAATAAAAAAAATAATTTCTTTTCGACCGATGTCGAGAACTTTTCTTTATTAAGTCAAAATCAGAACTAAAGTTAATTGACAATATTTTGGACATAATAATCCCTCAACTTGCCAACCAACACATTTTGCTGCAGTTGCTGCGCTGCTGCAGTTGCGCAACATTTCCGTCACCTTATGATGCGTTGGCGATTCCCACGGGAAGCGCTGTAGACCTGGAGTCGCATATCGGGTTTCCGCAATTGGTGGCATTGGACTTGCGCAAGTGGTTGCGCGTGTTCGGAGTTATTGTTGTTTTACTTTATTTTAGATTTATTTGCTTATTTGTCAATTATTTGGATTTATGGCTTTGAGTATGTTATTGCTGTTAACTTATATATCGACCACATAGAGTATAAAAATTCTTGATCAGCATGACGAGCTGAGTAAATTAAGCTTTGTCCGTCCGTCTGTCTGTTTCTACGCGAACTACTCCCTCAGTTCTGAAGCTATCGTGCTGAAATTTTTCAGAGTCTTCTTACTGCACGCTGCCAATATGTCGGAGCCTACCGGATTGGACGACTACTTCTTGTAGCTGAAATTGAAATGTTCGGTCGGAAAATGGGTTTTAGCTTAAAAAACTTTGTGTTTTCAATATTAGCGCTCTTAAACTTGATCATTCTTAATACTATATGTTTTTAAGCTGATCTGCGAAGTTTAGTCGAAATCGCTAGCCGTTGAAGCTAACTTTTTTAAGTGTATTAAAACTTCGGCACATACGAAGTTAGCTTTGCTTTGTCGTTTGTGTTGTTTCTTTAAACTTTTGTAAGTTTCGTTTACAGAACAAGAGAGCGTGCCTTCTCTTATGTAGGTTTGTAATTTATTTGGCGACGTTTCTAATGTTTAATTAGTGAGTATAGCAGGCTCTAGGTCCGAGAAATTTGCACCTGGAGCGTCTGAAAACAACTATTTTCGTCAATAGAGTCTTATATAAAGCATTCTATGTTGGTAGACTAAGTTTAAGTGTAGTGTTTAATTTATTCGCATATTTCTCATCTTTTATTTTGGCTTCTTTTGCTTATATATATGATATGTACAGCGTGTGTTTTGTATGGGATTTTTCATGATTTTAATTGATGCAGGATGAAAGAGAACGCTCAATCGCACGTAGTTTAGTCAAAATTCTGGCCAACCAAAACGAAGGTTTAAAGATCGTACATATTAATGCACAGACTCTAACAAATAAAATCGATGAGTTTAGCTATATTTTTGTGAAATCTGAAGCTGTCGTTATTTGTAAGTCAGAGACGTGGTTTGTGTCCGAGTTATGTGACTTTTCAATTTTATGTGATGGATGTTGTGTATCGTGCTGATCGTGTGGGATATGCAGGAGGAGTTGCTGTTTATGTGAACAGACGATTGAGCTCTAGACTCGTAAGAAAACACCCAATGAATAGTGCAATATAAAAATAATTTATTTGAAATGGCCAATAAGACAAATGCATCAAAGACTCTAATCGGTAGTATTTATAGGCCTAATTCAATGTTTCCATTAGCAAATTTTATTGAGGTTTCGGAACTTTCAGTTTTGTATTCGGATGTTATTTTGGCTGGTGATCTAAACAGGAATCTCCTGTGCGACAGTATTCTTGTGGACAGTATGGAATCTCCAGGCTTAAGCAGCGTCAATACAACCTCACCTACTGATTTCTCTAATTCTACTAATACATTACAGTACGTGTTTATGTTACTGGCGCAAATAAAATAATTTTATATGACCACGTGGACTCCGTGCCAGCTTTTTTTAAGCATGATCTGATTTTCCTGACCTACGAACTAACTCTTGACTACAGTAGCCTTAAGATAGAGTACAGAGATTTTAGAAATGTTAACTATCAAGACTTACAGGCTGAAGTTATTTCTGGTGATTGGTCGCCCCTATACCAATCCCCTACAGCTGACGCTCACTTAGCATTTTACATCGAAATGTGTCCTATCTTTTTGAAAAATATGCGCCAATTAAGTTGAAAATAATAAAACCTTTGGCGCAATCATGGTTAAATTCGAATATAAAACGACTTATCAACAAAAGAGATTTTGCTATAAAATGAATCAGCTACTAAATGAGTACAAAAAACTTCGTAAAATGACGACAAATAGAATATATAACAGTAAATTTGACTTCTACAGTAATACATTTAAGAACTCTATATCGTCTAGACACATTAGGAGAGAAAAAATTGGGAATACTCAAAAATAAACCACAAGCCAAAACTGAGATTGATGTGAACCAAATAAATTATCAATTTATAAAAAGCCAAGTACCTGAAGCTGCCTGCAACATGTAACTAAATTCTGTACCCTACTGTGATAATAGTTTAAGTTTTGTGTGTGTCAGTTCTTGTGACGTCTTAGAAAATATTCTTAAGATCAAATCAAATGCTGTTGGCCTCGACTACCTGAATCCAAAATTTTCAACGCTTCTTCTTCCTTTTCTCACCACTTCATCTCCCGGAATATGGAAAAGAGCAAAAATCTTGCCATTACCTAAAGCTATTGATGAGTTCAGGCCAATTTCCATTCTCCCATTCTTGGCAAAAGCATTTGAGTGTATTATGGTTGCACAAATACAAGAATTTTTTGGAAGCTGCACAACAGCTCTCGTAAACATAGCTGATGAAATCAGAAAAGAGGTGGATGAAAGCAATGTTGCTTTCCTGACGCTCCTTGATCGCAGCAAGGCTTTTGATACTGTGAATCATTATATCCTTTGGACAAAACTCATTAATATTTATAATTTTACTACGGCTGACGGAAAACCTCTAACTGAACCTTCCCCGAGGGCGTCGGCTGGGCAATGGACACTGTATGCACTTCGGCTTCAAGCGAGCTATACCTAGTGTCACTTGCGCGTCTTACACCCAGGAAATGCAGTGTCTAGCTAGGGCGATGGACAGCACTATCCAGCTTCAGTTGGGTAGAGTTAGCCAGAGCCATGGTTAAGGGGCTGCCAGGCATAAAATGCTATGGGGTGGTTCCCAAGAACAAAAAGTAACCAATATGGGTCCATAAACATGCACAAACTACAAGACCAAACTCGGGCTGGGATATCTGCCCAAACGTCGGCGGAAGGCGTGACTGCTACCACCGGCGGGCACGGTGAGGAGACATCCTCTCAGGCCAATACAGTTGTACAGCTACTGCCAATACAACAAATACGACAACTACTAAAGCCAAAGTGTGGCGTGGTACCGCAGGCCAGGCAGACTCGGACTTCGAGTCGCTCGGCGGCTCAATAAACTCTGAGGCCGAGAAAAAGCTGCTGCTTTCCCTATTCCAGGCGGGTTCTAGCAACTCACGTAAGGTAAGGCCCAAAAAAAAGACTAAGGAGGGCATGCGAGCAGTATAAAGCGGCGCTCAAGATCAAATCGCGGATCGATGGCAGCGGTAGGCTCTCCCCAGAAGAGAGCAACAAGCTGGCATGGGCCGAGCAAAAGATCAAGGAGGCAGCGCACTTCCGAGCAAGCGAAGGTGGAGGCCCAAGTCATTAAACGGCCATGGCCAAGACCGAGCCATGCTTTACCAAGCTCCACCCAAAACACACAAAAAGCGGCAGAGGAGTCAGCCAGCGATGTGGCAAAACGGCATCCCACAGTAGCCCTAGTCGACAAAAGCGACCCTTTCGGGAAAATGACGCCAGAACAGTGGAAGCAAGTGGAGGGGACGGAGTAGGTTGGCTGTTTGGGGTCAAGATCCTCAAATGCATGGACGATCTCACCCTCAAGTGGGTCACACGTGTCGTTGCAGACATGGGAAGGCTTTGGAAGGTGCCAAGCTGGAAGTAGTTGACAGAACATGCATTCCGTCAGCACCGAAAGCGAAAGTTCTTTTCCCAAGAGTTATACCAACGAAGCAGGCGCTGAAATTACTACGGTGGCAAGACCCAGACGTGCCCACAAGCGACTGGAAGGTACTACATGTTGCGAAGCCCGACAAAAACGTGCAGCACATGGTCCAACAGATCAACAAGGAGGCAGATTATTTGCTGTACCCAAGGTTCGCGATGATGGAGTGGGGAGTAGGCAGCGTGCACCTGCGACTTAAGAAGCGCCACCCTGAAGACAAAAACGAGCACACGTTGGAGGGCTGGGGAGGTCGAGAAGGGCCTTGGCATCGACGCGATGGTCGAAAGAACCAGCAGCCTCGACATTACAGAGGCAGTGCAGTCTGCTGATTTCGAAAGGGATGGCGTATCAGCCATAGTAGTTGACCCATCCAGCCTGGAGAACGATGAGGATGACTCAACCATAGTAGTTGATCTATTAAAGGTCCTCAAGGTTAACTAGCATAAAAGCAAGCTCGTGTCGGCGGAGCTTCTGATAACCCTTGAGGTAGAGCCCGCCGATGTGGCCTTAGTTCAGGAACCTTGGATTGCGGCAGGGAACAAGGTTTCAGGGCTAAGGTCACAATACTACAATACTTTCCATCCCACCGCGGTAAGTAAGGCAAGGACAGCCATTGTGGTAAGAAAAGTCATCTATGCACACCTTATGTGAAATTACAGCACGGACGACTTAACAGTTGAAGCACTGGAAGGCCAAGATGGTGAGCCAATAATAATGGCGTCCTGCTATATGGCACAGGACCGAGAGTCCCCACCAGTCGAGCTCATACGACTAACGGCCGAGGCGAGTAGGAAAAACCAGCCAATTATCATCGGAACGGACGCCAACGCACACCACACCGAGTGGAGCAGTCCTGACATAAACGACAGAGGTGAGTCTCTCCTAAGCTTTATACTACAAACTAACATTAAAGTTGAAAGTACCCACATACGTGGGACCAACATCGGCCAACGAGGAAGGACGTACAAGAATGCTTTAAACTCGCCTAACAAGCGGATGAGCAGATAATTTGGGAGGAATACAAAACAAAACTTCGCTTCTTCAAAAAAGAAGTACGAAAGGCAAAGCAAAAAGCATGTAGAACCTTTTGCTCCAGCATAGAGAAGGTTTCTGAGACAGCTAAACTCAGGAATCTGCTGTCAAAGCAGTCACCCATTCAGAGTCAGCTGAAAAAGAGCGACGGACACTGGACGGAAAGCAGCAGGGAAGCGACATGCGCTCTTCTTGATGAGCACTTCCCAGGCTGTACTGTAGTCACTGAGTCAGATGCAAGATTCAACACAAATCAACATCCCAAATAACATCACTACTCCAAAGAAAATCCCCAGGACTGGATGAAATCTTTCCATGCTTGCTAAAGACAAGCAAATGCTCAATCGTCCCATGGCTGCAATCTATTTTTGAAGCACGCTTGAGATGGAGCTGTGTACCTGTGGCCTGGAGAACAGCACGCGTTGTATTCCAGCCCAAAGCGGAAAAATTCAGTCATGTGCAACTAAAGGACTACAGACTCATAAGCCGCACATCATTCCTGTTCAAAACAATGGAAAAACTACTAGATCTCCACATAAGAGAAGGCATGAACCTGACCTTAGAGAATAATCAGCACGCCTACACGAAAAGGATATCGGTGGAAACGGCGCTAATCTCCCTAGTAGCCACCATCGAGAAGGCACTGTACCATCAGGAATTTGCCCTGGGAGCATTCCTAGACATATTTGGTGCATTTAACAACTTCACCACAGAAGCGATAATGCGAAGCCTAAGAGCACTTGCAATACACAAGGCATTTTACTCCAGGATATACAACCTGCTCAGCTGCAGAAGAATCCAAGCCGAGTGGGGTACGAAAGAGGCACATGGCGGAACGCCTCAGGGCGGAGTCCTGTCGCCTCTTCTATGGAACCTTGTGGTCAACGAACTATTACTAAAATTCCGCAGGAAAGCACCCAAGATAGCCGCATATGCCAACGACATAAGCAAAAGTACCATGGGAAATTGTCCATCGACTCGCAGCTCAATCGTGGACTCCACTCTCAAAGAGATACTAAAGTGAGCCACAGAAGCCGGACTTAGTATCAATGCGGAGAAGACGGACCTAATTCTCTTCGCCAAGAGATATATCGTACCGCAATGGACTCCACCTACGATAAATGGAACACCGCAAACGGCAAAGAACTACGTAAAATACCTTGGAGTAGTAGTAGATAGAAAAATGTCATGGAGACTCTATGTGGATGAAAGGGTGAGAAAGGCAACCAATGCGCTATATGCATCCCAGAAGATGCTAAGCAGCACTTGGGGCCTATCACCAATTTAGCGATAGAGTCAGAAATAATGAAAGATTGCTGTAAGACACACTTATGATTATCTTATAACTAAGGGGATAGAATATACAACAAACATATATATAGACAGAACGTTTGCGCATTCGGACAATAAGAATCTCTTCAATAAGAAGCGGACGATAAGTATCTCAATGCGGACTATCGTTTATCACCAGTCAAAACTAAGAGGCAGTGTACAATTTATTTCTTATACTCATTGCTCTAAGAGTAACTAAAGTCAACTATAGAGGGCGCAGTCAAAAGCTTTGGACTGCATAAGCAAGTGCATACTTTTAGAACGTGCTTGATAATTCTTTGGATTTAGATGAGCAGAGTATACTTTTCGGCAGTCGCATTAAAATCTTAAATGTTTCGTTCACCACCCCAAATGGACAGACAGCCGAATAAGAATTTTGATTGCACTACGCCTACTATTGATTTAGCGGAAACGCAGTGATTTGTCACCGGCGATCTTATGCAAGCTATAAATCGAATAGGTCAAAGGTTTGATGCACTAGATACTAAAGATGTTATAGCGACTGTAAAAGATCAGATAAACAGTGTAGCTTCCAAATTTGAAGATTTTAAAGACGAACCAGAAACTGTAAAGCTCGAAATACAGCAATTAAGAAGTGATAGAGAAACGGATCGAAGAGAGCTTAGCAGGCTGGTTCAGGACAGCAAGGCACGTAACCTCCTTGTTAGGGGTATGCAGAAAGAAAAAGCAAACAAAGGAGTGGAGCGTCTTCTGCATGGCAAAATGAGCATTCCAAATGCAACAATCCACAGTACCACAGAAACAATAGAGTGGGATTGCTGGCAGAAATGGGGACATCAGCAATGACGACCGAGGTTCTTAAGAATGGAGAATGGAGCCAGGACATCTATATACATAGACAAAGACCTTAGCCTACAGCGACACGAAAATAAAATGGTTCATTTCCAGCTAAAAAAGAGATCGTTATCGTTATCGCTATCGCTATCGTTATCGCTATCGCTATCACTATCGTTATCACTATCGTTATCACTATCGTTATCACCATCGTTATTGTTATCGTTATCGTTATCGTTATCGTTATCGTTATCGTTATCGTTATCGTTATCGTTATCGTTATCGTTATCGTTATCGTTATCGTTATCGTTATCGTTATCGTTATCGTTATCGTTATCGTTATCGTTATCGTTATCGTTATCGTTATCGTTATCGTTATCGTTATCGTTATCGTTATCGTTATCGTTATCGTTATCGTTATCGTTATCGTTATCGTTATCGTTATCGTTATCGTTATCGTTCTCCCCATTTCACTTTATTTCGTATTCTATCCTTACAAACCGAGTTTCAAGCCAATCGGATGAAAAATAAATTTTTGCCTACAGAATTTTCCGGAAATTTTCACGCCTGGGGGCGGATTTTCTGACATTGGAATATCACATTTCAAATTATTCCGTTTTCTATGATTACAAACCGATTTTCAAGCCAATCAGATGAAAACTAATTTTTTGCCTACAGAATTTTCCGGGAATTTTTACGCCTGGGGCGGATTTTCCGACATTGGAAAATAACATTTCAAATTATTTCGTATTCTATCCTTACAAACCGAGTTTCAAGCCAATCGGATGAAAAATAACTTTTTGACTACAGAATTTTTCGGGAATTTTCACGCCTGGGGGGCGGATTTTCCGACATTGGAAAATCACATTTCAAATTATTTCGTATTCTATCCTTACAAACCGAGTTTCAAGTCAATCGGTTGAAAAATAGTTTTTTGCATGCAGAATTTTCCGGCCATTTACGGCATATTTCGCGCTAACAAACCAAATCTTATTTCAATCGGATGACAAACAAAATTTTTTCCATACTAACTTTTCCGACGCTTTTCCGGCTTTTCCGGTTGGAATTTTCCAAAACCCCGTCTTAGTACGCACTTTCACCACTAATGGAAACTCCTGTCCAAATTTCAGCCTTCTATCTCTTACCGTTCCGCCAATCAGTGAATCAGTCTGACAGTCAGTGAGTGAATCAGGACAAACTGATTTATATATAGAGTAGATGAATGAATCAAAAAACTGATAATGAGCAAAACCGCCACCCCAGCCAAAACCCCAACAGATTTGGATACAAACGAACCAGAAATAGCATCGGAAAATAAAAGTATTGAGACTAGTAATAAAAATGTATGTTTAAATGTTGTCTTGTATAATATTAATGGCCTAGAGAATAAGTGTATGTTTCCAATGTTTTTTGAGTATGTGAACTCTTTTGATGTTTTTGTGCTGATTGAAACTCATGTTAAAAATAGCGCTAGATTTGAAAAAAACTTTAGTAATTTTAACACTTACTGGAAACCAGCGGAGAGTAAAACAAGATTTGGAAGAGCGAGTGGAGGCATGTTAGTCGGAGTCAAAAAAAGCCTGTCTAGAATTGGAGTGTCTCACGAAATCGTACAAGTAAATGGCATGCAAATCCTTAAATTACTTTCTCTGAACCTAGATTTCGGCATTGTGCCATTGTTTATAAGAGGTGCTAAGTGGGCTGAGCACCGGAATCCTGGACTACAAGCTGTGTCTTTGGAGTGATGATGAAGCCACTGAGGGTCTAGGTTGATTAAACATATCTCCATGCACTTTTCCAAAGAGTTCCACTTTATTGCTTTTTTTAAAAATATGTCTTAGCACATGAGTAGGATAATAACCCTGTGTAGTTAAGTGACTCGTAGTATGGTAGTGATCGTAGTTCAGAATTGTTTGCAAATATGAGCAATAATGGTAATTATTATCACTTTGTGATACCAAAATGTTTTTAAGATAAGCCGATGAACTTCTGAATATTGAATGTAGTAGTAGTAATAGTAGTAGTAGTATTCTCTTTATTTAATTTTTCATTTGTTATTCTTTCATATGAAAATTTATCAGTATTTTAGCAGTAAAATATTAAAATATAAATACTAGAGAAATTAAAATAGAGTTAAAAAAGGCTTGGCTTAAAAGCCGTTTGCCTGGCGTTCTCCATCATTTTATGCTCGAGTATTGGGCTAAGCTGACCTCTGCCTTAGAGTACTACACACAGCTTCCCCGGTCTTCCCGAGATACTGCATCGTTCCTCAAGGCAGAAACCCACGCTGTTGCCGCATGTCTTCGTGACTTAATACTACAGATCTCCGCAGTCAAGCAAGATATCCTGACGGTACCGCATACATTCCCGCAAGAATATTGCAAGGGGTCGAATATTGCCCCTATCTCCAGAGGATGCTGCCGAAGTGAAGCCGCCTGAATTCTGCTAGAATGGGGCACCGAGCGACAAAATGAAATACATCTTCCTTCTCGCGTAGGTTGCACAGCTCGCATTGGTCATTTGTTCTTGCGCTGTAAGGAGTGTAATTTCGGTACAGGAGCTCTGTTCGCGCCTTAAATAGCATTGAAATGGTTGACGCGTCAAACTGATCGTTGAAATAGTTTTTTTTATTTAGATTATACTCCAATACCCTGTACGTATATCTAGACTGACTGGCGTGCCTGGGACTCGAAGAGATCTCGTGCGTGTTGATCTAGCTTTTGCAAAAGGTTGATATTGTAGGCAACACATAAATCGTAGGCAACACACACGTCTTTTCTCTTTCGCCGTCACTTACAGAATTATATTTATTTCACAGAGTCGGACAATGTTAACTTACAGTGCTATGTTAGCGTATAGTTACTCTTATGTTAGCTTATAGTTACCCTTATGTTAGCTTATGGTTACCCTTATGTTAGCTTACAGTTACAGTGAGGGTACTCATACCATACTACTACAATCGGTCAATCCTGACTAGAGAGCTCCTAATCTCTTAGAATTAACTTAATACTAATAGGCAACAATAACTTTTATGTGACATCAGTCAGCAAAGGCAAAATACGCGAAACGAAGCTCCAAGTCAACACCGAGGAAAACTATCGCACTGTCGACAAATACCTAAGAACTGAAAACAAAAACTATTACACCTACCAACTAAAAAGCTGCAAAGGACTACAAGTGGTAATCAAAGGCATTGAATCAAGTGTGCCATCAACAGAAGTCGGCACTGCTTTAGAAGAAAAGGGATTTAAGATCAAGTCCGTAATAAACCTTATGAACAGAGACAAAATACCCCAGCCACTATTCAAAGTTGAGCTAAGTCCGGAAAACACAGCTCCCAACAAAAATGTTGTGCACCCAATTTACAACCTACAGTTCTTAATGCACCGCAGAATAACTGTAGAGGAGCCCCACAAACGTACAAATCCAGTACAATGTACCAATTGCCAAGAATTCGGGCACACTAAAGCTTACTGCGCTCTACGACCTGTTTGTGTAGCATGCGGAGAACTGCACAACACTGCCACATGTCCTGCGAGCAAGGAGGACCCTTCTGTTAAAAAGTGCAGTAACTGTGGAGGCAACCACACTGCAAATTATAGAGGTTGCCCAGTCTACAAAGATCTGAAGAGCAGGATTAATACGCGCACTGGATTTGCACGTTCCAATGGAAACCTTAATCAGTTTACACCCTCGCAATCGACTCCTGGAGTTTTCTTTACCAAAGCTGCTAGATCGTCGTTTGTCCCATCGAGTACTACCCAAGGCGTTTCTTTTGCAAGTGCATTGAAACTAGGAATGGATAGACCCACATCCCCAGCCACAATCTCACACGACACACGAACTGATCCGGCTCTGCCAACAATTAATAAACAAGCGGAACTACCATCAAACTATAGTAGCTTAGAAAGCATGTTTTTATCGTTGCAGCAAACATTGAAGGAATTCATTTGATTTATGCAAAACGCAATGCAAGAACAAATGAGGAATCAAGGCATTCTTATTCAAATGCTCGCCTCGCAACAAACCAAATAATGGCTCTCCTAAGAGTTTCACTCTGGAATGCAAATGGCATTCCTCGCCACAAAGTGGAGTTATCAAAATTTCTCCAAGACAATGAAATCGACATAATGCTTCTTGCGGAAACTCATCTGACGGACAGATATAACTTTCAATTACCGGGGTATGCATTTTATGGCACAAATCACATAGATGGTAAAGCCCATGGCGGAACTGGCATCCTAGTCAGAAACCGCATTAAGCATTACCCACAAGGCAATATCACCTTGTCGGCGGTTTATTGTCCGCCACGCTTCGCAATATCAGAAAATCATTTTCTAGATTTCTTTAATACATTAGGTCAACGGTTTTTAGCCGCGGGTGATTATAACTCGAAACATCCGCACTGGGGCTCTAGACTGACTAATCCAAAAGGAAAGCAACTGTATAGCGTACTTATGCGCGCATCAAACAAACTCGACTATGTATCTCCGGGTAGGCCTACATATTGGCCAGCAGATCCCAAGAAAATACCCGACCTTATAGACTTTGCCATAACAAGAAAAGTTCCACAAAATTTGGTAACTGCAGAAGTAGTCGCAGATTTGTCGTCAGACCATTCTCCGATTATTTTTACCCTTCTGGAGTGTCCTCAGATCAGAGAGTATCCTCGGAGACTGACATCACATAAGACAAACTGGCTCAAATACAAAAAATATATAAGCAGTCACATTGAACTGAGCCCAACCATAAACAGCGAAGAAGACATTGAAAATTCAGTCCGAGCCCTGAGCTCAATCATTACTGCTGCAGCTCATCACTCGAGCCCACTAACAGCATCAACAACAACACCTAAGCAAGATCGTAGATTAACGAACAGCTTTATAGACCGGCTGGTCACTGAAAAGCGGCGTGCAAGAAGAGAATGGCAGAGCAATCGGTCGCCTGCTGCAAGGACTCGCCTGAGACATGCAGAACGCGTACTTCACAAAGCACTCGAAGCTGAGGAGCAGCTAGCCCATAGCCGTTACATCGAAAAACTATCGCCTACAAGCACCAAATTCCCCCTATGGAGAGCACACGCAAGCATAAAGCCACCTGCAAAGGTAGATACGCCTTTGAGGGATCACAGAGGAAAATGGGCCCGCAGCGACGAAGAAAAGGCAAATGTCTTTGCACTTCACTTAAGAAATGTTTTCCAGCCGAATCCACCAACCAATGCATATGCACTGCCACTGATTCCCACTGCCGCACAGACTTACCCAATCAAAGTTCATTCGCTTGAAATAAAAAAAGTTATAACAGAACTCAATCCCAAAAAAGCACCAGGACATGATCTTATTACGCCTAAAATGATTATGGAACTTCCAAGTCCTGCCATTACATACATCTCGAGAATCTTCAATGCCGTATTGCGATGTGGATACTTTCCAATTCAGTGGAAAAAATCGACAATCATAATGATTCAGAAACCAGGAAAGGATAAAACACAAGCGTCATCATATAGACCCATTAGCCTGCTGCCTTGCTTATCAAAAGTATTTGAGAAGATCTTACTTCGCAAAATTGATACCCATGCACAAAATATAATTCCTTCACATCAATTTGGGTTCCGAGCAAAACACGGGACCATTGAGCAAGTCAACCGTTTAACTTCAGATATTCGGACTGCGTATGAGCACCACGAATACTGCTCTGCCATTTTCCTAGATGTTGCCCAAGCGTTTGACCGCGTTTGGTTGGACTGGCTTATATACAAAATTAGGACACTGCTTCCTCCAAATACACACAAACTCTTAGAATAATATGTCAGCAACAGAGTTTTTTCTGTTCGTCAAAATGAGTACACAACGGAAGAATTCATCATTGGAGCCGGAGTGCCACAGGGTAGCGTTCTCGGTCCTTTTCTGTATGTATTGTACACTGCCGACATCCCAACAGACCCCCGACTAACAATGTCCACTTTTGCTGATGATACGGCAATTCTAAGCAGATCACGATGCCCAATTATCGCATCCAGACTCTTGGCAAGCCACCTATCTCAAGTGGAGGAGTGGCTGGCCAACTGGCGCATAAAAATTAACGAGCAAAAGTGTAAACACGTGACGTTCACACTCAACAGAAGCACCTGTCCCCAGATATCCCTAAACGCGACTATGATACCACAATCAAACGATGTTGTTTATCTTGGTATCCACCTCGACAGAAGGCTCACTTGGCGCAAACACATAGAGTCGAAAAAACTTTAAATAAGGCTAAAGGCCAATAGCCTTCACTGGCTAATTAACTCCCGTTCCCCTCTAAAACTGGAATAGAAAGTCTTACTGTACAAAAGCATCATAAAGCCTGTCTGGACTTATGGCTCACAGCTATTCAAAGATCACAATCAAGAATTCTTAGAACACTCACTGGAGCGCCATGGTACATTCGCAACGAGTGTGTCCACAACGACCTGAGGATCCCATTGGTCGAAACTGAAATACAGCAACTAAAACTCAATTATTCTGAAAAACTTCTAGCCCACCCTAATGAACTAGCACAATCTCTCACCCTGCAAGCAACGCATTCTCGCCTCCGAGAGAAGATCTACCAACCCAGCGACTGAATTAAAGGGCCGCAGAACATAAACCAGCTCCAGCAGGAGATGGTTGTACAATAGTTTCTAGATTAAGATTTGAAAAATTATTGTAAGTCTCATTAAGAGAAGATTCAATAAATACTAAAAAAGTTAAAAAAAAAAAAAAAAAAACTTAATACTATTATACATAGTTTGTTTAATTGACTTTATGTTACACTATCGTGTTTGTTTTCGAGCCATGGTCGCATGTTGTCCGCAGCCCACACCCCTTTGTATGGTATTCTAGACAATTGGAACCCATCAACATCCTCCAACACGTACCTGTCGTTTCGTAAAATTTTAGCTATTTTATACGGGCCATTGTATTTCTGGATTAACTTTTTCGACACTCCTGCATGCGAATCAAAGATTTTCACCACTACAAGATCGTTTTCTATATATTTATGGGGTTCCGGTCGTATTTAATCAAAATACTGTTTGTTTGACAGTTGCACTTTCTCTTGCTGCATGCTTGCCTTTTCTCTAATGTTCTCCAGGTCTCTCGTCTGTTCTTTGTCTTCCAATCTGTCTAAACTTTCTCTTAAATCGTCAACTAGCTTCCCCCTCTGGGACATTCCAAACAAGACTTTACTAGGGTGTTGATTGATGGACCTGTGATTTGTGTTGTTTAAAGTAAACTCTACTGACTCGTCCCAATATAAGCCCCTATCAGGCTCTGCCAACTTGGTGATCATAGGTCCAATGACTCTATTTATTCTTTCTACTTGTCCGTTTGCTTGAGGTGACCCAGTAGCAAGCCAGTGATATGCTTAACTTCATTCTCTTCCAAGAAGTCTTCAAATTCTTTTGAAGTGAAGCAGCTAACCCTGTCATAGACTGTACACCTTGGTCGGCTGTATGCACGGAAATAATCTTTTAGCGCGGTTACTGCTTCTTTAGTGTTTGTAGTTTTCGTTGTATAAAGTCTAACGAATTTCGTGAACGCGTCTAATATCACTAAAATGTGTTTTTTCGATTTACTTCTGTCAAAGGGTCCATAATGGTCTATGTGTAAAACTTCGAGCGGATATACTGTTTGGTATACTGTTTAAAAATCCTTCTGCCTTGCCAATTTTTGGCGAATAAGTGATGCACTTAAGACAATTGTCAATGTGTCGTTTTACTTTGACTTTCGTCTTCGGAAACCAATAGCTTTTTAAAATAATATCTAGCATTTTATCTGTCCCAATGTGTCCAAGTTCGTCGAGATACTTGTATAATACGTGGTTTTCCATTTCCTCGGGTACAAAAAATAAAAGATTCTCAGTGCCTTTCTTTCTGTATATTACACCGTTTCTCATCTCATAGTCTTTATGTTCTGAAATTTGTAAAAAATCGCGCAAGTCTTTCAATTTTTATACCCTGTTCCCATTAAAAATGGGAAAAGGGGATCATGAAGTTGTGCAAATGTATGTAACAGCCAGAAGGAAGCTTCTCCGACCCTATAAAGTATATACATTCTTGATCAGCATCAACAGCCGAGTCGATATAGCCATGTCCGTCTGTCCGTCTGTCTGTCTGTCTGTATGAACGCGTCGATCTCAGAGACTATAAGAGATAGAGACACACATTTTGGCACGCACAATAGGTGTATACCGTACCCAGATCAAGTTTCTTTCAGATTTTGAAAATATCCCCCCCTCCCCCCTTAAGCCGCAAAAAGCTGTCACAGCCACAGTTTTAAAGTTAGAACCTGGTGGCTTACTTTATATTATCCTAGGTCTTATATCTTACTACTCTCCAAAGGAAAATAAGATACGAGCAAAAACACCAAAGTTATTAAATAATTTAGCTTATAAGAGCGTGGTGGGGGAGGCGGCACCTTCATGCAGGCAGCGCTGCCCGCGCAGGCCACGTGTGAGCGCGCGTGTGTGTTTGTGTGCGCTCGTATGTGTGTATGCGTTTGTGTATGTGAGTGTGTTTGCATGTGCGTCTCAATTGAACAGGGTATTTTGTAGTCGGGAAACTCGACTACAGCGCTCTTACTTGTTTATCTATGTTCTGGCAAATTATCAAATTTTCTTCAAAGCTGTTTGAGTCGATCGTTAGAACATGGGTATTTCTGCTCAATGCATCTACATGTTGCATTCTGTTTCCCGCGCGGTGTTCTAAGGTATATATGTAGCTTTCCAACTCTAGCTTTCCAACTCTAACGCCCAGCGTGCTACCTTACTGTTGATTAACTTTAACTTTTGTGCATAAAAACATGGAAAAATTCATTTTTTAGGTCAAGCTTAGTGAACCATTTCTTCTCTGACAGACTCTCTACCAAATCGTCTATAAGTGGTATGGGGTAATTATCTTTTACTGTCTGCTTATTCAAGGGTCTATAGTCCATGCACATTCTCAAATCACCGGTTTTTTTCTGAGCTAGAACGACTGCCGACACATACTCTGACTTGCTTTCACGTATGTAACCTTTTGACAAGTACTCGTCTATCAAAATCTGTAATTGACTTCTCTCAGCAAACGACAAACGTCTTGGAGGACAGTGAAAAGGTTTTCAACTTCCTAAGTTAATTTTCATTTCGCATTTTGTGTTGGGGACTCTAGGCCTATCAGCCTTATAGTAAAATTTTTCAAAAATATTTTGTAATCTTTGGCGAACATCGTAGCTGCATCTTTCCCCAACAGTGAGATTGAAACTTTCATTCGATTCTGGATATTCTAAAGGGAGTACGTCACACACGTCTAAATTTTAAATTTTTCCAAAGCTCGTGTCACGATCTAGCTGATCAATCTCTAAAATATCGGTCTTAGCGACATCCGTATCGCAACCTTTTTTTGAAGGATCATTTTTCAAACAATCAGTTTGCCAGCAATCATTTTTCAATCTATCATTTTTCGAACAATCATTTCCCAATCTATCATTTTTTGAACAATCATTTTCCAATCTATCATTTTTTGAACAATCATTTTGCCAGCAATCATTTTTCAATCTATCATTTTTCGAACAATCATTTCCCAATCTATCATTTTTTGAACAATCATTTTCCAATCTATCATTTTTTGAACAATCATTTTCGAATCTATCATTATCAAGGCTATCAGGTCGTAAGCCATCATTCCTGTTGGCACCAACACTTTCATTTTCCAACATAACTTAGCTCGAAAGATTAAATTTGCAAACTTTGAAAAAATTTCTTCCCAGTACTAAGTAGTAACCCATTGACTTGTCTGCCACCACTTGTAATTCAAAATAGTGTTTGATTTTATTAACGACAATGAAACATAATATTTGGCCAAAAATTTTCAATGGACTGTTGTTCAAACCAACATAGTTCGCGTTTATAAGACGTCTAGAAATTACCTTTAAGTCTTCAGGATTTTTCAAGTGTTGTTTCAAAATGGACATTTTTATAAAGCTAATCGGGCTTCTGGAGTCAATTAGGCACTCTGTAAACAAAGGGTTATCTTTCATTTGCTTAAAGTATAGACTAAAATAATTGTTGGTTAGCGACCTTTCTAATTATTAGAATGTAGATGTTAGCTGGCTCTAGGTCGAGAAGAAAAACTCAGTGTTTATACCCGTTACTCGTAGAGTAAAAGGGTATACTAAAGTCGTGCAAATGTATCGAACAGGCAGAAGGAATCATTTCCGACCATATAAAGTATATATATTCTTGATCAGCATCAACAGCCGAGTCGATATAGCCATGTCCGTCTGTCCGTTCGTCCGTCTGTCCGTCTGTCAGTATGAACACCTAGATCTCAGAGACTAGAAGAGCTAGAGCAACCAATTTTGAAATGTAGACTCCTATTGTCTGCACGCAGATCAAGTTTATTTCAAATTTTTGCCACGCCCACCCCCGCTCCCACAATAAAAAATGTTGAATAACTCCCACAATTTTTGAGATATCGATATCAAATTTAAAACGTAGATTTATATTCGCAACATCTATGAGCTCTGAATTTCATCAAGATCGGATGATAAATAGCCGAGTTAAGAAAATGTTGCATACTTTTCGGCTGACCCACCTCAGGCATACAGGATGGCTATTAAACATTTGTTTCCATGAGTAACGGGTATATCGAAGTCGGTTAGAGCCGACTTTAACTTACGCTCTCGTTTTGGTTTGTTTCCGATATATTTCGAATTCGACACTACAAAAACAATTTACCAATTATCACGTAATTTAAAAAACATTTTTTACATACAATTTATAACACGTCTGTACCGCTTGACGTGGAGTTCAGTACTAAATTATTGCCTATTGAGTAGATGTCTGTATATGTGGGCGCAGTTTTCAGTGTCAGTTTTGTAGTTTAGTCTCTTTTCTGTTGGCGTGTCAATTATATGTAGCATTTCAAGAGTAAAGCGCTTCCTTTAATTGCTCTCTTGTTGTAAAATTGTTGTTCCTTCAAAATTCGGTGAATGTCCGCTCTCCATACAGTGGGTTGCTAGTGCTGTTTTTTGATTTGTCGTTTGGTGTCGGAGTTTGTAATCCGATTTATGTTGTGGGGCAACACACACGTCTTTTCTCTCTCGCCGTCACTTACAGAATGATATTTATTTCACAGAGTCGGACAATGTTAACTTACAGTGCTATGTTAGCGTATAGTTACTCTTATGTTAGCTTATGGTTACCCTTATGTTAGCTTATGGTTACCCTTATGTTAGCTTACAGTTACAGTGAGGGTACTCATACCATACTACTACAATATGAAGGTGGTCCAACGTGTCTATTGCATTCAAGTTGTGCTCAAGGCCCTGCTGCGTAGCCAGTTGCAAAAATTGCGTTTTGGACTCCAACAGATACGTTGCCACAATTCGAGGCAGTCTTGATTGGCGCATTTTCATCACCTTAACGAGGTAATCAAAGTGTAACTGTAGTGTGTACGTGTAGAGAGTGGGCAGACCTGTCAAGATGTATCGCATAGTTTGGCGTGTTTAGTGGAAGGAAGAATAATTTTTTCACGAAAAAGTAGAGAAGCTTCTTCACCTCCTCGAAACTGGCGTATCCCCACACCGGCGCTGCGTAGCACATTATTGCTCTGGCTGTGACAAGAAACATTTTGAATTTTACCCTCATACTTATATTTTTCATGCCCATCAGTTGTTTCCACGTACTATTTATCGCAAGCTTTTGTTGCAAATGACGTTTAAAGCTCATACTTGGCGTTAGCGTAACCGATATTCGATACCGAAATTCTCGTACTACTTCAAGCTCTTCTCCATTCAGGAACCACTTCTCATCTCTTGACTTACGACCTCCTCCATTTTTCATTATCATTATTATCTTGGATTTATTACTGTTTATTTGGAGACTCCACTTTTGACAGAAGCTGTGTGTGGTGCTTATCATGCTCTGCAGTTGAGTGGCATCTTCCGCGAGGATTACTAGATCGTCTGCGTACATAAGGATTTTGACACGCTCTTCACCAATTCTTACTCCTCCTGGAAGCGATGATACAATATCGTCTATATAGAGTGCAAAGAGGAAGGGGCTTAAGAGGCAACCCTGTTTGACACCCTGATTTGTGATGAAAGGTTCAGCGAGTTGGTTTCCATCCCATACCATGACTTCGTTATTTAAATATAGGCTCCGAATGATGTCTAGCATTTTGGTTGACAATCCTATATTGCTTAACTTTAAAAGAAGACTTCTTCTGTCGGTCGTATCGAAGGCTGTCCACTGTAGAATACAATTTTCGAGACCCTGTTTGGTACTCGCTGAGCAGTCCGTGATCGTCAATCCAACTGGTCCGGCGGTCCAGAATAATTGAAGTGAATATCTTCGTGGACACATTTAGGAAGGAGGTCCCCCTATAGTTTACGGCGTCGCTGGTGTTACCTCTTTTTTGGATGGGGTAGATTTTTCTTTTTCGAAAGCTGACGGGCACTTCCCCTCTTTTCTAGTTCTCATTGTACGCAGCTGACAGTCGCCTTATAATAAAATATTCTGTAGCGTTTATATAAAACTCAGCAGGAATTTTATCCGTGCCAGGGCCTTTGTTATTCTTACTGAGGTTTATTGCATTAATGACATCCTCCATGCTGATCTCCTGATCGAGTTCAAAAACTGTCGTAAAAGGCAATGCAAAGATATGTTGAGAAGTTAAGGATTCTGCAACAAGCAGTCTTTAAAAGTGCGCAGCTAATTCTTCAGAGTCTGGCGATATTGTTTTATTCCCCTTTTCACCATTTAACTTCCTCACCAGCTCCCAGAAAGTTTTGCTCTCCTTTACGGCACTAATCTTTTCCTCCAATTCGTCATAATAATGTGGCCGCTTTTGTTGGCAGAGTTTTTTATAAGGGTCGTTTGCTCGTTGGTATTTTTCTTTGTATACTACCTGAGATTCTCTTTTAACGGTTTTGAGCAGTTTTCTGACATTTTTGCGCGCAGAGTCGCACTCTCGGTCAAACCATGGATGGCTATTGTTAAATCTACTTTGCTTTTGCATTTGCTGCGCTGCCGAGACTGCATTGTGTGAGGTCCTCGATTGTTGCATTAGGTGATAGTTCGAGTTGTTGGTCAAGAGTCTGCCTGTAATTTTGCTCATTATGAGACTTCCATCGTAATTTAGTAAGTAGCGTTGGTTTTTCTTTCACTTGTTGGTCATAAAAATCAATATTGGCAATTTAGAGGCATGTGATCTAAAAAAGATTCGGCCTACTTCCAGGTCCTTTAAGTGTTGGATCCAGCTCCCACGTATGAGACAGTAGTCAATGGTTGATGCTGATTTGATACTTTAAAAAAGGAAAATTTCCTTCAGTGTCACTGATTGTCCGGCCGTTTACAACAGTAAGGTTGTGGGACTCACAAAGTTCGATCAGTTTTTTTCCATTTCGATCTATATTTGTATTTATAGCAGCTCTTGGCCTGTTTGCCTACCCAGAAGACATATATTGAATGTAGTATATTATTTACTACACCAACAGAATTATTTGTAATGCTATTATTTTCATGATCCTTAAGTTGAACTAACACTTGATAAGTCTCTGTATAATTCGCCATTTCCCAAACAAACAAACTCAATTGAACTTATTGAATCTAATGACGCAATTGGATTATATGTTACTTCTTCAGTCCGTAAAATGCTACTTTGTGTGGGATGAGGGGCAAACAAATCAAGTTCGATCTTCATGCATTCGATGCGATGTCTAATTTTGTTTTAGTAAATATATCTTTTATACGGTTATTTAGCCTTTTCAACGATTTAGTCCTCCTTGTGCGAGACTGTGTATGTCGTTGTCCTTGCTTAGACTTACAATGAGGTTGTTTTCGGGTTGCACCCTTCTTTTTATTTCTTTTTCCTGATCCGTTTTGAGATTGTGTCATCTTATTTATTGCTTTATCTGATAGGTTTTGTAATGCAATTTTGCTTTGTTCTAGAGTAATATTTCTCAAAGTTTTTTGTCCGAAATCATTTACAACTGCTTTTCCAGTGTCAAAAATTTGGTTTTTAATTGCATCAATACCTGATAAAAAAAAAGTGGTTTAATATATTTCAAAAGACCCCTAAAAAAGTTTCCAATTGCACGTCTCTGCTGAACTATTTCTGGTGTAAAGTAAAGGGTTCCAATATGACTTAAACCTCCACCGCACTGATTAAGATAATAATCATGATAAAGTCTTTCCATGATGGTAATTTGAATTCTGCTTAATGAGATACTAATACAGTATTATTTATAATATTTCTCTCCTTTTTCTGAAGTGCAGCGTAAGTTACACAGGATCAGTAGAGGTTACAAATGGTATTTTATTACCACCTAACTCAGTGATTAAAATTGAAATATCTTTTGGTGAACATGTTTCTAGTGGATAGTACTCGATATTAGTAAACTGAAATATTGTTCCTTTCCAGTTGTAAAATAAAATACGAAGGCATCGTGATCTTATATATCCAACACAACGCGGTCTTATTATATCTGTATAAACTAAAAGTATTTTATTGTCCCACCGAATAGTATTTGACTTACTATCGATCAATTGAATGGAATGCAAGTTGTTTAAATACATATCAGTAATGCCTACTTCCCAATCTTCAGTTACATTTTCAGGAATATTTTCAAGGTTGGTAAGTGCACACTTGACGTTATCCGAAAACACACTTAATGAGTTGTTACTTAATAAAGTTATAAAAAAACTCATTTTTGTTACTCATTGTTAGATCATTGTGAATTATTTATGTGAAATCCAATTAAGTTTATTTTTACCAATTTGAACTGGTTTCGCTGCACGAACAGATTTTCTTAACTTCTCTCGTCCGGTAATATACT
This sequence comes from Lordiphosa magnipectinata, assembly GCA_037044535.1. NCBI lineage: Eukaryota > Metazoa > Arthropoda > Insecta > Diptera > Drosophilidae > Lordiphosa > Lordiphosa magnipectinata. Next base: position 33,888 of record JBAMBO010004011.1, read on the forward strand.
GATTATTTAGCATATGATCGGGATTAGCTTTTAATTTTTTAAGACGAACTCTTAGTTTTTGTTGTTTTTCTTTAGATAGTTTTTGTTTTGTTACTGCAGTTTTCTTTTTCACTGCATTTTCAGAGAATGACTGTGTCAGAAATTTTCCGTTTTGACTGGTATGAGCTTGCATCTTCCTCAAAACCATCGTAGGTATTTTAGACTTCCAGACTATTTTGTATTTCATCTGGTAATAATTCTTGATAATTAAGTCTAATTGTCAAAGCTTGGCTTAGTGTCTAATAAATATTTATTTTCAATTGCTTGAGTTCCTATCTCCGCTGCTGTAATGACGGTTCAGGTGTTTGAGGGTTCCAAGATTTATTTCGTTTCTTATGTTGTTAGAAGTTAATCTCCTGTCGGATTTTCAGCCATTTATCAAAGCCACTTAAGTTTTTGTTATTTATTATCGGTAGGAATTTACTATTTATTATTTCTTCACCTCTATCATTTTTTAGGAGCTTGCTATACGTATTTGGGTGCATAAATATTACTTTACTAAGTTTACTTGCATTTCTATTCATGTTGTAGTAATTTTCCAAAAATACCCGAAAGTAGCGATGTAATTAAGATTGGGAGAAAACCACCTTTTTGTATTATAACTTTTCTCTTTGAATGTATTGAGCTCTTTGGACACGCAATATGTCGTAATGCATTTTTATACATTTTATTTGTGTTAATTTGTGATTGCCTTCCAGGGTATTGTTTACAATCTCAATTAAGGTTTTTTATTAACTCACTGTCACTTTTGCTTATAATAGTGGTACGAAGTTTATTACTAGCTCTTTTCAGCACATACAACAAATGTTTGTTCGCTTTCAAGCGCTTTATGCTCTTTTTGTAAACCATTTTCATCACAATAGCAAATCAAATAGTTAGAACTAAAAATATTCGTTCGAAATCTTAAAAGATCGTTTATCCGCTGAGTAAGATCAATAAGTAAATAACCATGAGGTTCATCTGTTACTTCCCTATATATTCGGAATAGTTAATTTGAATTCTCAGGATAAATTTGTCGGGCCAAACATTGAAATTGAAGTTTGTCTCTGGGGTGCTTGAATACTACAATGTATTTTGTATTTAATGAAATATCTCTGAGATGCGATGACTTACTGATTAATTTCGATGATGGGATCCTTTTGTAAACAGTTCGCATACATTTTTATTAAATGCACCCATCATTAGATCATCCAAGATTAAAAGAATTGGTTCATTTGAATCTTTTTCTATTGATTCTGGGACACCTTTTGTAATATTCAATGTCTGTAAAATTAGGTTTGGCATGCTCTTCACCATAACACCAAATTATTCATGTTTTTCATTGATCAGATTCTCCAAAAATGTAGTTTTTGCTGACCCAGATGGTCCGCTTATTAGCATTGCAAATGGGTGGGTAAATTGTTTATACATATTAAGTTTAAACTACAACCTTTGAGCCAAGTATTTGTTTTTATTAATTTTTATTGTATATTTATAAAAAATTTATTTTTGTTTTTCTTGATCGCGCTTTTTTGCACAAGCAGATTCTAAGTGTATATCAGATCCACAGTAATTGCAATAAACTAGTTTGGTGTATCCATTTTTACTAGGGTCCGATCCAAAAAGACGTTTAAATTGATCCATTGTATATTTCATATTTTTAATTTTCTAGTATTACAAAAAGCTTGATTCAACAGTTGATCCGTCATCAATTTGTTTTACATAATCACCAAACAATGTAATGCTTAACTTAATTGATCTTTATTTTGACAAGCCATAATCAATCAGTTAGATTATGTCAGCCTTAATTTGGGCGTAGAATTCTTTAACATCAATGATACCATTGATCTGACAGAATTCTATATGTCTGAGCAGGGAATCGTGTTTCAGGACTTATTAAAACAACGTACGAATTCCGGTCAATATCAGCTACTAACTTGTCTTTGTGTGAATTGGTCCTCAAATGTATATTGTATGCGCTGGCGTTCACTGTAATTCCATATATTTCACTATTGACATTAGGAATCACTGAATCGTTTTTTTTTTTAATGTACGCATCAACGCTTCGTTCATGGCTCTTGCTCGTTTCGAAGTTGTAGGTTCATCATCAACGGCACGAATATCTGCAGCTTCACGAATGCGTTTAGATGTTGATGGATTAGTTACATTAGGTTGTTTGTCTTTGTTTATCCTCATGAGTTGCTTTTTTTGTTGATTTTGAGATGAAGCCATCAAATTATCAAATGCATTAGTCGGCCCTGTATAGGCTGTATAGTGCTCATTAAAGACATCAAGAGCCAAAGTACGACACAAGTCAAACATTATTTTGGATGAATTCATATTGTCAATTGTTTTTTTGGGTCTTAACCTTAGTTAATTGGTCTCGATTGAATACACGAATTTGATAAAAATTTTTTTTTGTAAGGACTTGAATTATTCCTTATCTTAGTAACACTGCACTGAACTTATGTTTGTAATTTTAGTGTTTTTTTTTGCGTGTATCACCGAATCACTACTGGAGTGGACTGATGCAAGTATTTTGAGTTCAACGCCATTTTATACCAACGGAAGTCGGGTACAATCGTACGTTCCTTGAAATACATTAACAAGTGAGTTTTCCTCGGCGACGTTTCAAACAAAAGAATACAACCTCGATTATCTTTTATGCCTAAAGGTTGACAATATGACATTAGCTCATAAAATTCATAAACAAGGGTTTCAGGTTATTTGTAAAACCTGAAAGTGATAAGAGTGAAGATTATGGTTCTGCCCAATAAACATGTCGAACTCCAGTTTATTCAATTTGTTATACTTTATTTATATATTTTTAAATCTTATACTGTAATGAATTAATAAATTAAATAATTAAGCAGGTGGCAAACCAAGACTAGTTTTTCTCCCAGCTTGGATTACAGCATAGTGCATGGTGTAAAAAGAAATTCCTTAAACGCGAAAATATACTTGTAAATATAGGATGCGTTACCTCATCTAGGACGCTTGGAACCCATTAAAATCTTGAAGTCCGCTTGCGATTCGTAGTTATAGCTTCCATCCATGTATTAAGCAACCGATCGCACCACAGCGAAAGGTTGCACGAAACGACCAAGCGATGGCGCCACAGTTATAGCTTTTTTAGGTTCGAGGTTTTATGTGTAACTTGTTTTATTGAATAATAACTTAAGCTAACAATTATCGTTGAGTTGAACGGAGCGAAGCGGGCGCCAGCCGCGCTAGCCGAAGCCAAGCCAGAAACTGCGCGCCAGGGATGGCGCGTGATGTCGTTCTGCTACTGCGTAGGGATGGTGCTCGAAGAATGGTGTGACCAGAGGAGGCCAGGGCTGCCACACTTTCATGTATTAAGCAATCGATTGCTCCACAGCGAAAGGATGCACGAAACGACCAACCGATGGCGCCACAGTTATAGCTTTCATGTATTCAGCAATCGATTGCTCCACAGCGAAAGGTTGCACGAAACGACCAACCGATGGCGCCACAGTTATAGCTTTCATGTATTAAGCCACCGATTGCTCCACAGCGAAAGGTTGCATGTAACGATCAACCGATGGCGCCACAGTTAGACCTTCCATATATAAAGCTACCGATGCCTTGCACTGAAGCTTGCTAAAGCTCGTTCAACTTCCATGTCGCCATCACATTTACGAAGTAATAAGTTTAAAAGGTGTTTTCAAAGCGAGGCAGTCATTCGGCTAGCAGTGTACCAGAAGTGCTCATGTTCAATCGGTTTGCAAATGTTTGGAATAGTCCCGATGTACAATATTAAAAAACAAAGGAACTAATAAATAAAAGCTTTAAGAATGATAATTAAAAGAATTAATGGTTCTGTACCCTGGTTATCTTCTGATGAAGATGAAAAGCAATACTTATGCTTTAAGTTTTCGAAAAACTTAACAATCTCGCTTTTGTTGTATTAGCTGTTCCTGCAACACAAGTATCAGTCTAGCGCACTATTCCTACTCATCTATTTGTTTTATCCAGCGATTGAGTCAGTAATAATGAAAGATTGCTGGAAGACACACTAATGATTTACTTATACCAAGAGTGTGAATTGAGGGAATAGATTTTCCTCCACTAATACAGAAGGGCCGAAATGGGTGCACAAACAAAAACAAAGTCTTCTGTCAATTTGCCGTTGTTTGTTGTTGTCAGTTTTTGCACATGTGATGTCTTTGGAATTCTCAAACAGTCATAGCAAAGGCCTCAACCGACTTGCAGATGATAGGCAAAGCCTGCTGATGATAGAACCGGGAGGTTCTTGAAACAGCTGTACAGTCGATCATCCTCCTTTGTGGTGTGTGTGTGTATCTTGTTTTAAAAGTTATGAAACAAACATATATAGACTGAGTGCTTACAGAGTCAACTTGCGCTCTCTGAGTGCTTTTGGGAATATGCCCGTCTCGCTCTAACCACTGTGTAGCGACAATAAGAATCTCAACGCGGACTATAAGTATCTAGAGGGCTATCGCTTATCACCACTTATTGACCTGATACAAGATCGAATATGATATTATCAAGCCTCCAAACTTCTATATATGAATAAAATGCTTAAGGGCCGATATTTCATCTTCTACATAGAGCTATATGTCACATAAACTTACAAACAGTAGAGTAAATTGTGAGCTGACACATAGCAGCTATCTGGAAGAATACAAATCGGCCCTAAGTCTGTAAATTTACGTACATATTTTCTGAAAAAGCGAAGAATAAATTTATTCCTGAGCCCTAGCTCGAACCCGAACCTAGGTTCAGCGACCTTCTGAAACCGCTCCGTGAACCCAAGCCAAAAAAGTTTCGCAGGCTCGAACCCCGGAGTGAACCCCTGCCGATTTTCAGGAGGTTTGCAGCCCTGGTTGTGAACAAACGCAAGTTTTTCGTACCTAGAGCCAGCTAAAATCACTAATTAAACATTAGAAAGGTTGCCAAATAAATTTCAAAGTTAATATTTTAACATTAATGTTAATCCTGTGTTAATTACCATAAGGGAAGGCTTTTAAACATTTATTTCCTTAAGTATCAGTACAACAACATAATTTGCTCGAAGTATAAGCTTTCCACATCTTATGGACAATTCTTTCCCCCCGCTACTTGACTTTGGAATCATCGGCCACACGATCTTAAGACAATGGCATAGAGTTTTAAGTAAAAAATAGAATGCGCGAAAGGTATTGTTTTAATTTTAAATGACAGCTTCATTTTTTCTGATTTTGCACATCACGTTCGTTCACCACTACATTCGAACTAGATCCATCGATATTTCGTCATCGATCTGTGCTGGTGAACACGGCTATTGTTAGTAACTAAACTGATTGATAACAAATTATGAATCGTTGTGATTAAAAATAAAAATAATGTTGAAATTTTCAGTAAATATTACTTGCCTCAATACCACTGTAAAGTACCTCTCAATGCAAAAGCTACAATGACCAGAGAACAAGAGAGAGAGAGAGAGCGAACAAGGAAGTAACGGGATCTCCTGCTCATTTTTGGCATGGCCCTGCCATACTCTTGTAGCTCAAGTATAGTCGGAGTTTGAGGATAGAAGTGACAAGTTGACGCGATTGACAAACTCAAATAGAACAAGAACTAAAACTAAAAGACTTATTATTGGAGGTTATCTGGAAGTGAAATTACAACAGGTTATGGGCCGCATAAAAATTTACATCCAAAATTTACAACAGTGTGTGTGTGTGTGCGTGGAAACTGAACAAAAAAAATATATATAGTGGCTAAACGGTGGCTAGCATTGAAAAGGAATTAAAAATATTAAATACAATATAAAGAAATTAATAAAGTGGCAAAATATTATATTTGCAAGTGTGTGTGTGTGTGTGTGTGTAAATACCCTTCAGTACTGAAATTCCCTTTCCTCGACTTAAGTTCGAGTCCCCAAGGAATCCCTAGGGAATCACTAGGGAAAGTTCCCTTATCGCCGGCCGCTGCTCGGGCGACGCAGGCAGAATTACTTTTTGTCTGTTTCTCTTTTTTCGCTGCTTGCCGTCGTCTAAAAAAATTGTGCGTCGTGGTGCGATGCTTAAGCAATGCAGGTTGACGCGTCAACAAAAATTCTACGACGCTGGCAGAGGCTGTTGGTCGCTTGTTGTTGTTTCCTTCTCTGTTGAGCGAACAACAACAACGCTACCCCGCGGGGTCATTGTTGTTTTTGTTTGTTCTCGGCGCGCAATCGCTTTCTTTGCTAGTTCACTTGATTCTTAACCGCAAGCTAAGCAGGCGCATTTTTTGCTAATTACAGTGCTCTATTCTATCAAGTACTTCAATACATAATTCCCGTTAATCGAAAATATCAAAAAGTTCAGGCAAGTAGTGTGATGCAATTTTGTGAGTGATAACTATGTATGTGCATATAGATAATTTTAATTGTGCAAGTGGCTGACAGTTTTATGTGTTCAATCGAGCAGCAACAATTGCAATAAGATTACCGTACATGCACACATACATTATTATTGCATCACTTTACTTACCTGAATTTTTTGATCACACACATTTT
>JBAMBO010004017.1:0-71049 GCA_037044535.1 Lordiphosa magnipectinata
TAATGAAAGTAAGCGAAGCAAACTCTTTTGTGTAGACTTTTCTTTTTTTCATAAAGTAACTCTGGGCAAGGTCAGCCGTGGGGCTTGCTGGCAGGACCAGCCGACGGCGCGTTGCCAGAAACAGAGCTAGCCGAGCTTTGGTCATTTGCTGGCCTGGGCGGCGTTAACGCAGCACTTGAAGCACCCAAAAATAATGATTAAAAACTTTGTGCACAAGGGCCAGAGATTCCACTCGGCCAGTTGGCAAACTTTTGAAAGCTGGCAAGCCAATTTTTACTGAGCTCAGCGATTGTAATCGAAGCGTAGGCATTTACTGATTTAATTTCTTACATCACTACGAAAAGATTTTGTCAGGGGGAAGAATTTCCACCAGATTTATAGTTTTCAAAGCAACTAGCTGCGGCGCCGACGACTAGTCGCGTGACTTTTGTATTGGAGCTGACGAAGGGTCCACATCTTGTATCTGCTCCACCATTCCCATGGCTTGCTCCTCCCTCTCGGCCGTCATCAGGGCTTGCACTGCTGTGCGTCGTGGTGCTGCTGCAGCTTGTACATTTTAATCAAATCGATCAAAATCTTAAAACTGGGCAGGGTGTCACGCGCCAGAAACATTAGGTTCACCAACTCCAGCTTATTGGCCTCCTGCAGCCTGGCACACGTGTAACGTCCATCCTCTACGACGACACCAAACAAACCGCTCTCTTCGGCTTCGGTTAGCATTTCACGCACCTGCATTTCAGTAAAGGCGGCGGGCACACGTAGGCGCATGGCCAACACATCGTTTATTTCCTCTGCGGTCAGAGGTTCCTCGATGTGCCGCAGGTATCGGAGGATCCTCCAACCGAGATTCCTATTAAGTCTGCTGACCGGCATGGTATGAATATACATATCTAGATACTCGAAATTCTTATTCTAAAATTTGTTGCATTTAAATGGCCGCTAATGAAACTTACCTTAGGTAGGAAATAAAACTGTAAGAAAATATTAATAATTTATCTAAAAGTTAACTGAAAAACTAGAACTCCATATGGCACCTCAATGAGAATCAGAGTGAATTTTGTTTCAAAGGCAACGTGGCTTTAGGTTTTTGAAAGAAAGTTGTATACAAAAATATTGAGCAAAGCTATTACAGGGAGCTGAAATCAATAACACTGGCCAACAAAACGAGCAACTTTGTTAGGTGCAGCCTTGCCGATAAAACTTTTTATACCCGTTACTCGTAGAGTAAAAGGGTATACTCAAGTCGTGCAAATGTATGTAACAGGCAGAAGGAATCATTTCCGACCATATAAAGTATATTTATTCTTGATCAGCATCAACAGCCGAGTCGAATTGGGCATGTCCATCTGTCCTTGTGTCTGTCTGTCCGTAAGAACGAAGAGATGTTAAGAGATAGAGGTTTGACATGTATTGGACATAAACTTCGTATACTTAAAGTCAAATCAAGTATGAGCAAAATAGTATTCGCTGACGCAGCAGTAGCAGCAGAGTATATGCGGGTACAGAGTATATTACAGTTGGGCTTCACCGACTTGCTTACTTGCACAAAATATTTTTATACCCCTTAATCTTAGAGTAAAAAGGGTGTAGATTCCTATTGTCTGCACGCAGATCAAGTTTGTTTGAAATTTTTGCAACGCCTCCTCCCGACCCACAATAAAAAATGTTGAATAACTTGCACAAGTTTTACGATATCGATCTCAAATTTAACGAGAGCGTAAGTTAAAGTCGACTCTAACCGACTTCGAAATACCCGTTACTCATGGAAAGAAACGTTTAATAGCCTTCCTGTGTGTCTGAGGCAGGACAGCCGAAAAGTATGCAACATTTTTTTAACTCGGCTATTTATCATCCGATCTTGATGAAAATTGGGGGGCTTATAGATGTTGCGAATATTAATGTAAGTTTTAAATTTGATCGATATCTCAAAAACTGTGGGAGTTATTCAACATTTTTTATTGTGGGGGCGGGGGTGGGCGTGGCAAAAATTTGAAATAAACTTGATCTGCGTGCAGACAATAGGAGTCTACATTTTAAAATTGGTTGCTCCAGCTCTTCCAGTCTCTGAGATCTAGGTGTTCATACAGTCAGACGGAAAGACGGACAGACGGACGGACGGACAGACGGACATGGCTATATCGACTCGGCTGTTGAAACTGATCAAGAATATATATACTTTATATGGTCGGAAATAATTCCTTCTGCCTGTTACATACATTTGCACGACTTTAGTATACCCTTTTACTCTACGAGTAACGGGTATAAAAACTGCTAGGGAATTTTTGTGTGTGGCCGTTTCAAATTCGGTTTCTACCAATCGCGACAAATGCTTACGTTTCCCACTACGTCTTGTTCAAGCGCTGTTAAGTGCTTTAAGTGCTGTTAACGCCCCTTTTTTGCCGTGACGTGAACAAAATATGTTTTTATTCTAATTTGTGCGGCGAAATTGAATGGCCAAATTGAAAATGAGCGCAGCTAAAAAAAGATTCCTAATGGCACTTTCTATGGCGGGCCAGCTGAATTTAATAAACGCCATGAAAGTGAGGAGCTAGGTGGCGGATCAGAAACACTCGGAAACTCGCCAGAGAACACCGGCGGACCGGAGCTCGGTCTACAACATCATGTGGCGTCTCCTGTCACCACAAACCACAAGCGAGGAGCTTAAAATCTATTTGGCCAGCATTCAAACACTCCACACACCAGGCCCCTCAATCAGTTCGATTTGATTCGCCTCAACTATGTCTTCGATCACAGCTACCAGCCCAGAAGGAAAATTATTGAGCAGCCGCTCGTGCTCATTGATCGCGACAGTAAAACGGCCACAAACCAAATGCCCGCTCCCAGTTCAGTGGACAGCGAAGTGCTGGCCTCCTATCAAGCGGTAATATAGCGGATAGTGCAGTCACAATTGACCCCCTGAAGGTAACCGAGCAAAAGCGGATCGGGCAACGAGTATGTGCCAATCAATGCCAGTTATATCAAGGTAAGAAATGGGCGAACCAAACTTAAACTTCATAAATCAATTCCATTTCTTAACGTTTCCCTGACAGGGCCCCGACTACGTGGCCAAGTGCTATGTGACCACCCAGGGACCGCTGCCCAATACCATTTTCGAGTTCAGCGGAGCCGCCAAGTCACACATGCTACAGCAGTACATCCAGAAGATCATCATGCTGACCTGACCAACTTTACAGAGGCAAATCGCCAGAAATGCGCAAATTACTTTCCAATCAAGATGAACGAAATCTTTGCCGTGGCAGCCAAGTGCGAGGTGCAATTTTAAGGAAAATGTCGGAAGAGGCAGCTACCAACGTTCACTGCGCTAATACTGCAGATTGTCAAAAGTCATAATAATAAGCACAATTAATTTATTATTAATTTCATTTAATAATAAAAATATATTAAAATAGCACATTAAATATGTTATATTCAAAATCCTGAAATGTGTTGTTGTTTTTAAGTTCGCGGGCATATTTAACAGCGCCAGAGCAGCGCAAGGTTTCTTTGAAACGTTTATCGACAGAGTCAATTGTGTTATCGTGCTATTAACATAGGCTTAGCAGAATCTGTTAAGAATCTGCGGAATATCAACTTTTTCAAAAGAAATTTTTTGGCGACCCGTGGATACCGCCCTTAAGGGCGAACTGGATAGTCTTAACAACCATGTGTGCCATAGCTTAAAAATATAAAAAAAAAATACTTTTCTATGAAAAATACATTATGAATAAAATCTCTTCAATATTTAAAACAATTGTAAACAGCATGCTATGCTATATTCTTCGTTACATTTAACTCATGTCATACAATAAAGTATTGAACCAATTTATGAATAAAAAAGTATTATCATTTGTATCAAAGGGTATTTTATAGTCTACATTCCGAAAAAACATGTTTTTTCCTATTCTTTTTGTCGGGTAACTCGCTGATAGAAGTTGAAAGCGAAACGCATTTGCTGTCTTCGATAATAACTGTACATTTGTGATGACATGTACATAGGCGCATTTTCTAGTTTTTGTGTTAAGACTCTTACACGAACGTACACTCAGAGAAAAAATAGAGAATTTCGCTCTTGAATCAAGAGCATTCGTTCTCAAAAGTACGGTAGTACTGAAAATTCTTGATCCAAGAGCGAAATTCTTGATTCAAGAGTGAATTTTTGATCCCGACATTCCTGATTCAAGAGTTTCAGCTCTTGATCCAAGTATGAATAATTATTGATTCAAGAGTTTCAGTACTTGATCCAAGAACGAATAATTCTCAAAATAAAAAAATTCGAAAGAATATTTGGGGTGGGGGGTGTGGTAGAGACACGACCGACCCGACCCGACCGACGTTGTTCGTCTCCCTCCCCACTCACCATTATCAACCAAACCAACCCCAACCACCACCCACCAAACTTTGTTTTAAACTGTGATTGATTTTGAGATAACCCCACATAGATATTTTTTTTTTTTTTTTGCTTACTCTTCTGGTACTTGAACACGGTACCTCGAAAGACTGAAACACACACAGGCGACGGGCAGCTTAACGAGCTCAGCTAACTTCCGTAATCTAGAAGATGCGACGAAATCACACCTATAAATAACGCAGTTACCTTTCGTACGCATCGCACAACAACAAACTGCGCATGCGCTCTCACTCTCGGCGCTCTCAATTTTTCAACGACCAACTGCGCATGCGCCCTCACTCTCTGCGAGAGCGACTCCAACGCTACTCTCTCAAAGTTAAGTTGCCCTCACCCCCCTTGCCTATAAAAAACGAAATTGAGAACGCTAGCGCTGCGCTACCTACAAGAACTGACGGTATGGAGGCTGAAAAAATGTTATAAAAAATTGTAAACATTTAATTTGTATAATATGATTAGTAACACAGGATTACAAATAAAGGCCAACTTTTGCACCATTGATGATAAAAACTTTCCATATGTATTTCGCAGAATTCAAATCAATTGTCCGTTTTCCCGCAGCACGTCACGTTTAAGAGATATTTGCATTAACGTGTGTTAAGCGAAGCTTGTTTACACGGACAATTGATTTGAATTCAGCGATAAATATTGAAAGTGTGATATCTTTCAGGTGCAACAGCTTGTAAACCTGTGTCATCATTGATTATATTACCTGTCAGAGCAGCGTAAAAACGTTTCAGATCTTTCAGGCACTTTTTATTCTGGAGTCCACACACATTGAACTCCATGATTAAATTGTCTGAGAACACATGGCGAAGGGCTTTGCCAATTCCACTTGAAGCTATGATGGATTTTATAGCCTTGATCTGTAAAAACAAATAATTTATAAAATCAAGTGTATAACAACCTTGCAAGACATATGTTTACTTACATAGATGTCCATATTTTCTCCGTTTATTACATCTTCCATTTTTTGCAGATCATCTTCCGTCTGCAATGGAAATTTGTAGTTTAATGGCAGCTCCTCTTTCTGCTGGCGTTGCAGCTGCGCAAGCACGAATTTCTGCTCAGCCAACCCCTCCAATGCCAATTGCAGTTGACCTTTAAATAAACATAAAAATTAATTTATAAAAATGTCAATAGCGAGGTTATTAATTGTTTCGTACCCTTGATGACTTTCGTCTCCAGCTGCACAGACTCCATGCTCTCTTAAATAGTATAAAAAAAAATATTTTTATTTATTTATTTATTTATTTAAGTTTAACAAAGTTCTGTCAACATTGCAGGGGTCGCTTAAAAAATGACAGTAAATTATTTCTTACATCTAACACAGAAGAGTGAGCAGAGAAAAGATGGTAATACATATTATAGTTAAGACACAAATTTCGGAAAGGTTCATAGTTAGCATAATTTGTTAGGCAAGGCTGTAGATAGATCGGAGAGAAATTTCTGGTAAGACGCAAAGGAACAGCAAGATTTATTTGGCTTTACAGAGCGCAAGAGTCAATATCACCTGATAAGAGTTTATGAATAAAAAGCACACAATGGCACGTACGGCGGTTCTTAAGAGATGGAAGATCGATTAAGAGTAGTCGATGCTCGTAAGATGGAAGATGGATGGTGGGATCCCAGTTGAGCCCACGGAGGGCAAAAATTAAAAACTGTTTTTGAACCGATTCAAGTTGGTCCTGATATTTTTGGTAATGCGGTGACCAAACACACGACCCATATTCAAGTATTAGTCGAACTAGAGAGACGTATAAATGTTTAGTGAGATACGGATCGTTAAATTCCTTGGACCATCTTTTGATAAATCCAAGAACACCCATAGCTTTATTAGAGATGATAGAGACATGTCTATTAAAGCTTAACTTGGGGACAAAGCGGACGCCTAAATCATCAACCTCGTAAATGCGTTCAAGAGGATTGTCATCAATCGAAAAGTCGTATAGATACGGCTGTGTTCGATGGAAAGTCATACATTTACACTTTTCAGCGTTAAGTGGGAGGGAATTAACCGAACACCATGTATGCAGAGAGTTTAAGTCCAATTGAAGAAAGAGAGGAGACAACGGGTCCTTATAGGACAAGCAGAGTTTTAGGTCATCGGCTTACATCAAAGCATGCGAATGAAGCAGGACGTGAGGGATGTCGTTTATGAACAAATTAAAAAGTAGAGGTCCAAGATGACTACCCTGAGGTACCCCAGAGAGCACGCTGATGGATTCCGAAAGCGACGAATTAAAACGGACACGCTGGGAGCGATGTGTCAAATAAGCCTTTATCCAGTTAAGAAGGTTTAGAGGAAAACCAAGCAGATACAGTTTGTGAAGGAGGAGATCATGATTGACAGAGTCAAAAGCCTTGCTAAAATCAGTATAAATTATATCAGTCTGCAGTTCATTAATAAAACCCCTATTCACAATAGAAGTAAACTCAATCAGGTTTGTAGAAACAGAACGCTTTTTCATAAAGCCGTGCTGAGATTGCGAAATAATTGAGCGACAAGAGTACTGTATTTGAGATGTTATGAGCATTTCAAAAAGTTTAGGAATGTCAGATAGTTTTGAGATACATCTGATATTTGTTACTGACGATTTAGATCCTTTTTTATGAATAGGAATGACAAAAGATTCCTTCCAATCGTTGGGAAACTCACCTAGCTCAAGAGATAAGTTAAACAACCTTAAAAGCGGGAAGCATAAAGAATTTGCACAATTTTTAAGTACACAGCTTGGAACATTGTCAGGTCCAGGAGAATATGATGTTTTTATCGAACGAATACCCGAAAGCAGACTCTCTAAGTCCAAAACAGGTGGATGGATGCTGTTAGAGTGGGTAATAGGATAGGGATACGGATTAATGGTACCAAAACTAGTCGATGAAACGGAATAGCAACGCTGAAAAAATGCTGCGAATAAATTGGCGATGTCAGCATCATTACTAGCAGTCACGTTATCGAGCGAAAGCGATGGAGGAAACTGAGAAGATTTGCGTTTGGAGTTAACGAAGTTATAGAACTTTTTGGGGTTTTGCTGAAAGCTTATCTTGCAGCTAAGCAGATAATTATTGTAGCATTCTGAATTATGCAGCAAAAACTTTGAACGGGCCACTGAATATCTAGAGAAATCTAACTGAGAACCGGATTTCTTAAATTTTTTATACAAGCGAGATTTTATATTTTTCAAATTAGACAAGCTTTTCGTAAACCATGGGGAAGAGCGCGTGTGAGAGGTAGTGTACGAAACTGGTACATGAATTTTGAATACATTATAAATAGCCTCATAGAATGACTTGGTGGCTTCCTCAATATGTCGGCATGTATCAATGAAGGACCAATCGCACGATGACAGTGCAACGTTCAGGGATGTAAAATTTACATTACGAAAGCAGTAAGATTGACTTCGCTGGGTTGAGATCTCAGCGCAGTTAGGCGTTTCAAGTTCAAAGCTAAGTTCAATAGTAGGGTGATAAACATCCTCCGGTTGAGAAAATGGTGGTACCCTCGATACAGCAGAGTTGGAGATGTCACTGACAAATACAGATTGTGGGTCAGCACGGGCCGAAGGATTGGCGCGAATAGAGAAAGGGCGCGCGAATGTAAACTCAGGCCAGGTGTCCGACTGAAGTGCTCTGTCAACATATAAATCGGGCAGCGTGATTTTAAAAGTCGATATATCACGTATTTTATTAAATCGGAATTTTCTGACTTCTACTTGAGATAGATCGAGAATATTTAGCTTCGAACAAAGATGATGTCTCACAAGATCTTCCGTAGCCGATGCCACAAGACGAGAAACGAAAATAGATTTTTTAGGAGGTACAGCACCTAAAGTGCCATATGTGGATATTGCGCGAGCGGATTCCTTTGATGGTCTCGGCGGTACACTTGCGAGAACAGTGCCTACAGGTGCTGTGACGTCAGGTGCCGTGACGACAGGTGCAGGAGCTGAGGCAGCGACAGCGGCCGTAGTAGTTGCGACAGCGGATTGATTGGTTACCTCAGCAGGAGAGGCGAAAGCAGAGGGACAACCAACCGGAGCAGCAACTAAAGGCGCAGGAGCAGAGGCCACAACGGCGGCCATAGTTGGGGCAGCAGCAGATTGATCGGTTACCATAGCCAGAGAGGCGATGGCGGAGGAGGCGCCAACAGGTGCGGCGATACAGGAGGCAGCAACGGCGGCCATATTTGGGGCGGCAGCGCATTGGTCAGAGGAAGCTCCCACTGGCGGAAAGGCGAAGACAGAGGCAGCACCAACCGGAGCGGCAGCCCATGTGCCGACAGGTGCCGGAGCGGATGCCGCAAAGGCGGCCATAGCTGGGGCGGCAGCAGAATAATCCGATACAACAACCGTGGGTAAAGCAACAGGAGCCTCACCATGGATAATGGTGCCCATTGTGGATGTATCCATAGCAGCAGCAGCTGTGGACGCCTCGGGATGAGAGTTTACGACGCCCGCAGAGGTCCCGGAAAATACAACTGGCACCATAGCCTGAGTATAACCCACAGTTGGTGAAAACAGCAAAGATGGGGTGACAGCGGTGGCGGGAGACGGGGGAGTATTGTACGAGATGGCAGAGTTCTGAGGATCACATTTTTTGCGTTTGGGCGATTCATTCATAATTTTTAGTCCAAGGAACTGAGAATTCAATGATAAAAATTTCTCACGGCAATGTTCAAACTCAGAGTGGACTTCCTTGAAGCCAACTCGCGTTTGCCGCATAAACGTTCGCATGTCGTCTTCAATTTCTCGGCAATCCACGCAGGACCAGGTCAAACCAATCCGTTTAGAGATGAAGTCACTCACACGGCCAGTTAGACCAGCACATTTAATATGTGCACAGTTGGTGCAAAGCCAGCAGACAACGTACGAGTCGCCAACAATATTGCCACCAAACTCACACTTCTTCATAGTGCATGGTACGCTCATATTGAAGAGACTTTAAGGGCTCCAAATAAGAGAACCAAAAGAGAGCGGCAGGCAGATCCAAACGATGACAAGCGGGGGGGTAGCAGCAGATGCACTTATGAGAGAGCGGCAACGATCAAATAGTCCAAGTAGATGCAATAGATCTTAAGCCACACAGAAAGTTTACTGTTTGACGCCGAGAGCTATGACGGCAACAACAATTGTTAGCAAAGAGAACAAGATCGCGCTCACATTGAAAAACGAAATGCAAGGTGCAGAGAGCAAGCTCACAACAAGTAGCACGTACGGGAGAGTGCACAAAACAAAATCAAAACAAAAGCAAAGCGTTGGTTTGTTTGCAGATTAGAGCACTTTAATTTAATTGATTTGTAGGTAATCTTAATGCTACTGTAATTGACACTGTACGGGCAAGATTGATTAGGAAAGTGTCACTAGATCACGTCGGCGGGTTTATAGCTGATATGTTTGCGTTTAAGCTCAAAACAGAAAAAAATTGCAGGAGCGCAGAGACAACACGACCGGCTTCTTTGACGTTCGGAGTGAATTGTGAATATGAGTGCTAAAAGAATTAATTCTATTTTCATAATACAATTTGTATTCGTTTTAACTTTCATCTCATAAATTTTTTTGTCCATCCTATCGCAGCGGCCTCAACTAGACATGTCATCTGAAAAGTGAAAATTTAATTTTGTTTCTTCATGGTATGCATAAATACTTACGATTTTCATCGAAGGCAACGCGCACAATTTTTCTAGGTGGGCTTGACATACTTCTGGAAAAGTTTATTGGAGTACAATTGTGTGTTCATAAATTATAAGTGGTTGTTTTTGATCAGTACAACCATTTATAATATAATATATAAACTCATTGTCACAATTGTACGACAATACATTAGAGCAGAGATGGGCGCGTCGCGATGTTCACAATGCACACGAGGCAGCGCTGCCTTCGTGTGCATTGTGAACGTTGCGACGCGCCCATCTCTGCATTAAAGACAAAATTATTATTTGCATCTGGACTAAGAAATTGTTTTTTTTTTTGGTATACGAACCACGGTAGGTGAATCTTCTAAAGATACTCTTAGCGCCGCCGCTAAAATATGTCCGATTCGTAATTAAACAAAGATTATATGTACGCCTACGGACTAAACACCTCCACCAAATTCAAAGCCAAAATGCAAAAGAAATTTTAACAATAAAAGGTAACAATATTACAAATGATCATGTACTATACGAATGTAACAATGGAACTAGCAACAAATCCACCTTGTATGGTATCCCAATAACTTTGGATTCGAAATCTGATAACAAAAATTTCTCTTCGGCATCAGATGGCTTTGCATCTACTAAATATATTCCTAAGGTCATTGACTCCATGGGTTCTCTATAAAAATTTATAATATTTTTCAACCTTCTAACTATAACTGTACCTCCCATTTCTTCAGAAAATGATTCAATACAAACCGGAATATGAGGTTGAAAATAGCAATAATTGTTTGGACTATCTGTAGATAGGAAAAATCCTTTAAAAACACATGTTTTTCCTTTAATTGAAGGTCCAGAAAGGGCTATTGGAGTTGTAAATTTCTCCTCAACAATTTTTCTATGTACTTGCTGGAGGATTTGGCTTGGCTTTCGGACAGAACTCTTAAGCGATTGCAAATAGTTTTCGAAACCATATGAAGAGCCTGCAATAGGATCGCCAACTTGGTGGATTGTCTGCTTAACAGGAAGTAAGCTGTGGACATTGTATGACACACTGTTTTCGCCAAACAAAATTGGAAAATACTCAACAAAGAGGTTCAACATTTTCTGTGCAACTTCCAAGTTTACAGCGCGTGTTTTTGGGGAACAAAGAAGTCTATATGAACAATGCAAGAGCTAAAACTCATAGTACTGCTCATCGTCAACTTCATCTCGTAAGGCAACAATTCCAGTATATAATAGGAACTGTCTAAATTCAGTGGCCTTCCAGTGCAGAAGCTCATTTAG
Source organism: Lordiphosa magnipectinata (assembly GCA_037044535.1). Lineage (NCBI taxonomy): Eukaryota > Metazoa > Arthropoda > Insecta > Diptera > Drosophilidae > Lordiphosa > Lordiphosa magnipectinata. The sequence continues at coordinate 11,328 of JBAMBO010004017.1, forward strand.
GGCCCTAGGCTTTCGTGCAAACTCTTTCGGCACACACTTTCGCAATTGCAACAAATGGTTCGAAATATTGTTTTTATTTCTCTGCGCCAATTTTGTTACAACTTTGTTGTTTTGAAAGCGAGTTAAAGTTTTTCGCATTACACCTAATTCAATCAAGGCATGCAATCTAAAGGAATCTGGGTTACCATACAAGTATTTAGTTTTTCTAACGCACACTTTTCTGTAAGAAACTGACTGCTGTGATGACTTGGAAACTTTCTATTCAAAAAGTCAATGTCAGTTATGAGAACCCCTGATTTTGTACTGTATGTCAAAGTTTTATCAATTTTTTTGGCAACTTGATCACACTTTGTACAACCGTGGCTAGATGTGTGGCCAGGAGCGCCCCTAATAAAAGCTCTTGCAGGTGCATCGCAAACGACTGCACGAAGTACAAGTTTTAAGCTTTTTCCATCCACATCCAAGCCACCTTGCATTATCTCAGACATCTCAGACGAAAACTTATTTAAGAACTCATCACAGTTTTTTAGATTACTTTTACCTAAAAACACACCGACTGGAAATATGGGAACACCTTTTATATTATTTATTCTAACTAAAATTGTCCACAGTTGGGCCTTAGAACTGTTAAATAACGGTAGTCCGTCAACATTGATGTCGATACTAACTTCATCTGGAAGCTGTATGTCATCGCATAATTTTTTAAGTCGATTTTTTAGCCCAACATGAAGATATGAGCCACCATCAATGTCTTCAATGTTAGGCTTTAACCTATCCTGAAATTTATAAAAATGACTAACGTTTAAATTTTCCTCGCGTAAAATTCTAATTAACTCAATCGTACAGTCGCGTCTTGGCTTATACTTTTTGTACCACCCTCGGAGTTTTTCGTTTAGAGTGATTTGGTCACTTATATTGTCAGTTGGGTGAAAGTCTGCGTCACTGTCCAATTCTAAGTTTTTGTCCAAGTCGAAGTCTGTAGCTAGATTTTCCCTGGCTTCTTCCCCTGCGGCAATAACACTTGCAACACCTATCTCATTTTCTAGTCGTTGCAGCTCACGCCTCAACAGTTCCCTTTCTTGCTCCTTCAAGCGTCTCAAATGCCTATCGCTGATCATTTATTGTTTTTAATATTGTTACCTGTTATTATTTTTAGATGTATGATATTTTGCACTTTATAGCACTTTTAAACTTGAATATTTATTTATTTTTATTTTTATACCCTTGCAAAGGGTATTATAATTTTGCCCAGAAGTTTGCAACGCATAGAAATATTCATTTCCGACCCCATAAACTATATATATTCTTGATCAGGGGGACGAGCTGAGTTCATTGAGCTTTGTCCGTCCGTCTGTCTGTCTGTCTGTCTGTCCGTCTGTCTGTCCGTCTGTCTGTCCGTCTGTCTGTCCGTCTGTCCGTCTGTTTCTACGCAAACTAGTCTCTCAGTTTTAAAGCTATCGAGCTGAAATTTTGCACAGAGTCTTCTTTTTACTGCACGCTGCTAATATGTCGGAACCGACCGGATCGGATCACTATATCTTATAGCTGCCATAGGAACCATAGGTCGAAAAATGGGTTTTAGTGAGAAAAACTTTTTTGTTTCCAATGTTAACGTGATTAAGCTCGGTCATTAATAATATTATATACTTTCAAACAGATTTGAAAATTTTGGTCAAAATCGGATGACTATATCTTATAGCTGCCATAGGAACCATAGGTCGAAAAATGGGTTTTAGTGAGAAAAACTTTTTTGTTTTCAATGTTAACGTGATTAAACTCGGCCATTAATAATATTATATGCTTTCAAACAGATTTGCAAATTTTGGTCAAAATCGGATGACTATATCTTATAGCTGCCATATGACCGATCGATCGGAAAATGGGTCTTAGTGAAAAAAAACTCTTTTGTTTTTAAGTAAATCGTTCTTAAGGTCGGTGATTATTAATATTAAACGCTTTCAAACTAATTTGAAAAAGTTGATCGACATCGGCTGACTATATCTTATGGTTGCCATAGGACCGATCGGTCGAACATGAGTCTTGGTAAAAAATTTTTTTGTTTACTTTTGTTAGCGTCCTTAAACTCGCTGATGACTTATTTTATATGCTTTCAAATAGATTCGCAAAATTGGGCCGAAATCGGATGACTATATCTTAAGGCTGCCATAGGGCCGATCGGTCGGAAATTGAGTCTTAGTCAGAAAAACTTTTTTCAGACGTTTATCTGTCGGAAAATAGGTTTTAGTTACAAAATTTTTTGATTTTTATGTAAGCGTTCTTAAACTGTGACATTTGCATTTGCAAGGGTATAAAAACTTCGGCACAGACGAAGTTAGCTTGGCCTTCTCGTTAAACACATGCAATCAGTGAGGCGTCACAAAATGAAATAACTTCTGACGCCTAAGAATAATTAGAAAAAACACGTTGCAAAGACGACACCCGAAAAAACGGGATGGCAATGCACTTTGTTATACCCTTGCAAAGGGTATTATAATTTTGCCCAGAAGTTTGCAACGCATAGAAATATTCATTTCCGACCCCATAAACTATATATATTCTTGATCAGGGGGACGAGCTGAGTTCATTGAGCTTTGTCCGTCCGTCTGTCTGTCCGTCTGTCTGTCTGTCTGTCTGTCTGTCTGTCTGTCTGTCTGTCTGTCCGTCTGTCTGTCTGTCCGTCTGTCCGTTTGTTTCTACGCAAACTAGTCTCTCAGTCTTAAAGCTATCGAGCTGAAATTTTGCACAGAGTCTTCTTTTTACTGCACGCTGCTAATATGTCGGAACGGACCGGATCGGATGACTATATCTTATAGCTACCATAGGACCGATCGGTTGAAAATGAGTCTTAGTAAGAAATTTGTTTTGTTTTTTATGCTAGCGTCGCTAAGGCTGGGATGACACATTCAATTTTTACGAACAATTATTGTCACAATTTTTTGTTAATGGGCAAACGTCGTTGGTGTGAGCAGGACAAAGTATTTTTGAATTCGCCGCACAATATTGTTGATGAGTGACAGAGGCATTGCTTCTGCCGGCAGCGCAGTAGGCAAAATTGATTCAGCTGGATTCAATATTTGTAACAACTCGGTTGACAATGGATTTGGTAAATCTAGGAAAGTGCACTTTGCAATTAATTTTTTTTATTATTTCATTGCTCAAAATGAAATCGCGTACGAAGAAAAAAAATAAATTTTCTTCATTGTGGTTGTTGCAAAGAGAAGCAGACGGCAAGTTTAATTACACACAAAATTTGTATATGCCATGATGTCTGTCTTACTTATTTTAGGCGAATTTCAATACAGTTTGCAATTGCTATTTAGGATCCAGCAGTCAACGATCTCTAAAATTTTGAAGGAGACAATTCCAGCACTTTTGCATTAACTAGTTACATGGTAAAGCCGTACTCCCACAGCAACTTTTCTGAGGCGGAGCATAATTTCAATTACATGCTCTCTATGAACCGTCGAGTTGTCGAAAGCGCGTTCGGCATTTTGGCAGATCGCTTTCAAGTGCTGTTTTCTCCAATTTTTCGCACACCATCAGAAGCATCTAAAATAGTTTTGGCCTGTGTATCGATACACAACTTTCTGAGAACGGATGCCATTGAAAATCGCCAGGAATTGGGATACCCGACGACCTAGATCGCATTTTAGATCTTAGTTACAGCAATGTTCAGGTCGATGCTAGGCATATACGACCGACAGTAAGTGGCGAATGCGTGCGAAAAGGGTTGGAGGAATATTTTTCTGAGCAAATGAATTAATATTCTTATAATAAAATTAATATTTTAGTATAATATCTTAAGCTATATTTATTGGTAAATCATTTACGCAAGAATTGTTCTTTTTGATACTTAGTTAAGACTGAGTCAATGGACTCTCTTGCCTGCAAGTACAGATCACCATCCAAATTTTCAAGGCAGCGACAAACATACATGCTGTAGTGGTAGTATTCCGATTCTTTATTTTTTTCGTCGGTTAATCGGGTTGTGATTTCAGTCGTCAAATTATTTGCTTGCTCCACCATATTAGAAATGATTTCATTTACTGAACCATTCTGTTGACGCTTCTTTTTTTGGATATGGGGTGTTGCATTTTTTGAAGAAGTCGAAACTCCAGTTGAATTTGACGAGTTATGCTCAAAGTCGATACCATCCACAGAGCCATGCAATGACGAACGGGTATCGCTTGGTAGTAAACAAATAGGCTCACTTAAATCAATGGGATAGCTGACAACCATTTCCGCATCGTCCGGCAAAGTTGGTGAGCTTGTAGTTTCATCAAACACCAAAAGAATAAGAAAATTGGTGTGTCAACTGCGAGCAAGTTTAACATTACCACTTACAGCGATGTCGGTGTTATTAAATGTATTGACTGATATTTTTGACAGCATGGATCCAAGGAATTTCATTTTAGACGAATATTTCCAAGCTCCTGCCACAAATTCCACTTCGTCCGTAGAAGCACCACTCTTCTTAGCTTTTATGGTCTAATTATTTTCAGAATGGAAATAGGTTCGAAGGTTTGTCCACTTCTTTATACAATCATCTGAAATAAATATTATTTTGTACTATGTATAATGTATAATAAAATAGATTTAAAAGCTCTTGGTTTTACCTCGTGGGAATTTGTTTGCAGAATTACATGAAGAATTGATTTTGTCTGCAGCGGAGGCCCAGAAAAGATATTTCTTCTGTTTCTTCTTGTAATCAACTGAAGACGAGTCCCAGACAAAGCGACAGTTTCTGACGGTGTCAATAAGGCAATTGATATCCTCTTCTCTCCAAAAAAACATAATTGTCACTTTTCAACTTTTGTTCAGATATGTTTGTTTACCAATTATGCTGTGACATTGAGTGTGACCCTGGCAGCTCAAAATACCAAAAAAATACCCAAAATACTATATTTTTAGCATTTCTTCGCGTTTTTGGGATTTTTTCTTATAACTTTTTAAAGTATGCGGCGAATTCGTCGCTTTCGCTTAACAATTAGTTGCGACTAGAAATTGAATGTGTCATCCCAGCCTAAACTCACTAATTACTAATTGTATATGCTTTCAAATATATTCGCAAAATTTGGTCAAAATCGGATGACTATTTCTTAAGGCTGCCATAGGACCGATCGGTCGGATAATTAGTCTTAGTGAGAAAACCTTTTTTGTTTTCAATTTTATCTTTCTTAAACTCGGCGATTGTTAATTTGATGTTTTCTGTCGGAAAATGGGTTTTAGTTACAAAAATTTTTGATTTTTATTTAAGCGTTCATAAACTGTGACGTTTGCATTTGCAAGGGTATAAAAACTTCGGCACAGACGAAGTTAGCTTGGCTTTCTCGTTATTGTTATTTTTGCCTTCTTTTAACTTGTCGCGCCGCGTTTATGCTTTACACTTTCGATGCTCAAAAATATGGCAGGGTATCATGGGGTATTATGGTTGTGCATTCTGTAAACTGTTTTCGACTTTTTTATAAGGGCGAACTGGATAGTCTTAACAACCAAGTGTGCCATAGCTTAAAAATATAAAAGAAAAAATACTTTTCTATGAAAAATGTTTTGTGAATAAAATCTCTTTAATATATAAAACAATTGTAAACACCTTGCTATGCTATATTCTTCGTTACATTTAACTCATATCATACAATAAAGTATTGAACCAATTCATGAATAAAAAATTATTATCATTTGTATCACAGGGTATTTTATAGTCCACATTCCGAAAAAACATGTTTTTTCCTATTCTTTTTGTCGTGTAGCTCGCTGAAAGAAGTTGAAAGCGAAACGTATTTGCTGTCTTCGATTTGCTTTTAAGCATGTCATCGCGTTCGTACTGACTACAGCCCGGATAACTTAGACACTAGCAAATAACTAGCGCAGAATTCGCTAGCTTTTCGTTAGCGAAACTAGGGCGGTAGTGTCTTTGGAACTAAAGGGTTGTGTATGCGAGTGTGTTTGCATGTGTGTCTCAATTGAACGGGGTATTTTGTAGTCGGGAAACTCGACTACAGCGCTCTTACTTGTTTTTATACTCTGTACCGAAGGAACATAGAGTATATTAAGTTTGTGCAAAAGTATGTAACAGGGAGAAGGAATCGTTTCCGACCCTATAAAGTATATATATTCCTGATCAGCATCAACAGCCGAGTCGATATAGCCATGTCCGTCTGTCCGTCTGTCCGTCCGTCCGTCTGTCCGTCCGTCCGTCTGTCCGTCCGTCCGTCCGTCCGTCCGTATGAACGAAGAGATCTCAGAGATGGTAAGAGATAGAGGTTTGACATGTATGGGGCATATATTTCTTATACTTGCAGGCAGATCAAGTTTATTTTCAATTTTTGCCACGCCCACTCCCGCCCCCGCAATTTGGAAAAAACGTCATATCTCCTACAGTTTTGAAGATAGATCGTTCGTACCTTCTAGAGATACCTTGTAAATTTATCGATTTGCTGAAGAAATGATAAAGATCGGATGAACGATACTCAAGTTATGAGCAAAAAACGGCCAGTAAACACCCAGCACCACCCCACCCATAACCTAAGCATTGCGTTCAGCAGCAATCTTAGTGAGAGAGAGAGAGAGAGAGAGAGAGAGAGAGAGAGAGAGAGAGAGAGAGAGAGAGAGAGAGAGACTTAGAGAGCGCACTGCGTTGTGTGTTAACTGGCCGTTTGACTCGTGACCAAATTCGAGCTGCGACATTAAGGGTGCAGAGTATGTAATAGTCGGGCTTGACCGACTTTCTTTCTTGTTTTTATTAGGAAAGGTGATACGTTTTCAAAAGTTTTGTTGTCTGATCTGTTTATCGTGATGAATTTGGAGTCATTTATGTTGGATTTAGTAATTGACAAATGTCTATTAATATCTGACGGATAATAAATAGCCGAGTTAAGAAATGTTGCATACTTTTCGGCTGAGATAACTTGAGTATCGTTCATCCGATCTTTATCATTCCTTCAGCAAATCGATAAATAATTTTGAGTACTAGATATCTCTGGAAAGTACGAACCATCTATCATCAAAACTGTAGGAGATATGACGTTTTTTCCAAATTGCGGGGGCGTGAGGGGGCGTGGCAAAAATTGAAAATAAACTTGATCTGCGTGCAGACAATAGGAGTCTACATTTCAAATTTGGTTGCTCTAGCTCTTCTAGTCTCTGAGATCTAGGTGTTCATACAGACAGACGGACGGACGGACAGACGGACAGACGGACAAGGCTATATCGGATCGGTTGATGCTGACCAAGAATATATATACTTTATATGGTCGGAAATGATTCCTTCTGGCTGTTACATACATTTGCACGACTTTAGTATACCCTTTTACTCTACGAGTAACGGGTATAAAAATAAACAGTCACTACATCCCTCAGTCAAATGGTAGTTAAAGCTTTTATGTGCTATCGATAAATATACGATCAGCAACGAGTGCCAAAAATGCGGATTGAGAAATCTCGTGTGCCAAAATATTTTTTAGCCTCTTAGTAAGCAGCGGAGAAGTCATAAAACAAACAATAAAAATTAAAGCTGATATACTTTTTGTTTTTAATTAAAGTTAAAAGGTATGTATGTGTGTTAAAAAGTTTTTGTGAGTTCGTTTAATATGTGTTTAAGTTAAACAGAATTATGTAGTGGAAAATATATCACTTTTTAATGTTTCGTGGACTAGAACTTGTGACTGCTGTTGTGATTTTTTTTTAATTTATGTGTGCGTGTATGAGAAATTGACTGTCGAGTTCAGAACTACAAACTACTCCAAAAAAGGTTCTAGTGGTACTAAAAAATTAAAAACTAAATAAAAATATTTATTAAATTAAATTTTTTGAATAAAAATTAAATTTTTAATTAAAAATTAAAGTCAAATATTTCATAATATTAATATCAATAATCAATATCAATAATATATTATTATAGTATCAAAGCAATATTTTCAAAATGCCTGTAGGACATGGATTTAGTATCAATGAAATATTTTTAAAATATCATAAGGGTATTATTGTAGTACCAATGCTTTATTTTTATAATATCAAAGCTATATTTTTATAATACATATTACAATTATTATGTCAATTATCTTTCTGGAAAAATCTGCTCTTTGTCGCTGGAAGAAATGTAATTACGGCGGTCGAAGTTAAATTCACACTCTAGAAAAATTGTAAAATTAATATATTGAGAAGAATAATTATTTCAAAACAAAGCTTACCAATTAACTTTTCGTACACGAACTTTTCAATGTTTAGTTTTTGTATCAGCTCATAGAGTTGGATGTCTTCCATTTCAATCTGAAAATTATACAAAATTAATATACTTAACACGCATAAGTTTTTTTGTGCATGTGTGCGAAATCTGCCGAAAGCAAAGGCTGAGCATGCGCTTTTTTGTTCTGCCCTTGAACATTAAACAGCACACATATACAAACATGCATGCATAGTTTGCATGTACATTTGTATGTACGCATGTTTGCATATGCATGTATTTGTGTTGTTCGACGTTCAAGGGCAGAACAAAAAAACGCATCGCGGACACAAAATATGTATACATACATATGAACATATTTAAACACGCACTTCTACTGCGTAGAGAGCTCAAAGTGAAAAAACACGCACAATATGTATGTATGAGTGTGTGTATTATATCCGTACACACTATTAGCGACTTAATAAAGGCAATAGCCTTTTTACAATTTATAAATTTGGAAGTACAACAACAGTACAACAAAACACACACATACAATTCACATTTTATTCACTATTACCGCTTACATTTTTTTTCAGTCACCGCATCTTTTTATACTAACCTCTCACACGCGCCATCACAGATCGAATGACGAAATTCGCAAGAAGAAGCTAGAAGTTCGCTGCAAACCCGACGCCCATTTCGAAACGTTCACGAAGAAAAAACGACCGGCACGCGTTTTCGCCCTTGCGGCAGCAGAGCAATGAGCATTGTTTTTGCTTTTTTCGAGATATACTATTGCTGCCTCTCTTTGATTTGAGAAACTCTGTGTGTCTCTTTCTACTTTCAGAATTTCGATGTCTATGTCATATCATTAGGTCATTTTTCACATCACTTTGATCATTTCACACTTCAATATAATATTTTTAGTATATATGTGGTATTACAGGTTCATATTGATATTAAATAGTTTCAGTTTGATATGCAAATATTGATATTACTGATATGATATTGAAATACCTGATCTTATTTTTTTTTGTGTAGGAAAAGGTGGAAGTGCGAATAGCCAAGGGAATCCAATGGCAGAAGTTGAAGCAGATTTACCCAGTGTATCTCTTATGATGACACCCCAGAAATTGAAGAAAGTGTGATCGAAGCCACTCAGTCTTTCGATTTAATTAATGCTGTGAAAGACTGGATGGTGCACTTCAAGATTAGGCGAAACGCTAGCGATAGCTTATTAAAAATTTTGAACAAAGCCGGATTGAAAGTTCCGTTATCCACCATCTCTAGAGAACAACATAACCAGAGATTAATTCGCTCTCAAGCCCCATACGGAATTCCGAAGCAACGAGAAGTTTCATACAAAAATTAAGGGAAGAAGAAGCAGAAGTTACAACTTCGCCACTTGAACTTTTTGCAAGTACGGAGATCAGAATTTGAATGTCACCCTTAACAGTCAATGTTACGCCTAACAGCACATTTGTGGAGAGTATGTAAAGTGGCTGTGGGCCTTATTGTGCTTTGAGCAGCTGACGCAGCATTGAGAATGCACCTTGTTAAGTCACTCTGCGCATCGATCAGCTGGAGTGCATTAAGCTAAAGTGAACTAAAAAATAATAATACAAAAGAACATGGCAGAAAAGCAAAAACGAAAGAGTCGCTTGGAAATGTTTTCACATGATGAAAAAATTTCTTTAATTTTATTTGGGATCTTTCCCACCCCAAGCATTCGGCCTTAAATTTTGTTAACAAGGCTTGGGGAGAAGTGGCCGCCATATTACAAAAAGAAGGTATGTACATATGTGAAAAATTAACACTTTGATCAATTCGATTAAAATGTACCAATATGTTACAGTGGCTGATTGCCGAAAAGGCTTTAAGTCTTTGCGGAAGAGCTATCGCTATCATGGCAGAAGCGCAAAGCAGATGAAGACTGGTAGTGCCGGTGGTGAGCCAATAGATAGCCCATCTTTTATAGACGATGTTAACATTGATTGGGAATTCGGCTCATCAATGTCGTTTCTGCCGAATGTCTCATCAAAGCGCAGGTAAGCCGATGAATAATATTTTTGTAAATTAATTTAATGAAAGATTCATTATTTTACAGTACATTTCAAACGGACCCCTTGCTTTCTGCTGAGTGCCTGGATAATTCTGCAGTTGATATAGAAGAGTGAATTTCTGAGTCAATGCTGTCGTCAACTCAGGTGGGAGACAGCATCGAAGATGGGGCCACAATCAGCAGTTACCCACCGCCAGTAAAACTAAAAATACCACGAACTTCAATTCTCGGAGGAATTTTTTCTTAATTCTGGTCACACTACTCTTACGTTCCACGGTGACGAAACATATGACGAAGTTAGCTAAATTACGAACGTCGGATGTCCGTATAGGGCTTATTATGCTTCTCTCTGCAGCAGGTAGAAAATGACGCAGCGTCGCCGTCGGTTGCTGGACTTTGACTTTGCATTTTCAGTATGTATTTGAAGCCTTTATACTTAGGCCGGCGTCATTCTAATTTGGCTTAGAAAACTGCCGAGCGTCAATCAATTAATCGATAATCATTGTTGGATTTAATTTATTGTTTTATGTAGTTTAAAGTTTCATGATTATATTGTCTTAATTGTTTTATTGTGTATTTGTTAATTGTCTTAGTGTTGAAATAATGCCAAATAAAGGGAAGCAACTGCTTTTTATATGCAAAGCAAAGCATTTTTCGTTAAGAAAATAAAGCACGTGGAAGCAGCTGCAATGGGAGACAAGGCGATAAATTTAAATAAATATTTTAAAAAAAATTTACAATAATTTCAAGTTTTATTAAAAAAATTATTTTTAGGAACGAGTGAAAATGAAACTCGTACAACTTTCGCGTCAACATTCGCGCGCGAATTCGCTTGCGAATGTTCTCGTACGAATGTTTGCCTGCCACAAACACACAAGTATCATAAACGAATGTCTGGCGAATTCGTAAACGAAGGTTTTGTTCGTTTTTCATTCGCTTTGAGTTTCGAATTCGCGCGCGAACTTTTGGTCGGGTGGGTTGGTCTGATGTCGCGACACAAGCACATAAGCAAATTACAAAAACAAAAACCAACGCACATGCGCCAGAGGAGACAAACACAAGCAAAAAATAAAAACAAAAGAGCATGGGCAAAGACAACGCTCTGTGCGTTCGTGTCCGAAAACTGCCAGAGCCTCGATAGCCGCATGGTTTTTTCGGACTAAATTTAAGAGAGCGAATTCATCTCTTGTTATTTTATCCTCTTTGGTAGTAGTAATTGAAAAATGTTAATAATTTGGGAATTGGATCGGTGTCTTAGAAATGTTTGTTTTGTCCATGTAAGTGTTACCTGCTAGTTCATGTTATATGTCTTTTTTATTTTCTCATGTTATTTATAAAAATTTACTTTGGATACAAAATTTAGCGAAGAACACCGAAATATTGGATTCCACGGGAAATGTGCAGGTGGATGACACGCAGTGGCTAGACATAAACCTCGATCCTTCATCGATGGCATTGGCCTCAGAGGATCAGTTGGCATTACCCACAGAGGTACCGGTGGCATTACCCACAGATGCACCGGTGGCATTACCCACAGATGCACCGGTGGCATTAGCCACAGAGACAGTGGAGGAGCGAAACCAACTGACCGATAATGCCATAACATACATATATCGCAGGCTATATTGTGAGAAAATTTAATTTGCCTGATGAGGAGAAGGAACATGTGCCGTTTAATTACATTGATCAGGTAGGAGCGAGTGGTTTGAAAAAGCCGACCGTAAGTCTTACGCAAAATATTAAAATTTAAGAAAGTATTTTTGATTCATAATAACAATATTTCAAGTAACCCATTTTTAATAAACCAAATGATTCAGAGAGCTGAAAGCATAAATTTGTAAAGAAAAATTAAGAAATTTTTTTTTAAATGCGTACTATGTTTCGAATTAGGCAAATCAATCAGCGGTTGAAAATACAGAAGCAAAAGCAGAAACTGATGGGTAATAAAAAATATTTAAAAATATTACTTTAACCCGACAGGATTGTAATTTCAATCTCGTGACTGAAGTGTCCTCTTTCTAATGTAGTGGGGTTTTGATTTTTAATTTATAGTTTTTCTTTTGAAATTTATTTCTTTGAGCTGGTCTTGATCATTTTTTTTTTTAAAATTATGTTTTCTAAATTTATTGTTTTTATTATTAGAACCAAAATAGTTTTTAGCGTATTAATGTAATCGTTAGCGTACCAGATGCTTATTCAGATCATTCGCAGAAACTGGCAATGGTTAAATCGTCAGGATTCTTCATCTAGTCCGTAGATTTCAAATTTCCACGATTAGCCACTTTTTAAATTTTTGGAGGATGGATTCCTTAAAAAACACATTTTTAAGCTTGTGCATGCACAATTTAAAAAAATTTTTATACTCTGTACCGAAGGTACATAGAGTATATTAAGTTTGTGCAAAAGTATGTAACAGGGAGAAGGAATCGTTTCCGACCCTATAAAGTATATATATTCTTGATCAGCATCAACAGATGATTCGATATAGCCATGTCCGTCTGTCCGTCTGTCTGTCTGTCCGTCTAAGATCTCAGAGATGGTAAGAGATAGACGTTTGACATGTATGGGGCATATATTTCTTATACTTGCAGGCAGATCAAGTTTATTTTCAAGTTTTGCCACGACCCTTCCCGCCCCCGCAATTTGGAAAAAACGTTATAGCTCCTACACTTTTGAAGAAAGATCATTCGTACCTTCTAGAGATACCTTGTAAACAAAATTATTTATCGATTTGCTGAAGGATGAACGATACTCAAGTTATGAGCAAAAAACGGCCAGTAAACACCACCCATCACCACAGCATTCTATTGAACGGCAATCTTAGTGAGAGAGAAAGAGAGAGAGAGAGAGAGAGAGAGTGAAAATTAGAGATGAGCGCGTATAACTCGTGAGCAAATGCGAGCTGCGACGGTAAGGATACAGAGTATGTTATAGTCGGGCTTGATCGACGTTCTTTCTTGTTTCTTTTAAGCTAGCCAAGCAGCTCACAAACTTCCTTCTTTAATGAAAAGCCAAGTATCCTCTGGTTAGCCGAAAAATAATTGTTTTTTTTTGCGGTGAGCGAATTGTGAGAAGGCGACTTTATTTTCAGGGCACAGACAAACTGGAGTCCCGGAATCATGTGCACCACCACACGCCCTTTTTGGGTGACCTTACTTGCCAGGCCGATTACTTATTTAACCGCCCTCGAATTAAAAACATTGCAAGGTGCAAGACATACATTATAATATAATAATAATTTTCTAATTTTCATATTTATTACTTTAATTGAAAATCCCTATGTTAGTACAATGGTGATAAATACAAAATGAAAAATAAAATAGTTTCTAATATTCCAACTGTTTCAATTAACATGTACCAATAAAATTTGTTTATGCCCTCTAGTACAGCTGGGGTCACTCTATTTTCGTCAACCCAGCGTTGCTCTTCGTACGGTGATGCGTCGTGCCGCCTGTCAAATTGTAACATGGGCCGAACGGCAAACACAGAGAGAGAGAGAGAGAGAAAGAGAGAGAAGGCGAATAGGAAAGGATTTGAAAAAAGGTATATCAATCCTCGAACACCCTTTCCGCAAAATATTCACAGCATCCCAGTGGAATGAATTACAATGCGCGCTAATTATTAAAACTTATAATGAATGACCAAAATAAATTTATATTCTTTAGTTTGGTGAAGAAAATTCGTAAAGAAAAAATATATTCCTGTAATATATTTTCAATTTTGGGAAGGGTATACAAATGTCGCGCAATGAAAGTGTGTGACACGTGTCAAGTTCAAAGGGTGCAAGCATGATACAACTATACAAGGTATGGCGGTCCGTCAGTGCTCTCTCAGCTCGGGTCATTTTAGTTCAGTGTGCTTATGCATAGAAGAACTAAAATAGAAGCACACTTTGAAACGCCTCTCTTTTTTGAGTGATGTTAACTCCATTGTGACAAGTAGATACTTCATAGAGACAACAAAATCTGTTACTCAAAATTACTGTTGACGTAGGAAAATACGGTGGTTAGAGGGAGACGGACATGGTTTAAAAAAAAATGTGAGAGAGTCAAAAAATACCTCAAAGAGCCAAAATGACAGCGAACAGCTGACAAATATTTGAGTGAAAAGTTGTCGACGTGGCAGATTGTGCTTCTATGTTAGTTCTTCTATGGCTTATGTCACTTGAAACGGAAGGTTGTGTCCGCGCGTGTCATTTTTTTGTTGTTTTGATTTTGCATTAGGGGTTGTTTTTTTGAGCGAAGTGAGCTTGTGCTTTTGTTGATGCTGCCGTTGCATAACAAAATGTATGCTCACTTCAAATTGTTGTTTAGTTGTTTCAATTAACAAGTACCAATAAAATAAAATTTACCAATAAAATCTGAGGTATCCTTGCCAAATCGCAAGGTACGCCTCCTATCCGGCTCACCGCCGTGTTCGCAGGGTTTCGTTGGCCCAAGACACGCCGTGCCCGTCCAAGCAATCGCAGGTTCGTCTATTCCGCACAACTCCCACGTACTGCCCTACTATCGTCCTACAAGGACTCAAAGGATGCGCTGGCTAGTATGACCGCCTATAACGTCGAATCAGCGTTCGGCACACAGGCTTTACGTGCGCACAGCTACCTTTCTCGATATCCTTCCGCTAGGATATCCTGTATCTGGTTCAAGTCCTTCCACGAGGACTGTTCCGTATCCTTTTCAAGGATTCCGCACTCGATTTCCCGTCTGTAGTATTCTGGAATACTCCGTTTCGCCGCACTTATACTTTTATGATTCGGTTCGCACTCGCTTAGATCCCGATTCACATTGACCTCCTTCTATGCCGTCAGCGACCCCTTATATAGCCCTACCGGGCTGTCTCCCGGTGTCTCCTTCTAGAACATTCGAGACTCCCAGATCTTCCATACGGCACTTTCCTCTGCCTAGCAACAGCGCTCTTTTGAATTGCCAGCGATATCGCCCCCTCAGCCAATTGGAGCGACTGTGACAACTAGCCTCTGCTCCAAACTTAACGGATCCTTCCGTCTACTTGCTGCGCATCCGCCGTCTGTGGTGCTGCTATTCCCCTGGATTCCCATTCATTTCACCTTTCCCCTGAATCCGCCTTGTTTCCCCTTTATGCAGCGAATTCGTCGCACTTCCCCTTTCGAAGTCTACATTTCCCCTTTCGCTTCATGCCCTTCTGTCTGTGAGGAATAAGCATTCCTCACAGTTGTTATGCTTTTGTCATTATACCCTTGCCAAAGGGTATTATAATTTTGCCCAGAAGTTTGCAACGCATAGAAATATTCATTTCCGACCCCATAAACTATATATATTCTTGATCAGGGCGCTGAGTCGATTGAGCTTTGTCTGTCCGTCTGTCTGTCCGTCTGTCTGTCCGTCTGTTTCTACGCAAACTAGTCTCTCAGTTTTAAGGCTATCGAGCTGAAATTTTGCACAGAGTCTTCTTTTTACTGCACGCTGCTAATATGTCGGAACCGACCGGATCGGCTGACTATATCTTATAGCTGCCATAGGAACCATCGGTCAAAAAATGGGTCTTAGTGAGAAAAACTTTTTTGTTTTCAATGTTAGCGGCCTTAAACTCGGCCATTATAAATATTATATGCTATCAAATAGAATTTTAGTCAAAATCGGATGACCATATCTTATAGCTGTCATAGGAACCATCGGTCGGAAAATGGGTCTTAGTAAGAGAAACTTTTTTGTTTTCAATGTTAGCGTCATAAAACTTGGCCATAATTCATATTATATGTTTTCAAACAGATTTGCAAATTTTGGTAAAAATCTTATGACTATAACATATAGCTGCCATAGGACCGATCGGTCGGAAAATGGGTCTTAGTGCGAAAAACCTTTTTGTTTTCAAGTAAATCGTTCTTACAGTCGGTGATTCTTAATATTTAACGCTTTCAAACTAATTTGAAAAAGAAATTTTTTTAAAATTTTTTTAGATTTTTATATAAGCGTTCTTAAACTCTGACATTTCAAAAACAGCATTTGCAAGGGTATAAAAACTTCGGCACAGACGAAGTTAGCTTGGCCTTCTCGTTTTTTTTTTGCTTTTGTCTTATTTTCGGCTTAGATTTTTGACAGGCGGTTGACTTTTATTTGTTGGGTAATTATTTGTGTGGATACGTGGATTGTGAGTTTTTGTTATAAATAAGAGCAAATATAAGTGGGTTAAATAAAGTTAATATAATGGTTGGAGAAAGGCAAATGCGGCGCTTGAAAGTATTTGAGAGGGAGCGTCTGCAACAGTTATTGTGCAGTGGAAATGAAGAGGACCACCCCGGGGTTCAAGAAGTGCGTGTGCTCGAATTGGCTTCGCACGATGAGCGTCCGCATGAAATGCAAGACGACGTGAACTTCGACTTACCGGACATTACTTGTGATGAGGAGAAAGATAGTTTGACAGAGAAGTTGCGCAATTGGTTTTTAAAATATAAGCCGAGATGCGATTGCACCATGGACCTGATTAAAATATTAAAGGTTGAAAATTTGGATGTGGGCGCTTTTTACAAGTTTGACTGTAAATCGAAACCGAAAATATCCAACATAAGTGGTGGTTCATATTTAAGTGTGGGGTTAAAAAATCAATTAATTAAATTGAGCGCAGGAATTAAATTACCAAGCAGCTTAAACTTAGATGTCAATATTGATGGACTACTATTATTCAATAGCTCTAGGGCACAACTGTGGCCAATTTTAATCCGGTTAAATAATGTTGAAAATGTGCCAATTTTTTCGGTCGGTGTTTTCTTAGGAAAAAGTCAGCCGGGAAATTGTAATGAGTTTCTTGGCGACTTTTGCTCAGAGTTGTCCGAAGTTGTAAGTAGCGGAATAGTAGTGAACGGAAAAAATGTTTTTTTACAACTTCGAGCTATTGTGTGTGATGGATGCGCCTGCTAGAGCATTTACAAGTGGTACTCCTCGGCATACGTCTCGACATGGGTGTGCGAAATGTACACAGGTAGTCAAGAAAATCTATTCGACCTTAATGTACAGCACAGAGTCGGGGATTTTATTGAGTGACGCCGATTTCACAAATAGAACATTCCCTGGTCATCACACTAAAGAATATTTAGCGCAAAAGTGCGCCTTAGAAAAAATTAGTGTTTGTATGGTAACCCAGATACCCTTAGACTGCATGCACTTAGTTGAACTAGGTATCATGATCTTAAAAAAAATAATGTCTCACGTAAATTAATATCCATGCGCAGCCATGTTCCGAAGGAGTTTGTACGCAAACCGCGAGCATTAAATGAACTGCGACATTGGAAGGCGACTGAGTTCCGCCAATTTTTATTATATGTATACTGGCATTGTCGCTTTGCAAGAAGAAGTTGATGATGACCAGTACTATGTATTTTTGTTGTTACACTGTGCTTACAGATTACTTTGTAATCCACAGCAGCGCGATGCGAACTTGGAAACTTCGCAACAAATGTTGAATCTATTTGTTGAGAATTTTCCAAAGATTTTCGGCGATGACAGTGTTTCATAAATTGTACATAGTCTTTTGAATGTAAGGGAAACTGTTCAACAGATCGGGGATCCGATTGCTGGTTCCTCATACGCATTCGAAAATTATTTGCAAGTCCTTAAAAATTCCGTCCGAAAGCCAACTAAAATTCTAGAGCAAATACATAGAAATATTGTTCAGGAAACCACTAAAGCCCCGACTATACGTGAATTTCCCCTAATAAAGGGAAATAAATGTATGTTTAGAGAACTAGTTTTGTCTTCGGATTGCCCTAACAATTTCTGTTACATTAAGAAAATTACCCCTATCTGCATTGAGTCCTTTTCAGATAATTCTGAAATTGCCCTCATAATTGGTCGGAAATTCAAGAATATTAGTCCCTTCTTTGGCGACCCAATAATTTCCGTAAGTTTAGGGATTTATTTTGTAAACACGGATACATTAGGTGAAGTTGAATCATTTAAATTCTCAGCTTTTGAGTCTAAGGCTGTCGGATTACCACACAGGGGGGGATTGTTGCTAATTCCGTTACTTCACTGCTATGAATTTTGATTAACCAACTATTTTGCCTTTATAACAAATAATTATCCGCCTTCATATAAAATGTAATTTCCAACAATAAAATGGTCATATCAAAAGGAAAAAAATGTCGAGTTCGAAAATTAAACGTTTTGCTCCTACTCCACTGCATAAGTTTTCCATTAATTTCTACAGAAGAAAATATTCCTCGCAACAACTCCAAATCCACAACTAGTGAGCGTCATTTGGAAAAACAAATTGATATCCTGACTGGTAATTAAAAACCTTATTTAAGCATTCTGTATTATTATTATTAACATATTGTGTATTTATCCAGAATTGGTAAAAAGTCAGCAAACCCAGCATGAGGCCCAAATGAAGCTGCAAATTGATACCCTGACTGGTAACTATTAAAATTATTTACACATTCTTTACATTATTAACATATTGTCCATCTTTCCAGAATTGGTAAAAAGTCAAAAAAAAAAGCATGCGTCCCAAATGAAGCTGCTGGCCGATCAAATTGCGGATCAAAATGTGTGCATTCGGCAGCTGGTACGTGAAAAAAAGCAGTCCAGGAAATATCTAAGATAATTCTGCTGCAAAACGAAGAGCATTTGTTGAGGCTGGAGGAAGCGATTGTCCCAGATACACAGCAAATATATGTAAGTTAAGCAGCTGGAATGAAATTGGTATATGTTCTTATTTGTTTTGTATCTTTGTATCGCAGGTGACCGCAATGAAA
The DNA here is from genome assembly GCA_037044535.1 of Lordiphosa magnipectinata. NCBI lineage: Eukaryota > Metazoa > Arthropoda > Insecta > Diptera > Drosophilidae > Lordiphosa > Lordiphosa magnipectinata. The sequence goes on from JBAMBO010004017.1 coordinate 30,288, forward strand.
GCAATACTGGCCCCGGTGGGTATTAAAAAGGGATTGCCGCGAATTTTTTTTGCCCAAATTTTACCGAGCGCTTCTTGGTAATAAATTTAAGAAATAACGTTAAAACAATTTATTAATATTATTCTTATTTCTGTATATTATTTCAGACTCCATTCCGGACTCAGCTAGCGGCGATGTGGTGGAGGAGCTGCTCCTGGCCCTTGTGGCACAAAAAAAGAATTATTTCAAAAAAAATTCTTTGAAGCGGAAGGCGGAGAGAAATGCGGAGTCACAATAAACTGGCCGGGCCCGAGTTGCTACGCCCCCGTCTATGTACCGTTTGATGTACACCTCCAATTTACCCGTCAATTTGAACATCTTCATGACCATCTAAACCAGCGATGCCCAGCCGTCTTTGGGTACGTTTTGTTATTGTAATTGCACCAAACATAGGAAATCAATGATCGTATACATGCAGGGCGCGAGGCATACAAAACGACACACACGCTAACGATTTCGTGTGTATGCGACGCGTAGAACAAAAACCGGTTTTGCTCTCTTCTTTGATTGGTGTTTGCGAGCGCAAGCAAATTGACCAACAACAATTTCATTATTGGTATTGGTGCTTATCTTTGTGAGTATTGGTGAGTGCTCTGTCGTATGCAGCTTTTGGGCATGCCTGATCTAAACACATACACCTGAGTAGATAGATTATATTTAATATAAAATGAATAAATTTAATAAAAATATTTAATGAAGCGTAAGTAATGTGAAATATTTATATTATGCATTACCGTCAAGAGAGAAGCATCTCTCCATGCATGGGATTGGGTCAAAAGAGCGTCGCTTGTGGCGCTGCATGCATGGCTTTAGGTCGAACGAGTGTCGCTTAAGTGGGCCCATACATGACATTGGGTCGAACGAGCGTCGCTATAGTCGCCACATGCATCGCTTATGTCGCTTCTCTACATGGCATCGTGTCGAACGAGAGTCGGTTATGTCGCTTCTCTGCATGGCATTGCGTCGACCTAGCGTGCCTGGAGAGCCGTTAACGTATTGAGCGGACATCGCCTTGAAAAATACGTCTGTCGAGCCCATTGTGAGGGAAATAAGCGAGCGTCAACGACAGTCACAAAATCGTCGACGGAACGTTGATACAGCGTGGGTCGGCCGTACTAGAGGGTCCCGTTGTTAATCACACACACGCAACGTCAAAATGAGCATGTGTGTTTTGCCGGCCCCTGATTCACACCGACAAGAGCCGAACGCTTGCCAAGTCTTGCGCCCATGATACTGTAACGAACCTTTGCAGCCGGGCGTCGCTCAGTGTGCTCGGGGATCGCTCCAACAAATTTATATTGTGGAGAATTGCCAGAAATAAGAAGACAACGGTTAAAATGTACTTAAGTCTGTATTTGGGTTGGGTTTCAATCACTTAGATGTTAGATTTATCCTAGGTTCACAATTCAGCGTTACACTTCAGGTTTTTATGACTAACGTTTCCCGCTCGCGCTCGCTCTCGTACCACACCGTGGACTCGACAAGTTACCTAGTGCTCGTCGCGCTGCTTTCGTCGTGCCGTTCGCTCCGACCTTTCGCAGGATGCTTCCGCACTTTTCCCACTTGCTACCGCTGACCTCCTTGCAACTTATCGTCGAGCAGTATCGCTTCGACTACTCGCAATCCTCGGTCACTTTGCCGTCTCGGTTTCACGTTTACCTCTACTCGCTCTTGCGTTTACAATTATGACTTCCGTTCGCGCACGCGTATCTCACCGACTGTCCCCTCCTCTGGGCAGCCGCTCCTTTTATAGCCGCCGCGCAGGCCCCATTCCATTGCTTCCAGCAGGGCCTGTGTGATCGCAGGCCCCGTTTCACTTCTCAAGCGGGGCCTGTCTCGCCTCTGTCGCTGTACCGGGGCCTTGATCCCGTTCCAATTGGCCGTTGGCACCAATCACCGCTCGCCACCGTCATCCAGTTCGCTGCTCCGCTGCAGCAGGGCCTTTGCCTCTCTGGCCATGGCCCTTCCTCTCCAACTCTCCACTTATCATCTCTCTCGCTCCCTCTCGTCGCTCTCAGTGAGAGAGCTTTCCTCAATTCGCCGCCATTAACCCTACCTTGCCCCCTTGTGAGGAATAACTCCTCACACTCCCCCCTTTCTTCGGCCATTTTTGTTCCCTACAGGCTACAAAAACTTCACTCCCCTCCCCGTTTCACCTGTTCCCTCCCGTTGACGATATTTGAATTTCCCGCCCAATTGAAATTCCTGCCCCACCCTTCCACCGCTCCCCGTTTCACCGGTTCCCTCCCGTTGACGATATTTGAATTTCCCGCCCAATTGCAATTCCTGCCCAACCCTCTACCGCTCCCCGTTCCTTTTTCCCCTTATCCAACTCTGGGCACACCGAACCGTCCTTCTCTTCCGCCCCCATTTATCGATCCGTCTATCGACACCCTCCATTCGATAGTTGGATTTTTGGGGTGACCTTAATTTTCGGAAATCTTGGCATTTTTGCACCTGCGCTCCCCTATCGATCTCGATTTCGATACCGATTATAGACCATGCTGTTTCCCCAGGTAAGCTTTGTTATTATTTTTTTTTCCTCTTACTTCTGCTTATTTAACACTTCCCCTTCTCCAGGTGACTCCGCTTCCGGTTTCAAGCACGCACAGGTGAGTACCCGATGCCCCCCCCCCCTTGAACCTCCTATTGATACGCTTTCTTTCTTTTTCCAGCTCGCGCTGCCGGCCTGCTACGCTTTGATGCTACCCGCCCTGTCCCTTAAGCTACCGATCTGCTGCCCATGCTGCTCCCCCTCACTTACAGCATATGCATATGCATTTTATTGTGTTAAAATATTTTTTTTATGTTATTTTTTTTTTGTTTTGTGCGAACCTTCTGTGTTGGTGGCTCCCGCTCACCTAGTTTTCCCAGTGTCTCTCGGCCTCTCGTCTATGCCCCCCGTTTTTCCCACCGTTCGACCACCCCGTGGTCACTCTGGGCTACCACCCGGCGCCCGCCCAGTTCCTCCATGTGTGTGTGTGCTCTGTGTACTCGTGCCTGTGTGTGCAAAGCCAATAAAACCTGTTTGTTTGTTTTATGTTGACTTTTATTGATTATTATTTTTCTTTTTTTTAGGTTTTTTTTTTTTTTTTTTTTTCCCCTTCTTTCCTCACGCACTTCGGGACTCCTCCGCGCTCACCTCCTTGAAAACTCTTGGTCCACCGCGCCCCCATCTTACCCGATGTCGGCTCGTCCCGACCCACAGCAGCTGCGCGCCTCTTAGACGGTTTCCTCGCCCTCCTTTGTCTCGGAGCTCCTGCCAAATCTCCTGCGGCCACTCCTCCACCTCCAGCTCCCTCCATCTATAGGCTTTTGCCGCCTTTTCTAGCGGCACCTCCGGCGCCGGGCACGAGCGCTGCCTCTTCAGCGTTGGACGCCCGCCTCCCACTGGGGATGGCCACTGCCATGGCCCTCTCTCCACCGTCTCCTGCAGCGGCGTCTGCCCCACTTCCTTTGGCTCGAGGGCTACCTCCTCCTCCGCCTGCAGCTCCTCCTCTGGCTCCGCCGGTTCAGACCTTTTGGGCTGCCCGCGCGGATCCCTTGGGTTGGACGCCCTGGCTACCTCCTCCTCATCCGACACCTCCTCTATCACCGGGCCCGTTCTCGCCTCCTCCTCTTCCTTTTCCTCCTCCTCCTTTCGTACCGGCTCGCTCCACCGGTGCACCGTGGTGAGCTCGTGGTACCACCGCCCACCTATTAAGCTCGACCGCCTGGATTGGTTTACGGTCGGTGGTGCGTGCCAACCCGGTTCCTCCTCTTGCTGCTGCTGCCACCCAGTCTCCCGTGGGTCCTCCCACCCGGGCTCCTGTGCTCCCGACCAGCACGGCTCCTGCGGCTGCTCCCACCCTTGCGGCTCTTCCTCCTCCTCGTCGCTGATCACAATGACCGGCATCGGAGTGGGCGGCCGTGCGGGTCTCCACGCCGTTTCTTCTTCCGGTGCCTTCGCCCAGCTCATCGCCCGTAAGCGAGCCCTAGCCGCACCGAATTCCTCGGCTGATCCCTCCACCTCCTGGGGGTTTTCCGCGGCTTCGTCTGCCGCCTGCGATACCTCGCTTGCGCTTGACGCCTCGGAGGCACGGCTAGTCGTCGAGTCACCCTCCCACTCCCACGACTCCGCGTGCGATCGCTCCGTCACCGACGGTGAGCCCGGTGTCGACCTGATTGGGGATGCGTCCAAGATCAGGACATCCACCGGTTTGCGGACACGCGTACGCCTCTGAGGGATTCTGCTCCCCTTCCGACCCACGGCCATGAAGGGCAATCGCCGCTTCATGCCGCCGCCTCTTTTAGTGGTCGACCGACCATTCAAACCTGTTGCGTTGTTCTCCATCTTCGTTCTCTGACCAAATAGACAGAGTTTCGGGCTGTCATGTTCCACGAAGCCTCGGTCTCCACGCGGCTGCGCAGCCATCGTGGCCAGATTACCGCTTATTTGCGAGCTTTCCTGAGAGGGATCCGCGCAACGGTAAACGCTAATGCCGCTATCCCTTTCTCTCTTATGGTCTTAGTTGCACGCCCTCTCTTCGCCGTGTTTCTCCCATTTGTGCTTCTAATTTCAGGGTCCGCCTCATTTATACCCTATACATCTTCATCCATTTGACTATATACATCTCCCTTCTTGTTTTTATTTTACACAACGATCCTTTCTAATCTCCTTCATCTTTTCCCACTTCTTCCTCCTGATTTGCTGGTTTTAATCCGCTAATATGTGCGGTTCTTATTTTCAGTTTTCCCTTCTCCCGTATTTTACATATCACTGGGGATATGAAACTTACAATCTGATAAGGACCTTCATACCTGGGCGCTAATTTTGCTGCGAATCCTTCCGATGCCTTAGAGAGGTGGTGTGTTTTGGCGTACACCTCGTCCCCGACCACTGGTTTCCAGGCGCGTCTTCTCAAGTTATAATGACGTGCTTGATCCTGTGCTGCCTTCTCCATGTTCCTTCTTGCCACTTCAAAGATTTCTTGTAGCTTCTCTGCGTTTTCTCCCGCATCTTTTCTCCCGTGTCCTGTTCCCAGATTGTTCTCATCGTACAAGGTATTCGGCAACCGGGGCTCCCTTCCTTGTACGAGAAACGCTGGTGTGTATCCTGTGGATTCCGCAACACTGGAATTGACTGCTAACGTTAGCTCCGGTAGTAGCTCATCCCAACTCCTTTGATCACAGCCTGCAAACTGGGCTATCATCGTCTTCACTGTTCTGTTTGCCCTCTCCGTTGGGTTCTCCTGAGGCGTATAAGGTGCTGTAAATTGATGGGATACCCCCATCTCCTCCAAGAATCGATTAAACGCCTTGCTCGTGAACTGAGCTCCATTGTCCGTTATAAGTACTTTTGGTACTCCGAACCGAGCCAAGATTCGTTCCCTGAATGCTTTCTGCAAGGCCGCCGCCGTTGCTTTTCTTAGCGCTACCATTTCTGTCCATTTTGAAAACCGATCAATCAGTACCAATAACACCGAATTCCCATGTTTCGATCGCGGCAATGGCCCTACGAAATCTGCACAAACCGTTGCCCACGGCTCTTCAGGAATCTGCGTAAGCATCTTTCCGGCCGTTTGTAGTTGGTGCGATTTGTATTTTTGGCATTTTTCGCATCTCCCTACATATTTCCGAATATCTCTTTGCATTCCGGGCCAGTAATATCTCGCGGCTACTCTCGCTATTGTTCGCCTCGTGCCTGTGTGACCTGCTGTTGCTGCATCGTGATTTTCGTGCAGTACCCTTTTCTGCTCGCTTTCTGGCACACACAATTTCCACGCAACCACTTCTTCATGTCCCGCTCGATGAGGTATGTGCCTATATAATTGTCCCGACTCTTTTAAGTAATCGGGAAATTTTTGTGGATTCTTTCGAATCTTTTCCTCTATTCGTTGGATCCACCCGATCCTCTCCCCTTCATCGGCTAACATTACTCTTTCGCACTTTTCGGCCTCCATTGGTTGTCGTGAGAGTGCATCTGCTACCACATTGAGCTTGCCTTTCCTGTACACTACCTCGAAATCATATTGCTGCAATTCTAAAGCCCATCGTGCAACCCGCCCTGATGGACTCTCAATAGAATTCAGCCATTTTAGTGCCATGTGGTCCGTTATGACCTTGAAGCGATATCCTTCTATGTATTGTCGCAGTTTCCGTATTGCCCAAACTATCGCCAGGCACTCTTTCTCGGTTGCAGAGTAATTTTGCTCTGCTGCGTTAAGAGTTCTACTGGCATAAGAGATAACCCTCTCTCCTTCCTCTGACGACTGGGTCAATATAGCTCCCAAACCGTAATTGCTCGCATCCGTTTGCAATACAAATTCTTTTCCAAAATCAGGACACGCTAGTACGGGTGCAGACGTAAGTCTTGCTCGAACTTCTTCGAATGCATTCCGTCTTTCCTCCGTCCACTCCCACTTAACTCCCTTTTTCAGTAGAGCGTTCAACGGTTGGACCGTAGACGCGAAGTCTGGGACGAATCGCCTATACCACGACGCTACCCCTAGATACTGTCTTAATTCTCTGACATTTGTGGGTGGCTTGAGTTCGGCTATGGCCGCAACTTTGTCTGGGTCCGTTTTAATACCTTCTTCCGTCACCATATGTCCCAAGTATCTTAACTCCTTCTTGAAAAACTCGCACTTATCGACATTTATCTTCAGATTCGCCGCCTTCAATCTGCGAAACACCTCTGCCAAGTTTTTCATATGCTCCTCAAGCGTCCGCCCTATCACAATGATGTCGTCTAAATATGCGAAGGCGTGAGGCATCATTTCTGGACCAATGACCTGGTCCAGTGCCCTTTGGAATGTGGCTGGAGCTGATGCGAGGCCGAACGGCATTACTCGCCACTGGAACAGCCCCCTTCCTGGAACCGTAAAAGCTGTAAAGGGTCTGCTTTCCGGCTCCAACGGGATTTGCCAGTAGCCATCCTTCAAGTCGAGGCTACTAATATACTTTGCTTCCCTCAATTGTTCCAGAATATGGTTAACCCTAGGCAATGGATATGCGTCTTTTTCCGACCGTGCGTTCATGTCCCGAAAATCGACACAGAACCTCCATTTGCCCGTCTTCTTTTTCACCATTACCACCGGTGCACTATGAGGACTTTTCGACGGTTCAATGCAACCCTTTTCCAGCAATTCATCCACTTTGCTGTTTATCTCGGCCTGCATTTTCGGATTCTTTGGGAAGTATCGCTGCTTCACTGGCCTGTCGTCCTTCATTGTTATCCTATGTTGGGTAATGTTTGACGGACCCTTCATGTTCGCAAATTCAGACAATTCCTTTTGTAAAAATTTTTCCACGCGCATTTCCAGACTTTCCGTCTCGCTTTTTGCGTTTTGCTCTTCAGGACTGTTCTCCTCGATACCCACAACTGCCACTGATATCTTCTCCTCCAACCAGCCGTTTCTCCTTCCTCTCGGTGGGATCTTAATTTTCATCCCTGCACACTCTACTTTCAGACCAGCCTTTACTAGGAAATCCCATCCCAGCACCAATCCATCAATAACTCCTGGCAGGACCAGTAACTCCATCCCTAATTCCTTGTTTCCGAATCTTATCTTTGTGTCGAACTGCTCGCATACATTGTTACTTCTGCCATCTGCTAGTCTCACTTGTCTCTTCACCCGACTTAGCGATCCTTCCCCGCGCATCCTTTGCAACATTTCTTCGCTCACAAAGCTACTGGTAGCACCAGTGTCAACTGTGGCCTTGTACGCTGTCCTTCCGATCAGCACTGTTGCAGACAAGTGCGCTCCCTCGTCTTTTAGATTTCCTATTAATTCTGAGGGGCTGGTCCTAACGACTCCCGCACGTCCCTCGCAGGCCGGGGTCGACGATCGTTTCCCGACCGCCTGCAGCATTCCCAAGTCTTCACCCCTATCCGCCCGCACTGCCAACAATACTCTCTCCACACCCCTTGGCACTCTCGCGCAAAGTGTCCTACTTGCCCACACCGCCGGCATGCTTGTGAGGGGCTTTCTATGAAACCTTCCCCGCGCGGTTGAGCAACCGCCTGCGCATGTCCTTGGGGTGCTATTCTTGCACATCTGTGACACCCGTCATTCTGTCCGTGGTATTCTGTGCCGGCTGTACTCGGAGCGCTGACTGCCATGAATCGCGACCTATTCGGTCTGCTTTCCTGTCTCAAATTATATCTGTCCCGCTCCAATTCTTCAAATTCGTCCGCCAGCTTCATTAATTCCACCAGATTTCCACACACAAACGGCCGTACGAACGACCTTAAATCGGGTAAGCTGTTATTTATTATCATATTAAGCTGCCGGTCCGGTTCATATCGCAGTGGACGCATCAATGTCTGCATTTCGACCATGTATACCTTAAACTTTTCGGACAACCCTTGTTTCCTTCTATGTACTTCGTTCTCCACCTTTGTGACGTAATCCCTTGGCAGAAAATACTCTTGGAAGCTCTCCAAAAACTCTGCCCAGGTGGTCCATTGCTTGTTATTTGCCACATACCACTTTAAAGCTATCCCTTTTAATAACTCAGGCATTGTCCTGGGTAATAGATCTGGGTTTATTCCGTATGTGTCCGCGGACCACTCCACTTGTTCAATGAACTCTAGTGGTTTGCCTTGTCCATCGAAACTTATTCCCCATTCTCTCACCTGTTTGGCTACTTTTGCATATTCGCTCCTTGGTGGTTGCTCCGTCGCCGTCTGTCCTTCCTGTTTCCTCGTACTTGCTGCCGCAGCTGCCATTCTTTGTATGGACAACTCTTCCAGTTCGAGGTCTAGATCATGTGTCTGTAAATGTTCCTTAGCCGGGCTGCTTCTGGCATGAAGTCTGGCCAATTCGTTGATTCTCAGACCCACTTTCATATCCGTCTCCATATTTTGAGCCCATTCACCGAACTGTTTCCTCATGTTTTCCACTGTTCCACTCACTTCCAACCCAAATTCGTTGGCATAATTCACCAATTCCTCCTTCTTGAGGGTATATACCCATGCTCGTACCATTTTTGTGCTGTTTTAACTTCTTATTCTTGCAATACCACGTTGGGCGCCAGTTGTAACGAACCTTTGCAGCCGGGCGTCGCTCAGTGTGCTCGGGGATCGCTCCAACAAATTTATATTGTGGAGAATTGCCAGAAATAAGAAGACAACGGTTAAAATGTACTTAAGTCTGTATTTGGGTTGGGTTTCAATCACTTAGATGTTAGATTTATCCTAGGTTCACAATTCAGCGTTACACTTCAGGTTTTTATGACTAACGTTTCCCGCTCGCGCTCGCTCTCGTACCACACCGTGGACTCGACAAGTTACCTAGTGCTCGTCGCGCTGCTTTCGTCGTGCCGTTCGCTCCGACCTTTCGCAGGATGCTTCCGCACTTTTCCCACTTGCTACCGCTGACCTCCTTGCAACTTATCGTCGAGCAGTATCGCTTCGACTACTCGCAATCCTCGGTCACTTTGCCGTCTCGGTTTCACGTTTACCTCTACTCGCTCTTGCGTTTACAATTATGACTTCCGTTCGCGCACGCGTATCTCACCGACTGTCCCCTCCTCTGGGCAGCCGCTCCTTTTATAGCCGCCGCGCAGGCCCCATTCCATTGCTTCCAGCAGGGCCTGTGTGATCGCAGGCCCCGTTTCACTTCTCAAGCGGGGCCTGTCTCGCCTCTGTCGCTGTACCGGGGCCTTGATCCCGTTCCAATTGGCCGTTGGCACCAATCACCGCTCGCCACCGTCATCCAGTTCGCTGCTCCGCTGCAGCAGGGCCTTTGCCTCTCTGGCCATGGCCCTTCCTCTCCAACTCTCCACTTATCATCTCTCTCGCTCCCTCTCGTCGCTCTCAGTGAGAGAGCTTTCCTCAATTCGCCGCCATTAACCCTACCTTGCCCCCTTGTGAGGAATAACTCCTCACAATACAATTATACAAGGTAGTCCACTCGGCAATATCATAGTCCCTTGATATAAGTGCGAGTGAAAGAGCGTTGAATAGTGAGTGTGAGTGAAACGGCTTCACAGTGCGTCCATTAACCCGCGCACGGTGCATGGGGCTAAAAGTTTCCTTAGTTATGACAAGAGTTGTAGTGTTTATAATTTTATTTTTATAAGTTTTGAATTTGACATTATTCTTTGTTTTTGTTGTTGAACAGCCATTCTATTGTTTAAGCTCTTAATTCTAAAGAATATACGTATCTTAAAATAAAATTTTTTTATATTTACACTGATATCGACCTGCTCAGCTGCGTTTAACAATGTTTGTTTTACATTTTCTGTTATATTAAATGTATCTTTAACAATATGTAAAAATATTAATTCTAATTGTTTTATTTTGTTTTTAAATGTCGATGAAGGTTTCATGAGTCCTCCATGCGACACCTCATCTACGTATGTGAATGTCGACTCTTTAGCAAACTCATTAGACAAATTTAATTTTTTTATGACGTAACCAGCCAGGTATTATCCTACGTCAACTCGTCTATGTCTGTTGCTATGCTGTCATCAAAATCAAATTGGAGATTGCTATCTTCATGCTCGTTCTCTTTGTTGTCAATATTTTGGACGGCTTGAGAAAAGTCAAGATTAAACCAGTCATCAGAATCGTCTTGCTTGCCATAAACAATTTTGTATTCTTAGCTAAATAAGATTCAAAGGTTATTAATAACTGATAATAATTAAAGAAACATGAATGACAGCACAAAATACGGAGCACAATACACACATAGAAACATTGCTGATACATAGATCTAAACATTTGACAATTAGTGTTGTTAGTATTAATGAAATATTAATCGGATGTTTTTGTTATACCTGTTTTACATATATTTTCTTATATATACCAATATATATATATATATATATAGATATACCAAGCTGTCTCCATAGGCTTTGATTTCCAGGGCCCAAATCTGACACAATAGCTACTACTGGAAAACCTTTCTTGGGCTGCTTTATCAAAATGGAGTGTAGAGTAACTACGTCCATTGAAGCGTTGAAATCGAAGAATACTGGTTGCTTCCACGATTTCTTCAAGCCACGTACTATAGCCACTTGAACATAGTTGCTTGGCTCAAAGACAACGTCCGCTGAGCTGTCATATTCGAAGGCAGCAGCAACCTTCATCTCATCGAAGCACAAGACGCAGAGCTTATCTATTTCGGGCATATCTTCATTTTCCATAAGGTCAATCACGACATCAAGGGTTCCTGGTGTAATTTTTACTTCTGCCAACCAATTATACAACGTTGAACGGCACGGAAAAGGAAAGCCTTTCCTGTATAAATGACGGTAGGCACGAGGTCCCGCGGTATGGAGGCAAATTGCTGCAGACATGTCGGCTGCATTAAAAACTGCTCTTTTTCCTCCACTCTTCAAAATATTTATTTGAGTCCGGGTAAATATTTTGCCGGGAGACCTTTCAAGATCTTGATAATCATCAAGTTGCTGGCGTAAGGACTGCATTTCCATTTCCAAAAGACTAATCTTTTCTTCCAGACTCTTGTTTTCCATGTGAATTGCCCGATCTATCGCATTGTCCCTAAATCACAAATAAATTTTTTTTGTATATACATAATATTTTTAACACAGTTAACTTACTCTGTTTGCGTGCTCGAATAAGCGTAGCCTAATTTAACAAAATTTTGTTCAGGCTCTGCCTCTCTTTGCGGAACAGCATTCGAATTCAGTCGTCTTCTTTTCAGTGGCTGACCTGCGCCGGATAACAACTTCCACTATGAAGCACTGAAATGCGTATCGCAAATTTTGGAGGTCTCAAGAAGGCTACAGCCCAGAGACTGCTCCCACAAAGTTCTCTTCACAATACATTTTGGTACATGCACAAACCTTACGCCTAGCACGTGCCTGCGACAACAACTGCAAAAAGACACTTTTCTGCTTGGCACTTAAGGGTTAAAGCTCTGAAAAAAAAACCGTCCGCACACAACCTTTCAGTTCGACAAGCAGGCACAACACTGTGGTGGTGTTAACTGGCCGTTTTTTGCCCATAACTTGAGTATCGTTCATACGATCTTTCCTTCAGCAAATCGATAAATAATTTTGTTTACAAGGTATCTCTAGAAGGAACGAACGATCTATCTCCAAAACTGTAGGAGATATGAAGTTTTTTCCAAATTGCGGGGGCGGGAGGGTGCGTATCAAAAATTGAAAATAAACTTGATCTGCCTGCAAGTATAAGAAATATATGTCCCATACATGTCAAACCTCTATCTTTTACCATCTCTGAGATCTCTTCGTTCATACGGACAGACAGACGGACAGACGGACAGACGGACATGGCTATATCGACTCGGCTGTTGATGCTGATTAAGAATATATGTATATTAGGGCGGGTCAATTTGTATGGAGCTAAAAAAACGTGGTAAGCGTATGGCAGATTCGGAATCTGCGATGAATTCTAAGAAAATTTCACGAAGAAACCCCATGTCTAAAATGAATTCCTAGCCCCCGCTGCGAAGCATGAAAATTGAAGGTTGCAGTATATTTTGGTATATTGAGGTTTGTACGGTTTTTTTTAAAAAAATAATACATTTTGTAAAGATATTATATTTTATTCTGATTCATTTTTTTATAATCTAATTTATAAATATTTTTGTTTTTAAATTAACCAACAAATTTTTTTTTAATAAATTTTTTTTTAATAAAAATAACGAAAACACGCCATACATTGATGAAGTGGAAACCAAAAGTCTATAACTTTTTGACAATAAAAGATATAGGTTTGCAATTTGAAATATATATTCAATATAATTTGGAAATTTAAGGTATTCAAAAAAAAAGTGGGCGTGGCACGACAGGGTGCGTAAAATACATTAGATGCTGTTTTTCTTTATATCTAAAAATTAACCAATTTAATGAAAACAATGTTAAGTCACAATACAAAACGCTTATGTAATTGTTTAATTTTCACTAATTTCATACAATTATTCAACTTAATATTAAATATAAATAAAGTCAATTTTTAAAGTCTTGCTTCGACTCGATTTGTGGATATTTTAAACGACTTTCTAAAGTTACTGACATAACGTCATTTACATTGTGCGGCATTACGCGTCGTGCGACATGTGTCAACAATTGCAGACATCGTTCGGTTCCCTGAATGTGGGATGGAATTTCTGGATCTGCCAGTGGTATTTCCTCAAAATTTAAATACTCCAATATGTGTTCACGTGGAATGTTAAAAGTTAACTGAGGTTCAAATAAGATGTAGTCGTTATCTAAGTCAACTAAATTCATATAATCTGTGCAGTCGAAATTAATTATATTCTTTTAATAGGACCGGAGCTTAGACGTATTTTGTAATTTTTCGCGATAGTAAATAATTTTGTTAATAGCATTTTCTCGAACAGATTTTCTTTCATCGAAAAGCATTGCTAACAAAATATTTTCTGTATGGGCAAAAAATGAATTGTTTTGTATTGCTTTGTTCACAATTTCTTGAAGATTTTTCGGCAAGAACTGTGCTGACCGAATAAAATTAAATAAAAGTTTACTGCCGTATACCACAGAGTTATAAAATTTGACATTAAAATACATTGGTATGTAAACTTTCATAATGAAATTAGTCAAAATTTTTAAATTGTTTGATGGTAAACTACTAGCGACATAAAGGCGTAAAATTCTGCTTGCTTTTGTCAACCAGCGCGAATGAACAATTTTTCCCGGTTTCATGTTGGCGACAACCTCTGAACACGAACCTTCCGATACAGCTTTGGCTATTCTATATAGATAAAAAATCTCTTAATGTCAACTTAATATTAAGTTGAATAAATGTATGAAATTAATGTCTTAATGTCAACTTAATATTAAGTTGAATAAATGTATGATATTAGTGAAAATTAAACCATTACATAAGCGTTTTGTATTGTGACTTAACATTGTTTTCATTAAATTGGTAAATTTTTAGATAAAAAGAAAAACGGCATCTAATGTATTTTTCGCCCCCTTTCGTGCCACGCCCACTTTTTTTTTGAATACCTTAAATTTCCAAATTATATTGAATATATATTTTAAATTGCAAACCTATATCTTTTATTGTCGAAAAGTTATAGACTTTTGGTTTCCACTTCATCAATGTATGGCGTGTTTTCGTTATTTTTATTAAAAAAAAATTTATTAAAAAAAAATTGGTTGGTTAATTTAAAAACAAAAATATTTATAAATTATATTATAAAAAATGAATCAGAATAAAATATAATATCTTTACAAAATGTATTATTTTTTTTAAAAATCCGTACAAACCTAAATATACCAAAATATACTGCCACCTTAAAATTTCATGCTTCGCAGCGGGGGCTAGGAATTCATTTTAGACATGGGGTTTCTTCGTGAAATTTTCTTAGAATTCATCGCAGATTCCGAATCTGCTATACGCTTATCGCATAAAAAAATTGACCCGCCCTAATGTATATACTTTATATGGTCGGAAATGATTCCTTCTGCCTGTTACATACATTTGCACGACTTTAGTATACCCTTTTACTCTACGAGTAACGGGTATAAAAACTTAAACTGAATAGTAAAAAAGAAATTTACTAACTTTATTATACCCTTGTAGAGGATATATTAAAATTGTCCGGATGTTTGTAACGCATGAAGAAAGCATCTCCGACCACACAAAGTATATATATTCTTGATCAGCATGACGAGCTGAGTTGATATAGCCATGTCCGTCCGTCTGTCCGCCTGTCCGTCCGTCTGTTTCTATGCTATCTCCTCCGTCAGTTTTAAAGCTACCTAAACCAAACTTTGCACGAAGCCTTTTGGTACAAATACGCTGCACATTTGTCGGAACTCACCGGATCGGATGACTATATCATATAGCTGCCATAGGAATTATCGGTCGAAAAAGTAGTTTTAGTGAGAAAAACTTTTTTGTCTTCAACGCAAACGTCCCCAATACTCGTATTTCTAAGTTTTCTATGCTTTTACATAATTCCTTAAAGTTTTATGAAAATCGGACAACTATAGTATAGCTGCCATACAAAAGATATGTCTGTGAAAAAGTCTTAGTAGGAAAAACTTTTTTGTTTTCAATGCTATCGCTCCCAAACTTGTTTCTGATCAATATTATATGCTACTACACAATTTTACCAATCGGATGACTATAGCATATAGCTGCCATAGGAACTACCGGTCAAAAAATAGTTCTAAGGAGAAAAACTTTTTTGTTTTCAATGGTAGCGTCTGTGTACTTTCCACTTTTGAATATTACCAGTTTCCACACAATTTTGGCGAGTGTGGTCAAAATCGGATGAACACATCGTATTGCTGCCATATAACAAACTGGGAAGCAAATGCTCAAAGTAGTGGCGCCATCAAGCTACAAGGGTATATAAACTTCGGTCGAGCCGAAGTTGGCTTTCCTCTATTTTTTTTTAATATTATATAAATATTTGGCCGCAGTCTCCATACAACCTGGCCCACTGTGCAATGTGCCCAAAGTAAAACAACAAAACAAAACGAATGCCGAAATGCCATAACGGTGTATTAGCTTGCGTTTTGTTTTCGCTCGTTGCGTTTTATCTATTCTGTGTGCAATTGATTTTGATATTTATACCCGTTACTCGTAGAGTAAAAGGGTATACTAAAGTCGTGCAAATGTATGTAACAGGCAGAAGGAATCATTTCCGACCATATATAGTATATATATTCTTGATCAGTATCAAAAGCCGAGTCGATATAGCCATGTCCGTCTGTCCGTCTGACCGTCTGTCCGTCTGTCCGTCCGTCCGTCTGTCTGTATGAACACCTAGATC
Organism: Lordiphosa magnipectinata; assembly: GCA_037044535.1. Lineage (NCBI taxonomy): Eukaryota > Metazoa > Arthropoda > Insecta > Diptera > Drosophilidae > Lordiphosa > Lordiphosa magnipectinata. The sequence continues at coordinate 46,058 of JBAMBO010004017.1, forward strand.
TCAGAGACTAGAAGAGCTAGAGCAACCAATTTTAAAATCTAGACTCCTATTGTCTGCACGCAGATCAAGTTTATTTCAAATTTTTGCCACGCCCACCCCCGCCCCCACAATAAAAAATGTTGAATAACTCCCACAATTTTTGAGATATCGATCTCCAATTTAAAACTTACATTAATATTCGCAACATCTATAAGCCCTCCTATTTTCATCAAGATCGGATGATAAATAGCCGTTGCTTAAATGTTGCATACTTTTCGGCTGTCCTGCATCAGACACACAGGAAGGCTATTAAACGATTCTTTCCATGAGTAACGGGTATTTCGAAGTCGGTTAGAGCCGACTTTAACTTACGCTCTCGTTCAACTGTGTAACTGCGTGCTCCCAGTAAAATTTTAATAAAACGGGTTAAATCTTATTTTTTTGATTATTACTTATAAAATATAAATTTAATTATTTCTTTATTTGTGGATTCCCTGATAAATGAAATCAAATTCAGTTTAATTCATTGCTCGAATCGAATTTGTAAGCCCGAGTGCTGTAATCGTCGGGTGTATTTTTATATCCGTTACTCGTAGAGTAAAAGGGTATACTAAAGTCGTGCAAATGTATGTAACAGCCAGAAGGAATCATTTCCGACCATATAAAGTATATATATTCTTGGTCAGCATCAACAGCCGATTCGATATAGCCATGTCCGTCTGTCCGTCTGTCCGTCCGTCCGTCTGTCTGTATGAACACCTAGATCTCAGAGACTAGAAGAGCTAGAGCAACCAAATTTGAAATGTAGACTCCTATTGTCTGCACGCAGATCAAGTTTATTTTCAATTTTTGCCACGCCCCCTCACGCCCCCGCAATTTGGAAAAAACGTCATATCTCCTACAGTTTTGATGATAGATGGTTCGTACTTTCTAGAGATATCTAGTACTCAAAATTATTTATCGATTTGCTGAAGGAATGATAAAGATCGGATGAACGATACTCAAGTTATGAGCAAAAAACGGTCAGTTAACACCCACCACCCACCCCACCCATAACCTAAGCATTGCGTTCAGCAGCAATCTTAGTGAGAGAGAGAGAGAGACTTAGAGAGCGCACTGCGTTGTGCGTTGTGTGTTAACTGGCCGTTTGACTCGTGACCAAATTCGAGCTGCGACATTAAGGTTGCAGAGTATGTAATAGTCGGGCTTGAGCGACTTTCTTTCTTGTTTTTATTAGGAAAGGTGATACGTTTTCAAAAGTTTTGTTGTCTGATCTGTTTATCGTGATGAATTTGGAGTCATTTATGTTGGATTTAGTAATTGACAAATGTCTATTAATATCTGGCGGATAATAAATAGCCGAGTTAAGAAATGTTGCATACTTTTCGGCTGACCCACCTCAGGCATACAGGAAGGCTATTAAACATTTGTTTCCATGAGTAACGGGTATATCGAAGTCGGTTAGAGCCGACTTCAACTTACGCTCTCGTTACATACATATTTGTGGCCACTTCTTCAATTCAATGCCAAAATTTTAAAATATAATTTTAATAACTACATTTATTATAAATAAAACAACAAATAAAGTTAACAATAAAACAATGATGGGTAAGAGACATATTCGAAAGCTGGTTAAGAAAGAAAGAGACGTAATTTCGGAGAAATTAGCCCTCGTTGAAGCTGAGTGCAAAGCAGGAGGGCAGAGAGGAGCAGTGAGTGTTAGTGCTAGTGCAAGTGGAAGAGCAAGTTTTAGTACAAGTAGCAAAAGGAAACGGGACAATGAGTCCTTTTTTGCCGATCTAAGTGAGAAAGTAGATGCAATAGAAGAGGTAGATGACGTAAACATTGATTTAAATTTTGTCCGCTCAAGCAAAACAATTTTAAATTTAAATGAGAAACTTAACGATTGGTGTATTAGGCATAAACCTAGATGTAGCTGTGTAATCGAGCTGATTACAAATTTTGAATGAGGAGAATCTTGAAGTAAGGCCTTTCTATAGGTATAACAGCAATAACAGCAAGCCAGATATTTCTAAAATAGGTGGAGGATCGTATTTACATGTAGGGATAGCAAAACAATTAGGCAAAATATCTGAAACTGTCCAAATTCCCCAAAACCGCCAAGTTTTGATATTAATGTCGACGGCCTTCCATTATTTAGAAGTTCTCCAGCGCAGTTGTGGCCAATTTTAATAAGGTTAAATAATGTAGAAAACTTTCCTGTACTTCCGGTAGGTGTATATTTAGGTAAAAGCAAGCCTCATAGCTGCGATGAGTATTTGAGAAAATTTATAAGTGAGCTAGAACTGCTAATAGAAAACGGTCTAGAGGTAGCAGATAAAGTGCATTTGTTAGCGGCACCCCTGGCCACACATCCAGCTACGGCTGTAGCAAATGCAATCAGGTAGCAAAAAAAAATTAACTCAGTACTAACATACAGTACGAAATCCGGAGAATTAATTACTAATGAAGACTTTGCTAACAGAAAATAACCTGATCATCATGTAGTTTCTTATCTAGAATCAAAATCTATTTTTGAGGAAGTGGGTGTGCTGATGGTAACACAGATTCCGCTAGATAGCATGCATTTAGTAGAGCTAGGAGTAATGCGAAAGATTTTATTAAGGATAAACTCCAATAAAATAAATGTAAAAGTTCCAAAACCAAATAAAAGCCAAATGTCTGAAATTTTAATATCATTGCGAAAGCACATGCCTAGGGAGTTTGCACGCAAACCAAGAACGCTACAAGAACTTTCACACTGAAAATTCACTGAATTCAGGCAATTTTTATTGTACACAGGAATTATTGTTCTAAAAAACAACATAAATAATGATCAGTGTTTCGAGTTTTTGTTGCTGCACTGCTCATTCAGAATGCTCTGCTGCACACAACACACACGTGAGAAAAATCTCGAAAACTCTCAACAAATGTTGAATCTTTTTGTTGACAATTTTCCTGCTGTGTTTGGGGAAAACAAGTGTGTCTCACAACGTTCATAGTTTGTTGCACGTAACGGAGACAGTCGAGCAAATTGGAGACCCCATTAGAGGATCCTGTTACGCTTTCGAGAATTATTTGCAGACTCTCAAGCGATATGTTCGTAAGCCAACACAAATTTTGGAACAAGTGCATAGGAAAATTGTAAAAGAAAAAGTTGTAGGTCCTCCAAAGCAAGACGAACCAAAAATAGCGCTACACTTAGCGTAAAGAGACCAGACAATTTTTGCTACTTGAAAGGCAATATTTTCGTGTTAATAGAGGCTCTTGATGAAAGTTTAGGTGGGTTTACTGTAGGTAGGAAATTTACAAACATCAGGGGATTTTATGATGAGCCAATACAATCAAAAAAATAGAGGTATTTTTTTAGTTAATAGTGAAGCATCTCCCGTGTTAGAGAAATATCCATTAGCAGATCATATATAAATGATTTATTATTGGTACTCCTTTTTACATTTTTACGAATAGGAAATTGTTTTATTGGTAGCTTTATTTATTGTGACTTGGAGTTTGAATGGAGGTGTTTAGTCCGTAGGCGTACTTAACGCTTATATTAAGTATGAATCGGGCATGTCAATGGCGTCGGCGCAATTAACATCTTTAGAAGATTCACCTACCGTGGTTCGAAAAAAAAAAAAAAAAAAAAGTACGCTCCACGTCATAGATTTAAATAAAATGCATTTCACGTCAACTTGGTTATAGCAATTGCTAAGTTGACGTAAATCTCAATAACAAATAAACAGGAACAATAATGGCACCGCCTCGCAAAATATATATAAATCTTTTATAACAATAAATGCAATTTTGAAGATTAATTTTTTCTCGATTTAGTACTTGAGCAATCCAAGGAGAATGTGGACGTTTCCCTCCAGTCTTTACTAGACAAGAAAATAGAAGAAGTCAAAGGTAACTAGAAATTTTCTTATTATATGGAAACGAAGAACCCATCCTAACTGATTTACATTTTCAGAAACCATGCGCCAGGAAGCCCAAGCAGTCATTGGTAATTATGATGACAAGAAATGGATGTCACAATAACTCTGTTTAAAATTTTTAAAGTCGGTCGCATCGAGGCAAAAAATTCTGAAAGGGTGTGGTAGTAGTATGAGAATCCTGACCGGGTTTAGTTACCTACCTAACTGTTTTGTTATGCACTGTGTAATTGTGTTATTTATATATTATTCTTATGAATTATGTATGTATAATTATATTATTCAATATTTTCAGAAACTGTCCGTCAAGAAAACAAATTGCTCCTTGGTAATTATGAAGGTCAGCTAATAATGATAAAAATCTAAAGTTTACTTTATTTTTTCAGAAAATTTTCAAGCGGAAAACAGTGTGCTACGAGGTATTATAATTTTACTGCTAGCAGTTGAGCCAATATATTGATGATTTTGCCTATTTTAGGACAATTGAAGTTATTGTCGGAGGCTTTTGCTCAGTAATCGGCCGTCATTAAGCACATAAACTGGCAATTTGAAGAAGATTCCGTTCTGGAAGTACAGTTTCCAGTTCAAACGCTGGACGATTTGGAAACGTTGGAGTCGCTTTTAAATGAAAGCAATGTAAACAGTTATGTAAGAAGTTTTCACACCATTTATTTTTCTAGTTTCTAATTTCAGGTTTTTTTATAGATTAAAAAGTTTAGAAGCTTCGTCAAGTCAGGTTTGGCCAACCTAGCCAAGACGAGTAATGTACTAATAAAATTCAGTATTTCAGACTCTATCCCAACCTCGAGTTCATCAGAATCTGCTGATAAGCAACTTCGCAAGGCAATGAATATTCAGAAGAACAGAGTGTTTAAGCAACAGAACTCCTAACGAACGCGCCTTCTATGAACTCGTTGGAGGTTAATTAATTAGAAAAAAAATACCTAAAAGAATGAAACTCATTTAAATTTGGATTTTGAAGTTTTTTTATTTATAGTTTTACAATAAAATAAAATAAATGTTAAATTGGTACACACATTTCCTTTCAGTTCTTTTAGCCATGAAAAGCATGATCAAACTCATGGGTGAGTTTCACGACTGATTTCATGGGTGATTGGAGGTCAATTTCATGAGTGATTTCTTAGTTGATATTTTCACGAATTCATGGGTGATTTCATAGGTGACTTTAGTTCGAATTCATGAGTGAATTTAGGTCGGAATACAAAAGTGGCACACGTGTGAAATTACCCATGAATTCGAACTAAAATCACCCATGAAATCAGTCATGAAACTCACTCTTGAATTTAGTACTGCATTTCATGCATAAAAGAAGCGAACGTCATGAAGTCCTAGGCCATGCCTGTGTTAAATTCATGGCTAAAATATATAAGGGATGCCATGAATTCAGTACCAACCTTCCATTTCAGGGCTGAATTCAGTACTGATTCAGGCCTGAGCGGTACTAAAGGGTATAGCTTAGTTTATCTTTATACTAGGAAACAGTATTCGGAGACCCTTAATATTTGCCCAGAAATCGAGGAACATGGAAGTTTATATATAATATATAAGCATATCAAATATTTAAAAAAAGATTATTTGAATCTGGCGCCAAACAAAACAGAGCACACTTATTGGGGCACTTATGTAATAGAACACACTAATATATATATAACATATGTTAGCATACTAAAAAATACTAGATAGCCGAGGTGTACTCAGAAAAATGCGAATAACTTCGACAAACGGTATCCAAATTAATTGGGACAGCAGTTGTTCAACGGAGAATTAAATAAGCTCTCATAATAAACTTTAACGCAAAATCGCATAGAATTAAATAGTTAAACCAGTGGTGGCCAAAGTAGAAATTTCGAAAAAAAAAGTTGAAAATGCCACATCTGTAAACTGCATTTGTCAGCCATCGCGTTAAATCAGTCAACCCATTGATTAAAATATATTAGATTGCTCTCGTCGCTATCGGAATTGACAAGATTATAAACAATCAGGCGGTCCATACGCGCGTTATATCTATTTTTATGAGGTAATAAAGGAAAAGCGGTCTTTGGCCCATAGCTTCAGATTTTGGGGGTCCCCGAGGAAAACCAAGTATGATTAAGTGCTATACGCGATCTGCTCCACAGCGTACGCTATGTCAATACCCAGGTTATTTCGCACTGTAGCACTGTGTTATGAATTAGTTTATGAATAGAGAGGTATATAAATTTTATTATCGACGTAGAATTAATAAATCGAAAGTCAAACTATTCTTTTTTGTTCAAGCGAACCAAGTTTCGAACCAATACCTTGGGTTCAGGGGTCCCAGGAACCGGTCCGCGAACTGAACCTTGAACTTTACAATGGGTTCGAACCCTCGGACCGAACCTTCTGCAGAATTTTAGAGGTTTGCAGCCTTGATCATAATGCATTCAGAACATTTAGCGGCATTTAATCTTTATTTAAATCAGGGCTGCAAACCGGTTTTGAACCGAACCGGTTCGAACCCGGAATTCCGGCTTTGTTTTTACTGTGAACCAAACCCTGAACCGAACCTCGAGGACGAAAATAGATGAACCCGAACCCGTTCCGAACCCAAGCTTTTGGTTCGGTTCAAAAAAAAAATGCTTATGCACATTAAAATTAATTTGGGTACCCTTCTATGTAACAGCAGAGTCGACAATTAGAAATTCGGAAAGTCGGTCAAGCCAGACTATGATATACATTGCACATGTGAAAGTGAATATATGTACATATACACTTAATCTGGCCAGAGATGCTTTGTTCTGGCGGTTACATACATTTGCACAAATATTCTGTGTACCTTTGGTACAGAACATAAACAGACACTAAATCAGAGAAAACTGGCACAAATTTTTCATCTTATACATATACATATCGAAAAACTTCATTGCCAGCTTGCCATGAAGCTTTGCCTGCTTCGACTGCCCCCTACACCTCTTCCCTACAAACAACGAGAGCGTAAGTTGAAGTCGGCTCTAACCGACTTCGATATACCCGTTACTCATGGAAACAAATGTTAAATAGCCTTCCTGTATGCCTGAGGTGGGTCAGCCGAAAAGTATGCAACATTTCTTAACTCGGCTATTTATTATCCGTCAGATATTAATAGACATTTGTCAATTACTAAATCCAACATAAATGACTCCAAATTCATCACGATAAACAGATCAGACAACAAAACTTTTGAAAACGTATCACCTTTCCTAATAAAAACAAGAAAGAAAGTCGGTCAAGCCCGACTATTACATACTCTGCACCCTTAATGTCGCAGCTCGAATTTGGTCACGAGTCAAACGGCCAGTTAACACACAACGCACAACGCAGTGCGCTCTCTAAGTCTCTCTCTCTCTCTCTCTCTCTCTCTCTCTCTCTCTCACTAAGATTGCTGCTGAACGCAATGCTTAGGTTATGGGTGGGGTGGGTGGTGGGTGTTAACTGACCGTTTTTTGCTCATAACTTGAGTATCGTTCATCCGATCTTTATCATTCCTTCAGCAAATCGATAAATAATTTTGAGTACTAGATATCTCTAGAAAATACGAACCATCTGTCATCAAAACTGTAGGAGATATGACGTTTTTTCCAAATTGCGGGGGCGTGAGGGGGCGTGGCAAAAATTGAAAATAAACTTGATCTGCGTGCAGACAATAGGAGTCTACATTTCAAATTTGGTTGCTCTAGCTCTTCTAGTCTCTGAGATCTAGGTGTTCATACAGACAGACGGACGGACGGACAGACGGACATGGCTATATCGGATCGGCTGTTGATGCTGACCAAGAATGTATATACTTTATATGGTCGGAAATGATTCCTTCTGGCTGTTACATACATTTGCACGACTTTAGTATACCCTTTTACTCTACGAGTAACGGGTATAAAAACTTCATGAGGCACTTCATGAAGTTTGCTTGACCGTGTAAATGCGGACTAAGAATGTATCTCGTCGTCAAGTGTATACCTATTGTATTGTTATTTTAAATATATTGGAAAAACATGCAACGAACCAAGGTTCGAACCAAAACCATTGCCCAAAAACCTCGAACCTCAAATTTCCGAACCTTAACCGTTGGTAAATTTTGGTTCGAACCAGCAAACCGGAGGTTCCGAAAAATTTGTTGGGTTTGCAGCCCTGATTTAAATTGTATAAAGGCTATACAAGATTTTGACGGCTCAGATAAAAATCAGCTACCAGATTTCCTAGAGCAAGTTGATAGACTTATATCACACTCAAAAAACAACTCGCCCTAAAAAATGTAATTTTCGCCCTAATTTTAAGTAAATCGCCCTAAAAAAGGGAAAAAGGCTACTCGCCTTATTTTTAAGAAAATTTTCTAAAAAATAGGAATTGTGTTCTAAATTTCAGGGCAATTTTTCTAAAAAAAAAAATGGTGGAGGGGGAGAGAGAGAGACGATCACCGGACGGACCCGACCACCGTGGGGGAACGTGGTTGTTGTTGTTGATCCCCCCACCATCCCATCATAAAATCATCCTCCCATGACCACCTTTTTTTTCTGTATTACATTTTTTTTTTTCCTCTCTCACCTCTTACAAATTGCTGAACACACGGACGGACGCCTTAGCCCACTCGACTATTAGCCTCAAGCAAGACGTAGCTTCAAAACCATAGTTAAGAAAGTACGCAGTTGGGCGAGGCCTGGGATCAAGTCACCGCAGCAGCATTTTTCTTTTTTTTTTTATGTATTCTTTTAGACAAACTTTCTTAAAATTAGGGTTTATTTTCTGAATTTTAGGCAAAATACCCTAAATATGTAATAAATATTTTTTTAAATCAAATGCGAATTACCCTAAAAATTAGAAAAGGCAATAAAGCAAATTCACCCTAAAATTTAGAAACAAAATATATTATAAAATAATATTCGGGGAATTCGAACTTGAGAATTACAAGTGGTCTGATGTTCTTAGGCAGATGGTAGATTCAATTCAATACAAGTAGTATCTTAGAAGGCTTTTCGATAGCGCGCGCAATAGCGCAACCGGTAGAGAGGACGTTCCAATTGTGTTCAGACCAAAGGTCCCGAGTTCCGAATCCCCGCAGAGTAAGTAAACATTTTTAAATACAATTTAATACTATTCGGTGTTTTCAGAGTTCAAACTTGGTGGTGGCTTCAATGGGGGATTCCTACTCTTGGTTCAGAACAAACTAATTGGATTAAAAATTTAATTTAAAAAAAAAAAATTTTACATCTTCATATTTAAATTAAAGTGTACACACTTTTTATTTACGAATTCCATATTTCACGCTGAGTCAATGGTGAAAATGTTAAAATCAAAGTGTAAATATTGAAATTTCAGAAAAATTTTTCTTCAGTGTATTTATTCAAAAGCCTATAGGTACCCTGAAGCTCATAAAAACGAAGTATATAGGAAGATAGAAGAAATGCTGAAACAAGGAATAATTAGGAATTCGAATAGTCTCTATAATAGTCCCGCGTATGGGTCGTTCAAAAAAAATTAGATGCTTCATTCATACAGTAATTGGCGCTTAGTTGTCGATTATAGAAAAGTAAAGGAACAAACTGTCGAAGAGCGATACCCTATTCCCAATACAAGTGAAATATTTGACAAGCTTGGTGGCTGCAAATTATTCTCTATACTGGATCTGGTTTCTATCAAATATAAATGAGTGCGGACTACAGTCAAAAGACGACATTTTCTACTGCCAATGGGCATTACGAGTTTTTGCGCCCGAAACCTTTCAAAAAATTATAAGCACGATACTCGGAGCCTTTATAGACCGCTTTTGCTTAGTCTACATGGACGATAATCTAATTTTTTCGAAATCCATTGAAGAACATGTTGAGCATCTTACCCAAATTTTAAGCTGTCTCGCTAACGCAAACCTAAAACTCTAAGTCGACAAATGTGAGTTTGTTAAGAGCGAAATTTACTTTTTAGGACATATAATAAATACAGATGCACTAAAGCCAAGTCCAAAGAAAATCGAAGCAATTGACGGAATTAAATTGCCAACCACGCAAGCGCAAATAAAAAGCTTTTTAGGGATGACCAGCTAACTGAGGCGTTACATAAGAGACTATTCTAAAATTGCACAACACTTAAATATATGAAAAAATTCTAAAATTGATACAAAAGACACAGAATATAAAGAATCATTTGAAAAGCTTAAAAATGCTAATTAAAAGTGACCCTGACTTTAGCAAGCAGTATACCCTTATTACTGATGCCAGCAACTATGCATTAAGAGCTGTGCTCGTGCAAGAAAACAAAGTAATCTGTTATGCCAGTTGTACCCTTAAAAGTCACGAATTAAACTACAGCACTATTGAGAAGGAACTCTTAGCTATTTTCTGGGCCATAAATCATTTTCACTACTATTTATACTGCCGAAAATTCGTAGTTAAAGCCGACCACCGTCCATTAGTATTGCTTAACGACCTAAAAGAACCGAACTTAAAACTTCAAAGGTGGAAGATTCCATTGAACGAAAACGATTTCGACGTAATATTTATAAAGGTCAAAGAGAATGTTTTAGCAGACGAACTTAGTAGGATAGTCGACCCTGAAAATCCATACAATTCAAAAACGGATAATGACGAAACAATCCCTATCGATCATATTGACATATTTTTGATGGAACTTAATAAACCAGTACAAGTGAACAAAAAAACTAAAGATCTTGATGAATTTGAAACAGATTTAAAACAACTATTTTCAAGGCAATCTGACGCTTGCGAAACTGTTCACAGCGCTCAATATGATAGTCTTAGCTTAAAAAAATTGACAGAAAGCGCTCTCAACATATATAAAATACAAATGGTAATAAAAAAAAGTCCGAAAACGAATCACGAACCATCAAAATCTTGTACAAAGGAAAAATAAGACACTTTGTAATGACAAACAGATATGACTCAAACACATAAAAACTCTTGAAGGAAATATTTCCTGCATATTTTGTTATAGACAATATTTCGAATGCAATAGAAATTTAAAAGTAATAAGATCAGGCTTACTATTGGACAAAATTACAGACAGAGAAAAAATTTTGAAAATAATTGAGGATGAACATCTAAAAAATAATCATAGAGGAATAAACGAAATTAAAAATCAATACTACTACCCAAACCTGCAATAAGAAATTCAAAACTATATTCATAATTGTCAAATATGTAACCTTGCTAAAAACGATCGAAATCCTATAAAATATAACCTAAATATTACAGAAACTCCTTCGAAACATAACGATATAATACACTTAGATATTTGGTTTCCCCAACGAAAAATCATGTGTCTTACAACGATTGATAAGCTCACAAAATACGCTGCTGCACATTATCTTAAGGATAGGTCTGGGGTTTCTCTGTTAAAAGCAATACGCACAACGCGGTGCGCTCTCTAAGTTTCTCTCTCTCTCTCTCTCACTAAGATTGCCTCACTTGAACGGAATGTTGTGGTTATGGGTGGGGGGTGGTGGGTGTTAACTGGCTGTTTTTTGCTCATAACTTGAGTATCGTTCATCCGAACTTTATCATTCCTTCAGAAAATCGATAAACAATTTTAATTACTAGATATCTCTTAAAGGTACGAACCATCTATAATCAAAACTGTAGGAGATATGAAGTTTTTTCCAAATTGCGGAGGCGGGAGTGGGCAAGTACAAGAAATATATGTCCCATACATGTCAAACCTCTATCTCTTACCATCTCTGAGATCTGTGCGTTCATACAGACGAACAGACTGACGGACAGACAGACAGACAGACGGACAGACGGACATGGCTATATCGACCCGGCTGTTGTAACGAACCTATTTCTGCCGGCTCACGCTCAGGGCAGTCGCGGGTCGCTCCAACAAATTTATATTGCGAAGTTGGCTTTTGGAAATAATAACACTGAAGGGTTTCGGTTTTTCGTGCCTGTTTATTGGCCTCATAATTCTAATGGACAACGTGCTTAACTCTAGTTGGCTTATCGCTACTTTTCGCTTGTCGCTACGGTCTTCCAGATAGGGTTGCCAATGGCTAGGCCTTAAGTTGACCTCTCCGTTGTGTTTCTTGCTCCTCGTTCAGACCTCGCAGGCACCACGATCCGCCTGGACACGCTTGCTAACTCGCAAAGCTCGCCGGATCTCGTTTTTACCGCACCGCTACTGGTCTTGTTAGCGCGAGGCTACTGACAGGAGGCAGGAATGTCCACCTTTTCCCTGGACCACGGTTCGGCTGGACACGCTTGCTAAACTCGCAAAACTCGCCGGCTCTCGTTTCTTTCCACACAGTTTTAGGACCCAACTCCTTTATTTTAGCTCGCACTCACTCTGCCTTTTCTCCCGCGACGATCCGTGGTCTCCTGTTGGTAAATCTTCTCAATGTTTTCCTCGGCATCCACTCGCGTTGGTGTTCGCACTTGCTTATATTCACGCACTTGGGACTTGGCACTCGATTTAAATGACTCGCACTCTGAAGGTTACTGACTGCGTCGTCTTCTGAGCCGCGCGACCTTTTATAGCCCCGGGCCCAGCACCGCTGCGCATTAGTATGCCATTCGCTGCTTAACCTTAAATGAACACATAAGATTATTCAACGCAGATACCAAAACGAAGATACTACAAAAAACAAAGTATTTAAAGCAATTGTGCACTACACCAAAACAATTCATTCTACTACAAAATATAAGCCAATAGATTTTTTGAATAACTTACTTAGCTCGGAGCAGCTGCTAAAATTATCAGAAACAATTAAACGTAATAAGGAGCAATCAAGTCTAAAAGAAAACACTGAAAATATCGTTAGTTTAAAAAACAATTATGTAAAAAACTATAAAGTTGGCAAATCAGATCCAAAATATAAGTTAATTCAAGATTACAGCCAAGAAGGAAACTACTTAATATCAAGCAAAGATAAAAATAAGAAAATATACAAAGACCAAGTTAAAAGAAGAAATAAATTTCAAAGTTAAAATTACAAAACTAATTTAAGAAAAGTATTTATGCATGTATGTTTTAACGACCTTTATGATAATTAAACCTTCAAATTTTTTGCCGGCTCTAGGTCTCGTTATGTTGGTACATAACTTTAAAACAGGGACACACCACACCACAAAGGAGGTTAGTTGACCGAACAGCTGTTTCAATGGTATCTCTACCATACCATAAAAGGTGTGGTGTATCCCTGTTTTAAAGTTATGTACCAACATAACGAGACCTAGAGCCGGCAAAAAATTTGAAAAAAAAAGTATTTAAGTGAACATGTATGAAATCGCTACCCTTTTGTTTGTATTTCAAAAATTAAGATTCTTAAAACTTGTTGTGGGGGTGTTACATATACAAATAACATACTCTATTATTTATATCGTAGGCTCTCATACAATTACATGTACACATAGTATAAGCACAAAGCATAGAGCATAAAGATAAGAGAAGACGCATACACAAGTTGAGCTGAACGATCATTTTGGTACAGACCTCTTGTGCGGTCAGATCGTAATAAAATAAAACTACTATGCTAATTAAGGCTGTTCCTTAACCGGGGTTAAATAGTTGCGGAAAGGAGACTTCAACCATCCAAACGCTCAACAGTTGGATTAGGCAAGGAAACCTACTCTAAACGTTGGCTACCCTGGTGCTGGAACCAACCACGGATTTGACAAAGAAGTGTCATCCACATACTGGCTGCCCTGGTGCTGAAACCGTGGACCCTTTTCTTAAGGCTAATCCTAGCAAAACTAAGCCTTAATGTAACTATATATGTAACACCGCATTTACCACCTCAACTTTCCCAGATTATTGGAAAATTGCCAAAATAGTCCCTGTTCCAAAGGCAAACAATGATTACAGGCCAATATCCATTCTGCCCTTTTTATCTTAAGAGTTTGAGCATTTAATGTCACAACAGATAAACAATTTTTTAGTTCTTAACACAGTGTTAAACAACTTACTTTCTGGCTTTCAAAAGCATTAGCTGCATCACAGCAATTTTAAATGTGACTGAAGACATTCAAAGCCAACTCGATAACAGCCATGTGACATTTCTCACATTACTAGATTTTAGTAAGGCTTTCTATACAGTACAACATTACATATTATGCACAAAATGTTTTTCAACTTTACTGACACTGCCATCAAACTGGTATCTTCATACCTGTGTGGTAGAAGACAAGCAGTATTTACCCATAAAAAAATGTCTACATTTTTGCCTGTCAAATGCGGTGTACCTCAGGGCTCAATTCTTGGTCCTCTTCTGTTTTCGATGTATATTAACGATCTCCCTGTAAGTCAGTAAACGGGCTCAATGTAAATGTAAGTGTATCCATATTTATAAAAAACCACTGAGCACTAAATCACTATCAAATTTAATGCTAAATAGTACACCAATAGAATATGTAGAGCAAGTGGTCAATCTTTTCATAACAATTAATAAGACTCTTTCCTGGAGTGACCATGTAATTAAGGCCACTGGAAAAACATTTGGACAAATTAGGCAGCTTTCACTGACTCAGCTGTTTTTACCAACTGAAATCAGACTATCAATAGCAAAAACTTATTTGACACCCTCGCTGCGCTTTGGTCAGTGTTTGGAAGTACCTAGGTACAAATACTTAGCTACATACCCAGATACAAATTTTGTGTATCTTTTACCTTACCTCGGTATTTTCAAATTCGAGTACCTTTTACCTTACCTAGGTCTTAATTTTCATTTACCTTGTCGGTAGGTGAGATACCAGGTGCTTTCGTGCGTGATTTTGCTTCGCGCCCAAATACCGATATCAATTGTTGTATTGTATCATCTCTACATTTTTGATTTTCGGTCACATTAATTTGAGGCATATTAATACAAAAAAAAAAACAGCGCGCGACAGCCCATTGTTTGTGCAAGAATTTTACGAGACAATAAAACTTAAACTTAATTATTGTTGACAATGACTGATCAGGCGCTAAATAATGAAGGGAATAAAGATTTACCGCTGATCTTGAATGGAACATTTTTCAACCCGAACGGGAAATGTCAACTCTTTGTAAATAAAACTATTAAGTTTGATTAGAAATCTACTGTAAATTTACACAAGCATTTGAAGGTAAGTACCTACACAATATGTATATGTACAATGAACATACATATGTGGACAAAAATTCGAATATTTACAAACATACACACATATTTATGTACATATGATCAAATTTTTTGGCACCAAATTGTCGATACATACATACATTTATGTGCATAAATTTGTTTGTATTTCAGTCTATAGCAGCAGTTTCTTGCGAATTTGTGTACGCAAACAATGTTGTTAATATATCATATATTTCAATTTCTTTACGCTAGAGGGTTCACCCCAAAAGTTACTCTTCCTACGATTCAATGAGAGCCAAAGTATCTAAGGTTTCCAGTAACTCAACTAAGGAATCAGCAGGAGACATATTCAAGAGTCCCAGTATCTTGAATTGCAACCAGGTATGAGAATTAAATGCATTACAAACTTTATTATAACATGTAACTAAATTTTTTATTGTAGCTTAATGAACGTATTTGCGATTACATTATATCCGAGATGTTGCCGCTCTGCCATGTTGAAAAGAAAAGTTTCAGGGACCTGTTTGTGGCATTAACTGAACGTCCGTTAAAAAATCCCTGTTCAAAAACTATCCGCTCTAGCTAGATAAGAGGAAGGCGGACTATAAGAAAAATGTCGCCAATATTTTTTAAAATACTAATTTTATCTGTACGACTGCCGATATCTGGAGTTGCAATAACAAAAGTTACTTTGGTGTAACCGGCCACTACATAGATAGCAATCTAAATCGTCATTCTCTCGTGCCCGCATATAAGCGTGTGCGATTTTCCCACACACATGAGAGGTAATTGCTATGCCAAAATACGGACTTAGTGATACCCAAATATGTGGAATAGTTACCGATAGTGCATCCAACTTCTGTAAAGCGTTTAAAGTGTACAGTTTTGAAGGAACAAACGTGAAGCCTGTATTTTTGGAAGAGTCCGATATAAAGGTAATAGAGCTGGATAGTTCAGCTGACGTTGAAATTACTTTGTCAAAGCACTTTAGATTCGCATCACATACTTTGAACTAAATTGTTACGAAAGATGCTGAACAGGCTCTACTCAACACATCATTCAAGCGATTTTACAATTCCTCCTTAGCAAAGGCAACGGCAATCTGGAATGCTGTTAGCTGATTCACAGTAGCTGCAGATGAAGTTGAGAAAATTTGTAAGCTTAAATTAATAGCTCCTTGCGCCACAAAATGGAACAGTTTTCATGACAGTATTCAACGTATTTTAGAACTAAAACACAATTTGAAAAGTGTTTGTACAACTTTAAAAAAACCATTATTTACAAATACAGAAATTGATTTTTTGCAAGAATTGTGTAGTATCACTGAAACATTCGCTGAGGCTATTGATCTTTTGCAGGGCGAATCCTGTTGTTACTTACGATTTTTGCTGCCCACTTTAATTAAAGTAATACTTAACTTGACAATTTTAATAATTTGAAATATTGTGATCCACTTAAAGAATCTCTTAAAAAAGGAGTTTCAAAACGATTTTCTTTTATTGAAAATTTGACTTCAAGCGAGGCAAAGACTTTTGATTTGTCCACTATGACACTTAAAATATTTAAATTGAAGCGGATTCAAAATAAAACCACCAAAACTGTAAAGTGTTTTAAAGATTGGCTTGTTGAAGAAATTACGGAAAACTTGGAAACTGTTGTCAATGAGAGCTCAAATACAAAGGATTCTGAAGACTTTTACGATACCAGTAATGGCAGATTTGATGAAACTAAATATTGTTGTGAAAATTCTAATATTGAAATGGAAGTCTTAAATTATCTTGCCGATAGTAGCAAGTCTTTAGAATCTATGCTTAAGTATAAAAATATTTGTAATGTTTTTTTATAAGTATAATACCATTTTGCCTAGCTCAGCCCCAGTTGAAAGAATTTTTAGCTGTGGAGGCCAAAAAACTTACACCAAAAAGAAACAGACTAGGTGACGAAATATTTGAAACTCTTGTAATGTTAAACGAGAAGGCTAAGCTAACTTCGTCCGTGCCGAAAATTTTATACCTTGCAAGTTCTTGTCTTCATCACGCTCCCGCTCTACTTGACGAGATGCTAGATTTTCTTCGCAAATAGCGGCCAGTCGACTAGCATTTCGAGTTTTTATCCGAGACGCATTTTGCTCGTAACGGATGCGAGCTCTATCACGGGACGCCTGCCTTCGTTGCTCCTGGGACATTGAAGATACTCGTGGCATTTTGATTGATTTTATTGGTCACAATATTGGTTTCAACAATTTAAGTACATAAATAAACAAACAAATAAGTTCCTTTCAGTCTCGTAGCTCAAACTCGACTGCCACATATACATTTATTTTACTAGAAAAGTAATAGCTGAGCCTACTAGGAAAGTTGTAAAATTGACTCTTCGACTGATCGTTCTTATGGCAGCTACAAGAAGTAGTCATCCGATCCGGGCGGTTCCAACATATTAGCAGCGGGCAGTCAAAAGAAGACTCTGTGCAAAATTTCAGCTCCATAGCTTTAAATCTGAGACACTTGTTTGCGTAGAAACAGACAGACAGACGGACAGACAGTCGGACAGACAAACAGACAGACGGACGGACAAAGCTTAATCGACTCAGCTCGTCGCCCTGATAAAGAGTATCAGCCATGCTCCCATTTTCGCTTTCGCAAATATTTTACGCTTTTGAGTTCTAATTTGGTCCAAAAACCGGTTTGAAATCGCAAAAGTTTTGCGAAAGCGAAAAGGGGAGCATGGCTGTATATATTGTTTATGGGGTCGGAAATGAATATTTCTATGCGATGCAAACTCCTGGGCAAAATTATAATACCCTTTGCAAGGGTATAAGAAGCAAGATAGTATATAAGAAACATTTAAATAATAAAAAAGCAAGATAGTATTATATAAGAAACATTTTAATAATATAACATCATCTGAAATCAAAACGTTCCATTCTTAAACCTTATAATTGGATTTAAGCCCTTAAAGTATGACCAAAAATGTTTGTAAAGAAGTAAAATTGTTTTATGAAGTTTTTAATGTTCTTTACCAATAAAAACGAATGAACCATGCTTTTAAATATAAAAGAAACTTTTTTGTACCTTTACCTAGGTACTCAAAAATCCGTATACCTTTTACCTTACCTAGGTATATTTTTATACTCTGTACCGAAGGTACATAGAGTATATTAAATTTGTGCAAAAGTATGTAACAGGGAGAAGGAATCGTTTCCGACCCTATAAAGTATATATATTCTTGATCAGCATCAACAGCCGGTTCGATATAGCCGTGTCCGTCTGTCCGTCCGTCCGTATGAACGAAGAGATCTCAGAGATGGTAAGAGATAGAGGTTTGACATGTATGGGACATATATTTCTTATACTTGCGGGCAGATCAAGTTTATTTTAAATTTTTGACACCCACCATCCCGCCGCCACAATTTGGAAAAATCGTGTATCTTCCACAACTTTGATGATAGATGGTTCGTACCTTCTAAGGATAGCTAGTAATCAAAATTATTTGTTTGTTTGTTATTTGTGTTTGTTTGCTGAAGGAATGATAAAGATCGGATGAACGATACTCAAGTTATGAGCAAAAAGTAGAGGAAAGCTAACTTCGGCTCCACCAAAGTTTTTATACCCTTGTAGCTTGTATGATTTATATAAATAAGTAGCCTGATTCCACTGACACAAATATGTACATTCGGCCAAACGTACACGTTTTTGACAAGGCCTCCTATATACATTTGCTATACCCAATTTCTATGCCAGCTATACTATATAGTTGTCCTATCAAACTTGGTGGAATTATGTGAAAGCATAGAAAACTTATAAATACGAGGCTTGGGGACGTTTGCGTTGAAGACAAAAAAGTTTTTAACACTAACACAACATTTTCGACCGATGGTTCCTATGGCAGGTATATGCTATAGTCATCCGATCTGGCCGGTTCCGACAAATGTGCTGCGTATTTGTACCAAAAGACTTCGTGCAAAGTTTGGTTAAGATAGCTTTAAAAATGACGGAGGAGATAGCATAGAAACAGACGGACAGACGGACGGACGATCTGAATATAGATCGTTCGTACCTTCTAGAGATACCTTGTAAACAAAATTATTTATCGATTTGCTGAAGAAATGATAAAGATCGGATGAACGATACTCAAGTTATGAGCAAAAAACGGGCAGTAAACACCCCCCACCCCTCCACCCATCACCACAGCATTCTATTGAACGGCAATCTTAATGAGTGAGAGAGAGAGAGAGAGAGAGTGAAACTTAGAGATGAGCGCGTATAACTCGTGAGCAAATGCGAGCTGCGACGTTAAGGGTACAGAGTATGTTACAGTCGGGCTTGACCGACTTTCTTTCTTGTTATTAATAATATCGTAAGATTCGTTGACAATGTTGGAAGAAGAGAGCACAAATCAAGTTTTGCCATGCAAATTTATCAATTAAATTTCAAATCTTGGACCTACTTTAAAAATCTACTGCTTTTGCACCGAAGTATTTTTACAGGTGCCAAAATACTTATTTGACAAATTATGTTTCAGCTCATCGTCTAGAACTAAAATTATCAATAACATACGTCATAAATTATCCTGCTCAGAACGTCAATACTTCGACCGTTTGGGGAACCAAGTACCCCCTCACTTAAAGGGAGTTAGTAGCGCAGTTAGGGACAAGCTTAGACAGTTCTTATTGTTAAACAATTAACTAATTAATATATAAAAACATTTTTAAAATTTTTTGATTCGCCTATAACAGATGTAGTAAAAATGTTACTTAAGATTTAATAAGGCTAATACTCTCTTTTGAATGTTTTTTCTCTCTAGTGACTATAGTCATTATAGTCTATTAATTAATCCCGTTACTCGTAGAGTAAAAGGGTTTACTAAAGTCGTGCCCACCTCAAGGCACACAGGAAGGTTATTAAACATTTCTTTCCATGAGAAACGGTTATATCGAAGTCGGTTAGAGCCGACTTTAACTTACGCTCTCGTTTATACGGTTACCCTTGTCGCACTAGGATGTATGAATAATAATAAATAAATAAATAAATGGTTAAAAAGTAATAATTTTGGCAAAATGTTTTGGGAAATCGAGACACTGTGCGGCGTACCAAATGGCATTCATTCTTGTTTTTTGTCCAACCAACTTAATATATAACAGTAGCAATGTCTGAATACTCTATATGGCGTCCGCGAACGATCAAACAAATCTGGTTGATCTGAATAATACAGAAGGTACGGCTGTTTAAATTTTTCCGTACAATTTTTAATTTGGAAACATATAAGCCAAAAACATAACAAAATAAAACAAGCTTCCAAAACCTTTCAAGGATCTCCCGATTCTTTCTTCAGTTAGCTTTTCGCTTAACAATGAATGATTGCCAGCTGCCTCTCCATGCTTTCATTTAATTATAATGAAATTGATATGTTTATAAAAAAAACCCGTAAAAAAAAACAATGGAAAAGGTTGATATCTTTAACATTTTTGAGATTTTTAGCATGAAGACGCTATTTTCTTGAGCTAGTCCGAAGATGTGTTTTGTAGGCGTTGCTAAGAGCTACCAAATTGCTGAAAACAGTAAAGTAAAATTACAAATAGTTTATGAGATATAGAATTGAATATAAAATCATTTTTTCAAAAAATCTGAAAACTTCAGGAGTCCATTACAAGAAAACCTTAGCCAATCATACTAAACCCAGCCAGGGTTTTTTTTACTACCATAGGTAACTTTCAAATTTTGTTGGTCTCGTTGGTATCAACATTATTTTTGATGAAAAATGATTCACAGTGCTATTTGCCTGTGTGAACTTAGCCTTAAAATGTCTACAGGAATTTTTTATGTAAACATTTTGCAAACGAACTTTTAATTTGAAATCAGCGCCCAAAAATACCCACGGAATGATTGCTATCTTTGGTATAAAAGCTTGTAAACCTGTCATATTAATGCTCTGCCACTTGACAGCAGTCACGAAATCATACAATATTGGCTCATCTCTAACAGCAGCACATCAAAACGCACACACACACCCAGAAACATTCACACAGATAGCGACTGCCTGTTGTTGGTGTTGTTTTTGCAGAGTTTTAATGAGAGCGAGCGAGAGAGGGAATGTTTGTTGGGGGTTGTAAATAGTAGTCACACACCAATAATCACATCAAGGATTTTTGTGAACATTTATTTGAACCATTCTATTTCATAAAATTTAAAAAAGGGCAATTTGATTCCGGCGTTGATGTCGAGATCGTAAG
Organism: Lordiphosa magnipectinata; assembly: GCA_037044535.1. NCBI lineage: Eukaryota > Metazoa > Arthropoda > Insecta > Diptera > Drosophilidae > Lordiphosa > Lordiphosa magnipectinata. Next base: position 67,257 of record JBAMBO010004017.1, read on the forward strand.
GTCGGCTTCCGATTCTTCGTTAAAGTCTCTGGTATGGCGTGACCTTCAGCTGGATTGTGTTCTTGGCTGCTTACCATAATTTGGGCATGTAGCTGCAGATCCAGCCACTACTGCCCAGCACCTCCACTGTGGCCTGGGTGAGCATAAGTTTGTTGCCCTGGGATTGTTGCAACATGGCAACCGAGGCGGACTCTGCCACGGTACGGGACGGGATTGGTGCCGGGATTGGGTGGCGGTGCCGAGGGTTTGCGTGTCCAGTTCACCGAATTGTTTACATTCGCCCGGTTTTCTATCAACAGATTCGAGTCCACCCTCTTGCTGGGCCAATAGTCTTCGAACTCGGTGCCATTAGGGAACAAGGATTTGATTTCCGTCAGCGACATCACTGGCAAATTCTTGCCGGAAAAAAAGTCGTTCTGTATGGCCTGCACCTTGCAGCAGAATTTCAAGTAGGCCAGGTCCCAGCCGTGCAGTAATTCCGCCTTGGTCTTCAGGTTCTCCGTTATCCCCTCGAAGTAGAAGAGCGGCACCACCTGCTGATTGTTCCGCACGGTGTAGGCCACCTCCGACTCCTTGTTGATGCGTATGAAGCCGCACTTCTCGGACAGCGTTTTGCTGCCCGACGCCAATTTGCGATAGCAAATGTCCAGGAACTCATAGAACTTGGATGCATCACAGAGCCTCACCACCAGATCCTTCTGGGTGAATATGTCGCGACCGAACTCACCGTCACAATGCTTGTGATTGATCTCGTTGAAGAGACGGGCCTCGGCATCGGTGATGTAATCGCTGCGCATGCACGTGCAGCTGTAATAGATGTCCGGATGTAGGCAATTGAGATATTTACCCAGCAGCTTCAACTCGAGCATGCGCACCGAGCAGTACTTCTCCGACTTCCAGAAGATGTAGGGGATGGACACCTTGCCGAATTGTGCCCAGCCAAAGTGGCCCTTGATGGACTTCTCGTCGCAAGGGGCGCCTGTGCTAGTACTTTGCAGCGGCAACACCTGACCATTGCCATTGCTGCTATTGCTGTTGGACATGGTGAAAAGGGTCCTGATTAATATTTGTTGTTTGGATGACGTTGTTGCGATTCTTTTTCAATATGTCAGTCCATATAAGTGATTGTTAGAGAGATGGGGGGAGGGGAGGGGAGCAGTGTTGCCAACTTTTGCAGGAAACAAAAATGGCTTCCTCACTGAAGCACATTTTCAAATAAGTTATCGTCATCACTGAAAATAGAATTTCCTGTCCTCATTGTGCTGCTTCTTATCGAATTTACACTTTACACATAGGTGTTTACATTGAGCGAACAGTCGCAAACTTCAATCAGCTGTTTTTGTTTACTTTAAATCAAAGCTGTAAGCCGGTCCAGCACCGAACACCTAAGAACCGGTTCGGTACGGGATTTTTGTGTCCGATGAACGGAATTTCTAATATTTTTTACTCCTAGAAACTGGGTCCGAACTGGACCACTTTATCGAAAAATTAGGTTCGGTTCACAAAATTAAGTAGTTTTTCCAACGAAACATACAGAGATATATAGAAATTCCTTGTAATCGGACTGCTATTCACGACATTTGTCTAGGTCAAATTTATACCATTACCGTCTATAATGGATTGAAGCTGGTTCGAAAGGGAGAACTTTAAAATGACAAAAAGAAATGCAATTATGAAGAAGGTAATGTTGATGAAGGTTGCTCATCTAAATCAAAAGCATTTTTTGATTTGATCGTTGACCAAGTTACCTCAAAAGATTCCATGGAGGACTCTATAATTACAGTTCGTTGTGCTAAGTTTAGTAGTTGACGATTTTTTTTAAGGAAGTTCAGTTTGACATCACTAGAGTTCGCACACTTTGTAAGAAACTCCGTACTCACACTATATAAAGTCTATTGCATAAAGAAAAATTTACAAAAAAAAAACAGTGATCGACTGTTTGACGCGATGGAACTCAACCTACCAAATTTGCGAATATTTCTAACTCTTCAATATTTTTGCATTCAAAATTCTTTAAAAGGGCTCCACCTAAAAATATCTGAGTGGACTTTTGATAGACATGCTAAAGCTCCAAAAAGAAATTCTTAATGAGAGTTTTCCAAATCCAATTTTAAATGTCTCAACGTCTGATTTTGAAGAAGAGAAGTTCATGAAAGCAATAAACAAAAAATCAAATATAAGTAGTAGTCTTTATTTAAATGGAATTTTTCAAAATTTTTTTCATTGTAACATACATGTGTATCGAATTTAAAAGACACGTTTAGAGATATACTAAAGGCATGGTATATAAACTGTCAGCCTGATCCTTTTCCATCTTCATACCAGTACACTACACACGGCTGCCAAGCTCGTCGCAAGATACCGCATCGTTCCCAGCATAAAGATAGATTAAAGATCCAATTTTTTTTTTTTTTTATTTAGATTATACATTTTGGCAAACTCCTAAGGCTATTATTGATTATTATTTCTATTGTGTTTAATAATTTTTAAATCTATAATTTTTTAAAAATCCTCCGCTACAATTCTGTGTCTGTCCTTAATGCTGCAGCAATATAAGAGGAGAGCAACGTCCAATTTGATCCATTAAGGAGATCCAAGATCATCTCCCTTCCAAATGCAGTTCCTCCGAAGTACAATTGCCTTTTCTCTGCTATAATGGGACAGTCGACAAGAAATTGTAGTATGTCCTCACGCAGCCTCATATTACAAAGCGTACAATTTCCAGACCTTATATGTGGTATGAAATTTAGTGCCAGGATCTCACCACGCGCCATAAAAATGCTTCTAATTTGGTCAATCGTATATACATCCGAGAAGTAGCGGACTGTACCGAGCTCATAATTTAGTTCCCTTCCTAGCTGGCGAACCGAGCTGCGCTGCGCCTCCTTTATAAATTCGTCTCTGTAGCTTTCACCCATCCTACGTACAATTTTGTCTGACCAGAGCGCCCATTCCATAGTGTCGTCCAAACGTAAAGGTACGGATAGCTTCTCCGCTAGGTTTTCCCACTCTTGGAAGTGTTGTAATTTTTCACGCAGTAAATACGAAGACACAATCTTTGGGAGTCGGTGATCGGGCATGCGCATTACCTTTTGCATATACCTGAAATGGATGTCGGCTGTATATACGAGAAGAGGCGAAAGTCCAGTTTCTAGATATATCATTCTTTTTGGCGTATACTGCGGCAGCCGGAATAATCTTTTAATGAAATACCTTAGTAGGCATTCTACTTTTGATGGCTACTTTGGAGTCTGCCAGTTTGTTTTTTAGATGCAGATTGAAACTGGCGTTGTGTTCTCCATATTTATTGTGTGTTCCTGAGCATACAATACTTATGCAGAGCATCAATTGTTTTTTGCATACTTCTAGGTAAATCAGATAGGACAACTATATCATCAGCATACAATAAGGCCTTTATTTCATATCCGTCTAGCGAAATTCCTTCTGGAAGACAATCAGTGAGATCGTTTAGGTATAAGGCAAAGAGAAGCGGACTAAACAAACAGCCCTGTTTTACTCCCGTTTCGGTGGTAAACCAGGCTGACAAGTTTTTGCAATCCCATACTGCTTGTCGGTTGTTTTTTTAGAGGCTCTCCAAGATTTTAATGATTTTTGTAGACATGCCTAGGTTGTACAGCTTTAATAAAAGGGATCGCCTGTCTATGGAGTCGAGTAACCCTTCCGGATCCCGGCCTGAAACTCTGACAGAAGATCTCCCTCGCTTATCCAAGAGTTTAGTCTTTCCAGCAGAATCGCAGAAAAAACCTTAGCTATTGCATTTTGGAAAGAGATT
>JBAMBO010004019.1:0-103570 GCA_037044535.1 Lordiphosa magnipectinata
ATGAGGAAGATGCCCGCCGGGTGGAGTCCTGGCTAGCGGATTTACCTCAGCAGTATTTTTTGCAGGGCAACTTGAGATTTGCCATGTCGCACACAATGTTTGTTCAGGATTTGGTTGTCATGGTCTATGCAGAGCAGCTTAAGGTGCATGTGCGTCACCTGAGCATTAGTAACACGCTTCTCAAGGCAAAGCTGGCCAAAAGAAGTGAGCAGGTTGAGAAGAAGATACTTGGATGCTTCGCGCAGCACATTAGCCAGCCGTACAAGGAGCTTCAGGATATACCGAAAGAGGTGCAGGTTACCACTGCTCCCCCTGTTCTACCCGGCAGATGTCGTAAGTTGGTTCCAAAAGAGCCTAAACACTCAGAAGCACCAAGATTTAGAGAGTGAACAGCGGACAGAGGGTAGCAACTCCAACACCAAACAACATAGCGAACCAAACACCCCTGTGAATGGCATTGAAGAGTTGTACAATTGCATGATGAGGTGTGCATTACTCGATCAAGAGGAACATTTCGAGTCGGGAGGGCAATTCGAATCAATGAAAAGTTCCGCTGACTTACTTAATCACGGTGCTCCTATTTCCTCCACCACTTCAAAAAAGAAGATTCGGAAGCCTACTCGAAAGACCACCACCGCTTCAAGTCATCATATATGTATTCCCAGCGAAATACAACCAAACATTCGGCGACCCGAAGTCACCTACTATCAAACCATGCGTACCCTTGAGTCTTAGGTTACTCTGCCCGATTATGGTCTGTCGTACAAAACTTTCCTACAGCAGGACTGTCTAAGCTTTCGTGCCGTTTGCCCCACAAGTGAAGTCATCCAACAGTTCTTCTTAAAACTAGTTGGGATGTATCAAGGACTATGTCATCGTGTGCGCGGTCGAACCGTCTATATTAGCTTGTACAAGGCGATTGTATGTACATACGCCATGGATTTCAGCACCTATAGATTCATGAAACCGAATCTTGATAAAATCCATGTACTGGATGCTGAACGCAAGAATCGTAGAGCTGCATTCCAACGCAAATTCATAGATAGGGCGTATGTGAATCGTTGTTCCAACAAGCAGACAGAAAGCAGCGACGAAATGTACTCTGAAGATGAACAGAATCAGCTTGAGGATGTAGAGTATGCTAGAGTAGAGTTTGAATGTGATTAAAATAAAAAGATTTCATAAATATGGGCAATTCCACAGAAAAGTCCACAAAGACCAAAATAATAAAATAATAAATAATAGGGAAACAATCAAACTGAGCGTATGTAATGGCAATCTTATATTTATTTAAAACGCATTTCCAGATAACGTCACGTTAGATGCTAGTGCTAAAGATTTTTGAATATGATAACTTGGAAAATAAACTTATATTACTTCAACTCCTACAAAAAAAAAGTTTTATATAATATAAAAAGCTTTGCCAAACTCGCAGAGTTTTGTAATTTTGTAATACAAGTCAAAACCCACTTCCGTTTTTTGTAATGTATGTACTTATACACTTTGAATGAGCACGTTTGTTGCAGGTTTCAATTGTACTAACCTGCTCAGTCTGAGCGAGGTTCCTTTTATTTAGAATTTCTCATCCCTTATCTTCCAACTTAACTAAGGCAGTATTTGTAAGATAGCTGCGTGTGTATAAATATAGAAATGCATTCGTGGAAGGACTACACATTGCCTTCCACGATGCATGTTAATTGCACCGGATGCCCTTTTCAAGTGGTTCCCATGGTTGATCCTTTTCAAGTGCTGTGTCTGCTGGGCTGGGCTGATCCTCGTCACTGCGGCTATTAATATTTAATACTATTACATAAGGTGGCATGTTTATGACACACATGGCGACATAGGCTACATATTTAAATATGAGATTAACACTACGTGTGGGCCGAGTTGAATATCATGTTCAAGTTCGAACAGTAACGTCACGCCAGCATTTTATTTTTTTTATGTATATTTGCTTATATCTTAAAGTCCTTATGGCCGATTGATGTCATTGTTTTTCCCAATTTTTGTGCTTCTTAGTGCTTAGTGCTTAGTGCTTTAGTGCTTAACGTAAATACAAAGAAATCTTTTAAAAAACTTCAGATTTTCATATATTTTTCAAACATTTTTTTGTACAAACCTCACGTCACGTCAGATTGTACAGATTGTTCGATGTACTTATATTTAAGTACGCAGTCAATCCGGCAATTATTTTCAAAGTTTTGTAAAGAGATATCAGGTAAATTTACAGTGTTTCTAGGGTCAGTGAATTTTTTTTTTTTTAAATCCATTTTTAACTTTCTGAGGCCGCTATTTAGTAAGAAAGTAAGTGAAGTAAGTGACTACAGAAATGATCCTGTGAAGTACAGTCTATAGATTAACTATTAAAATCAGGCCTTAATACTGGAACTGTCAACCGAAATAAACCGTTTCAAATCCCGTACCGGAACCGATACAAATTTTTTTTTTAGAGCTGAAAACCGTTTCCCCTTATTATTGGAACCGATAGCACCGTCCCGAAACTAAAACGTTGGTATTGGTACAGTTTCGGTTTTTTATACCTTTGCAGAGCGCATCGTAGTTTTGGTCAGATGTTTTGTAACACAGGTTATATTGCTGGAAAAGAAACTTAGTGATAAAAACACATCAATTTCGTCAACAAATAAGCTACTGGATTCCATTTCGACTTTTCTCTCACTGAAACGTGTTCGAAACCATGAAAACATTCTTAAATGGTGGTCTGAATCCTCCACAAAGTTCCCAGAATTATATGAAATTTCAAAAGTCGTGCTTTCTGTTCCAGCTACTCAGGTTAGCGTGGAACGCCTATTCTCTTGAGTAAAATTTATAATGAATCCGCTAAGAAGTTGCATGGACTCAACCACATTGAATAATATATAATATAATTTTCTATTTTATATAATAAATATATGAGTATATAATGTAATGTTAACTAAGTAAGAAATACGAATATAAAATAGTCTATATAATTTTACTTTAAATGTGAAACCATTCATTTTGTATTGAATTTGAATAGGAATAAAATGATTTAGATTTATCTCAGAATTTAATTTTTCCAATATTAAAAACAATTAGTACTTATACCGGTACGTACCGGTATACCGAAATAAAAATCTGGATACCGTATCGAAACAGAAACTGTAAAACTGTTAAAAATTACATTAAATTTTAATTCATATGACCTAAAATGATATGGACTTAATTTCAGGCCTCTATTACCTAATGTTTTCTAGGCAATCAATTTGATTTTTAGGTAATATGTGACCTAAAATTGTATGCATGACCTTAAAACGGTTTTTAGGCCTACAGTTTAGTCAACAAATATGCTGTTTAGGTAATGTGTGTCCTAAAATTTTAGGCAATGTATGACCTTAAAGAGTCTTTTTTAGGAAATAAACGAAAAAAAACATTTCCTTATAGGACCTATCAAGATTTGCCTAAGAGTGCTGCTATTATTTTCATCCTTTTTTGTAACCATTTAAGCCGCTGAAGCTGTGCTTTTCATTCTTGAGTGCGTTTTGACGACGATAAATTAGGATTTCTGCAATTAATAAACATTTGGTCATTGAGCTCACGGAAATACCTTAGTTGGCCTGCCTCACTTAATGATTACATAAAGACAAGTTCTCTTTGTTATACCTTGCTCTTGTAGAGTATGACTGTTCGTTCCTTGTCTGTTATCAAGAGGCGAATCGCCTTCCCTATCACTTCTCGCTCTGCACTATTGTTCAGTTCATAATAAAATTTTTATTAAAAAAAAAGAGTCTACCACCTCTACTCCATACATCAGCTTGACAAACTTGATATTAAAGAGTAGCACTTGAAAATATATGTGTCTCTATGATACGTTGTAAAAAACTATGAAAAATGTTGCTACTTTGTCATATATCCACTGAAAGAATGATAAATGAAAATAATAGTAGCACATTAAAGCAAATCTTGTTAGATCCTTGATATAGATCCTTCAAGGACATGTGGCATAGCAAATGAAAGGTCTTGAGCCATACATATCGTTTGGGTCAAAAAATATGTATCGTAAAAACATATTGTCATTATTTTTATTGAAAAATCCAAAACATTTTATCTTATTTTTATATTTAATTTTCAATAACAAAATAAACAAGTAAGAGCGCTGTAGTCGAGTTTCCCGACTACAAAATACCCTGTTCAATTGAGACAGACATGCAAACACACTCACATACACAAACGCTAATAACTTTTGTGTTTTTGCTCGTATCTTATTTTCCTTTGGAGAGTAGTTAGATATAAGGCCTAGGATAGTATATATTAAGCCACCAGGTTGTAACTTTAAAATTGTGGCTGTGACAGTTTTTTGTGGTTTAAGGGGGGAGGGGGGGGAATTTTCCAAATCTGAAACAAACTTGAACTGGGTACGGTATACACCTATGTGCATGCCAAAATTTGTGTCTCTATCTCTTATGGTCTCTGAGATCGGCGCGTTCATACAGACAGACAGACGGACATGGCTATATCGACTCGGCTGTTGATGCTGATCAAGAATATATAATATATACTTTATAGGGTCGGAGAAGCTTCCTTCTGGCTGTTACATACATTTGCACAACTTCATGATCCCATTTTCCCATTTTTAATGGGAACAGGGTATAAAAATTTAAAATTATTATAAAAAAATTAAAATTTAAAATTACCCTTTAAAAAACCATTTTTATTTAAGTTATGTTATTAAGTTAAGTTATTTTTATTTTATTTAAGTTATTTCTGAGCTGAATGAAAATAGTTAATAAATATTCCTTAAATAGTATTTTTGTATACCCTTGTAGAGGGTATATTAAAATTGTCCAGATGTTTGTAACGCACAGAAGGAAGCATCTCCGACCACACAAAGTATATATATTCTTGATCAGCATGACGAGCTGAGTTGATATAGCCATGTCCGTCTGTCCGTCCGTCTGTTTCTATGCTATCTCCTTCGTCAGTTTTACAGCTATCTTAACCAAACTTTGCACGAAGCCTTTTGGTACAAATACGCTGCACATTTGTCGGAATCGGTCGGATCGGATGACTATAGCATACAGCTGCCATAGGAACTATCGGTCGAAAAAGTAGTTTTAGTTAGAAAAACTTTTTTGTCTTTAACGCAAACGTGCCCAAACCTCGTATTTCTATGCTTTCACATAATTCCACCAAATTTTATGAAAATCTGCCAACTATATAGTATAGCTGCCATACAAAAGCTATGTCTGAAAAAAAGTGTTAGTAGGAAAATCATTTTGTTTTCAATGCTACCGCTCCCAAACTCGTTACCGATCAATATTATATGCTACCACACAATTCTGCCCAGTTTGGATCAAATCGGATGACTATAGCTTATAGCTGCCATAAGAACTATCGCACAGTGGGCAAAATGAGCAATTTAGCGAAACGAATTTAATATCTACCAAAGTAAATGGGATAATCGCAATCTGTTTTGGTTTCTTAAATGTACGAACAAAAGCATTATAAAAAATGAAAAAACGTTTTTAGTACAATTATATAGTACAGAGTATATTTAGTTTGTGCTAAAGTATGTAGCAGGGAGAAGGAATCATTTCCGACCCAATAAAGTATATATATTCTTGATCAGCATCAACAGCCGAGTCGATATAGCCATGTCCGTCCGTCCGTCTGTCTGTCCGTCTGTATTAACGCACAGATCTCAGAGATGGTAAGAGATAGATGTTTGACATGTATGGGACATATATTTTTTATACTTGCAGGCAGATCAAGTTTATTTTCAATTTTGGACACGCCCCCTCCCGCCCCATCAATTTGGAAAAAACGTCATATCTCCCACAGTTTTGATAATAGATTGTTCGTTCTTTCTGGAGACATCTAGTAATCAAAATTATTAATCGATTTGCTGAAGTAACGATAAAGATCGGATGAGCGATACACAAGTTATGAGCAAAAAAAGACATCAGACCCCCCCACCTCCATCCACCCAGCCAACCACCACTGTATTCAAACAAACACACTCTTTGGGATAGAGAGAGAGAGAGAGAACCTTAGAGATGAGCGTATAATAAAACGAGAAGGCCAAGCTAACTTCGTCTGTGCCGAAGTGTTTATACCCTTGCAAATGCTGTTCTTGAAACGTCAGAGTTTAAAAAAACGTTTAACTAAAACCCATTTTCCGACAGATAAACATCTGATTTCGACCAAATTTCGCGGAATCATTTTGAAAACATATCAAATTAACAATCGCCGAGTTTAAGAAAGATAAAATTTAAAACAGAAAAGTTTTTCTCACTAAGACTCATTTTCCGACCGATCGGTCCTATGGCAACCATAAGATATAGTCACCCGATGTCGATCAACTTTTTCAAATTAGTTTGAAATCGTTTCATATTAAGAATCACCGACTTTAAGAACGATTTACTTGATAACAAAAAAGTTTTTTCACTTTCCGACCGATCGGTCTTATGGCAGCTATAAGATATAGTCATCCGATATTGACCAAAATTTGCAAATCTGTTTGAAAGCATATAATATTAAAATTGGCCGAGTTTAAGGCCGCTAACATTGAAAACAAAAAAGTTTTTCTCACTAAGACCCATTTTTTGACCGATGGTTCCTATGGCAGCTATAAGATATAGTCATCCGATCCGGTCGGTTCCGACATATTAGCAGCGTGCAATAAAAAGAAGACTCTGTGCAAAATTTCAGCTCGATAGCTTTTAAACTGAGAGACTAAGCTCAATCGACTCAGCTCGTCGCCCTGATCAAGAATATACACTTGGCCCTCGCTTAACACGGACTCTTTTAGCGCGAACTCGGTCTTACACGGTTACAAATTTGCTCCCATCCCCCTTTTAACACGCTAAAAACCACGTTCTTACACGATTGCAAAATATCGATATATATTTTTTTTTGCTGTCAATTAGTGCCTTTGTGCTTATGTCATACGCATGGGGTGCTTGTCGAAAAAGGGGAATCCCACATTTGATCTGTCAGATGTAAGCGTGTTTTAGAAGGTGCAAAAATCTTGAGCTTTGCAGACGAGTAAATAAAAAGTCAAAGACAGCTTAATTAAATCAAAAAGTGAATACATACATAATTAAAATAAATAAATTTCAGCTTTTACAATGGCAGAAAGAAAGAACAGAGCTCTTTTAAAACGAAAAGTCATTTCTATAGAAACAAAAATACAAATTCTAAACCGCTTAGACAATGGGCAAACTGCCACGGAAATTGCAAGAAGCCTTGATTTAAATGAGGCAACAGTTCGCACTATCAAAAAGAATGAAACTGAAATACGACGTGCAGGAAGCATTGGGTCATCTATATCTACAAAATTTACCAGTAGAGCACGTGCACCAATTTTGGAGAAAATGGAAAGAGCACTTAGCATTTGGATTGACGATAGTTACGAAAAAAAGATCCCTCTAAGCCAGCGGATCATTCAGGAAAAGGCACTCAGGATTTACACTAAGAAAAAACTAGAACGAATAATTTGAGTACGAACGCTCTTGAAAAAAAAATTAGTCGCTCTTGAATTTTCAAGAATTTTGCTCTTGGAATCGAGGTAAACTCGTTCTAAACGTTCTCAATTTTGTTTTTTATAGGCAAGGGGGGTGAGGGCAACTTAACTTTGAGAGAGTAGCGTTGGAGTCGCTCTCGCAGAGAGTGAGGGCGCATGCGCAGTTTGTTGTTGTGTTATAAAGGCAACTGCGTCTATTTATAAGTGTAATATCGTCGCGTCGTTGAGAGAATGAGAGCGCAGAGAGTGAGAGCGCATGCGCAGTTTGTTGTTGTGTTATAAAGGCAACTGCGTCTATTTATAAGTGTGATTTCGCAGCGTCGTTGAGAGAATGAGAGCGCAGAGAGTGAGAGCGCATGCGCAGTTTGTTGTTGTGTTATAAAGGCAACTGCGTCTATTTATAAGTGTGATTTCGTCGCGCCTTTTACCTTACGAAGGTTAGCTGAGCTCGTTAAAATGCCCGTCGCCTGTGTGTGTTTCAGTCTTTCGAGGTACCGAGTTCAAGTCCAAGAAAAGTAAGTAAAAAAAAAAAATATCTATGTGGTTATCTCAAAATCAATCACAACTTAAAACAAAGTTTGGTGGGTGGGTGGTGGTGTGTTGGGGTTGATGTGGTTGATAATGGTGAGTGGGACGGGGGAGGTAGACGAGACGGGACCCACCACGTCGGTCGGGGTCGGGTCGGGTCGGTCGTGTCTCTCCCACCTCCCCACCCACCCCAAATATTCTTTTTAATTTTTTTATTTTGAGAATTATTCGTTCTTGGATCAAGTACTGAAACTCTTGAATCAATAATTATTCATACTTGGATCAAGAGCTGAAACTCTTGAATCAGGAATGTCGGGATAAAAAATTCACTCTTGAATCAAGAATTTCGCTCTTGGATCAAGAATTTTCACTCTCACCGTACTTTTGAGAACGAATGCTCTTGATTCAAGAGCGAAATTCTCTATTTTTTCTCTGAGTGTATGGACTGCTCGAGCAAAATGGAGAGCCCTCTTCCAGCATAGATTTCGTTGCTAGTAATGGATGGTTCGAGAAATTTAAAAAACGGTTCTCCATTCATAGCATCAAATGATGATGGAGCTGCTACCACATACCCAGAAAAAATTCAGGGGTTCATTGAAGAAGAGGAATTCTTGCTTGACCAAGTTTTCAATGCTGATGAAACTGGAAAATGTGCCAAATCTAACTTTTTATACTCTGTACCGAAGGTACATAGAGTACATTAAGTTTGTGCAAAAGTATGTAACAGGGGGAAGGAATCATTTCCGACCCTATAAAGTATATATAATATATTCTTGATCAGCATCAACAGCCGATTCGATATAGCCATGTTCGTCTGTCCGTCTGTCTGTCTGTCCGTCCGTCCGTATGAACGAAGAGATCCAGAGATGATAAGAGATAGAGGTGTGACATGTATGGGGCATATATTTCTTATACTTGCAGGCAGATCAAGTTTATTATCAATTTTTGCCACGCCCCCGCAATTTGGAAAAAACGTCATATCTCCTACATTTTTGAAGATAGATCGTTCGTACCTTCTAGAGATACCTTGTAAACAAATTACAAGTAAACAATTATTTATCGATTTGCTGAAGGAATGATAAAGATCGGATGAACGATACTCAAGTTATGAGCAAAAAACGGCCTGTAAACCCACCCCCCCACCCTCCATCACAGCATTCTATTGAACTGCAAGCTTAGTGAGAGAGAGAGAGAGAGAGAGAGTGAAACTTAGAGATGAGCGCGTATAAATCGTGAGCAAATGCGAGCTGCGACGTTAAGGGTACAGAGTATGTTATAGTCGGGCTTGACCAACTTTCTTTCTTGTTTTTATCAAAGAATGAAAAAGTAGCTCCCGGCTTTAAGGCACAAAAATATCGTTTCGACGACATGTCATTTGATGATGTGCAAGAGTTGTTTGAAGATGAAGGAATTAATGACGAATCATTGCTTGAGATTGCTGTGAATGAAGCCAACAATTCGAAATCGGATGACAGCAGCTCTGAAGAAACCGATTCGATTAGTTTAACGATAGAAAAGCTCCAAGAAGGATTCGCATATGCTAGCAGCTTGGAATCGTGCTTTTTAAATTCAGATCCGGTCATCGAACGACGACTTAAGTTTAAGAGAGAGTTGGAAAAAATACTTTTGCCTTATAAAGAGTGCTATAAAGAAGCTTTAAAAGCCACAAACAATCGAAAATGACTTATTTTCTGATAAGGAGCCACCAAAAAAGACAACATGCCATAAATGCCACCAAATGCAATTAAAATTTTGATATGTATAGAAACATATGAACTTCTTAATTTTTAACATTTTTGAGTTTTTAGTAGTTTGAAGTAACTTTTTTAATTTAAAACCAACTTTTAATTTTGAAAATATGAATGTTATACATATATTGAAGGCATATACATAGTAACTTTTGGTTTATTTTGAACAAATGTATGAAACTTTAACAGAAACAGACCAAATTTGAACAATAAAATTTTTTTTTTTGCCAATTTCGAATTTCAGGAACGTAACCCCTTAATTTGTACTGAATCCATGTTTCGTTTAACACGATTTCACTTAACACGAAGTTTTCTTGGAACGTAACCCCCGTGTTAAGCGAGGGCCAAGTGTATATAGTTTATTGGGTCGGAAATGAATATTTCTATGCGTTGCAAGCTTCTGGGCAAAATAATAATACCCTTTGCAAGGGTATACAAATATTGCACGATAAACGCGTGACTCCTTGGATGTATTATAATATTATAGTCGGGGGCAAATGAACTGGTACAGAGTATGTTATTGTCGGGCTTGACCGACTTTCTCACTTGTTTTTTATATATAAAAACACAAATTGTTTTTTTCAAAATTTCAAAAAGATTGCTTTTAAAGTTGGAATAAAAGAAATAAAAAAATTAAAAACGTTTTGAATTTTTTGTTGAATTTTTGAGCTTAATATTTTTTAAATTTTTTAGGTAGGTACACTTACATTTTGAGCCAAATCTAGAGTCAGAAACTTTAGATGAAGTCAATCAAGGTATGAATCAAAAGGATATTGAATTTTCCATAATCGCGCAAAACATTGTTTTTAAATCGGTGAAGTAGTTTGAATACAAACAGCAAAAACATTTGAAAAAAATATTTGTTTCAAATAAAACCGCTCGATATTTCTTTTTTAAACCTCTACACCCAGAAAAAATATTTTCCTTAAATTTTAGGAAAATGGATTTTAATACCTAAAATGTGATTTTCAGGCAATAATTTCCTAAAATATAGGGCATTTTACCTTATCAGTCTTGTTTTAGGACTAAATTTTTTAGGAATCCTTTGCCTCAAAATTATGCCATTTTCCTAAACTTGAGCTGCCCTTACACTTGGCATACATCTCTAAAGAGACTCTCTGACGATAGTGTATTAGCAAAGCAAATAACTCTAAATATTTGGAAATTGTTGGCTTTTTTGATGTAATTTGACAAGTTCAATTCGATAAGAGATTCTCTTTAGAGAAGTTTGACAACCTACTATTTAGAGATATATGAAAAGTGTAAAGGCAGCTTTAGTATTAATATTTCATTTATGGGTAATTATTTCTGAAGTGGGCCACTATTTTTTTTTAAATTTTTTGTCAGGCTATAACAGCAGTTTTCCACGATTTTTAAAATTTTGTTCAGAATTTTCCCATTGTGGGATGCAAAGATAAAGCGATTTTTTTTTATACTCTGTACCGAAGGTACATAGAGTATATTAAGTTTGTGCAAAAGTATGTAACAGGGAGAAGGAATCGTTTCCGACCCTATAAAGTATATATATTCTTGATCAGCATCAACAGCCGAGTCGATATAGCCATGTCCGTCTGTCCGTCCGTCCGTCCGTCCGTCCGTCCGTCCGTATGAACGAAGAGATCTCAGAGATGGTAAGAGATAGAGGTTTGACATGTATGGGGCATATATTTCTTATACTTGCAGGCAGATCAAGTTTATTTTCAATTTTTGCCACGCCCCCTCCCGCCCCCGCAATTTGGAAAAAACGTCATATCTCCTACAGTTTTACAGATAGATCGTTCGTTTTCTTCTACCTTGTAAACAAAATTATTTATCGATTTGCTGAAGGAATGATAAAGATCGGATGAACGATACTCAAGTTATGTGCAAAAAACGGTCAGTTAACACCCAACACCATCCCACCCACCACCGCAGCATTCTATTGATCGGCAATCTTAGTGAGAGAGAGAGAGAGAGAGAGAGAAGGAGAGAGAGAGAGAGAGTGAAACTTAGAGATGAGCGCGTATAACTCGTGAGCAAGTGCGAGCTGCGACGTTAAGGGTACAGAGTATGTTATAGTCGGGCTTGACCGACTTTCTTTCTTGTTATACCCTTGCAAAGGGTATTATAATTTTGCCCAGAAGTTTGCAACGCATAGAAATATTCATTTCCGACCCCATAAACTATATATATTCTTCATCAGGGCGATGACCTGAGTCGATTGAGCTTTGTCCGTCCGTCTGTCTGTCTGTCTGTCCGTCTGTCTGTCCGTCTGTCTGTCCGTCTGTCTGTCCGTCTGTCTGTCCGTCTGTCTGTCCGTCTGTCTGTCCGTCTGTTTATACGCAAACTAGTCTCTCAGTTTTAAAGCTATCGAGCTGGAATTTTGCACAGAGTCTTCTTTTTACTGCACGCTGCTAATATGTCAGAACCGACCGGATCGGATGACTATATCTTATAGCTGCCATAGGAACCATAGGTCGAAAAATGGGTTTTAGTGAGAAAAACTTTTTTGTTTCCAATGTTAACGTGATTAAACTCGGTCATTAATAATATTATATACCTTCAAACAGATTTGAAAATTTTGGTCAAAATCGGATGACTATATCTTATAGCTGCCATAGGAACCATAGGTCGAAAAATGGGTTTTAGTGAGAAAAACTTTTTTGTTTTCAATGTTAACGTGATTAAACTCGGTTATTAATAATATTATACGCTTTCAAACAGATTTGCAAATTTTGGTCAAAATCGGATGACTATATCTTATAGCTGCCATAGGACCGATTGGTCGGAAAATGTGTCATAGTGAAAAAAACTTTTTTGTTTCCAATGTTAACGTGATTAAACTCGGTCATTAATAATATTATATACTTTTAAACAGATTTGAAAATTTTGGTCAAAATCGGATGACTATATCTTATAGCTGCCATAGGAACCATAGGTCGAAAAATGGGTTTTAGTGAGAAAAACTTTTTTGTTTTCAATGTTAACGTGATTAAACTCGGTCATTAATAATATTATATGCTTTCAAACAGATTTGCAAACTTTGGGCAAAATCGGATGACTATATCTTATAGCTGCCATAGGACCGATCGGTCGGAAAATGGGTCTTAGTGAAAAAAAACTTTTTTGTTTTTAAGTAAATCGTTCTTAAGGCCGGTGATTATTAATATTAAACGCTTTCAAACTAATTTGAAAAAATTGATCGACATCGGGTGACTATATCTTATGGTTGCCATAGGACCGATCGGTCGAACATTGGTAAAAAACTTTTTTTGTTTAGTTTTGTTAGCGTCCTTAAACTCGCTGATGACTTATTTTATATGCTTTCAAATAGATTCGCAAAATTGGGCCGAAATCGGATGACTATATCTTAAGGCTGCCATAGGGCCGATCGGTCGGAAATTGAGTTTTTGTGAGGAAAACTTTTTTCAGACGTTTATCTGTCGGAAAATAGGTTTTAGTTACAAAATTTTTTGATTTTTATGTAAGCGTTCTTAAACTGTGACATTTGCATTTGCAAGGGTATAAAAACTTCGGCACAGACGAAGTTAGCTTGGCCTTCTCGTTTTTTGTTAAAGTTGTTAGCTATAAGTAGCTAAATATTTGATGGGTCTAAAAATAAAAAATATACAAGAAAATATTGTTTTTCCTTTACTTTGCGATAAAAATATTTGTGATTGTTGAACTTGAGGAAGAAACCGCCGAAACTAAGGAAGAAAAATTAAATGGCGGTTTGTAGAAAAACGGCCATTTTGACATTTTTCAAAAAAATTAGGAGTAATCCATTGGATATTCTTAGTACTCTAAAAAAGGTTTCATGATGGGACAGCCATAACTTTCCGCGAAATTCACTTGCAAAGAATGAAATAAAAATTTTATATTAAACATGCTTTGACACTGAGCATATATAATATTGACTAGCGGGAAATCAACCGTTTTTATATGTTTGAAAAAATTCTGGAAATATCCTTTCAATATTTTAAGTAAGTTTTAAAATTTGCCCGATGGAACGGATGGACATGGAAAAAAATTGAACAAATTGAACAGTTTAGTGGTGGAAGTGTGGTATTTTGGTGTGTGTTGTGGGGGTGGTGCTTATTACCTAAAAACGACGTTTTATAGTCTTACATTGCCTAAAATTTTAGGTCACATATTACCTAAAAATCAAATTTATGGCCTGGAACACTTTAGGTAATAGAGTCCTGACATTAAGTCCATATATTTCCTGGCTGTCATTTTAGGTAAAATGGACTTAAATTTCTGGTAATTTTCAACAGTTTTAGGTAATATTTTTTTCTGAGTGTAGAAAAAATATTAAAAAATAGAACAAAACTATTTTTATTTTTTCTTCTTAAGAATCGCACTTTTTTGAAAATAAATAAGGTATTAACAAAGAAAATCTATGAATAAACACCGAATTGATATTCAATGATCGCAATACATCATAGCTTCGAAGAATATCGGCTTTTTGAACAAGCCCGTTGGTAAAATCTTGCAATTTTTTTCAGATTTCTATACGGTGCAGTTTACTTCAGGTTTTGTTATATGGAACTGTATAAAAAATAGTTTTCCAAAGCCAAAAAATTCTTTGTGGGGATATCATCGTTGATGCAAACTAAAAAAAGCTTTTGTTTTGATGCTGACATTGCGCTTAAAAAGTCCAACAAATGCAAGGGCAGCACATATTAGCAGGTGATCTCGAAAGTTTTAAAACAACAAGGACTCACACTGACAAAAAAAGCTAAAGGCGACTTGGACATTTGTGGACATTTTTAGCTTTTCTCCTCGAAAGACAGGTGTAGGCTACTAAGCTCAGGTTGTTAATTCGCGCTATTTTCACTACGGCTTACAAGTAATACATATATGGACAAGTCACTTACATTGATTTTTTGCTTAATACATACCTTTATATTAATACATAAACAAGCTTTTTTGCCAAACAACGAGAACTTTATATTTCACAGCTAAATTAACAAAAACTGCAAAAATACAGGAATTAATTGAAAAGCACTTGCCCAAACATATGTTGTGTTTGATAGCTCACAGCTGTTCAGATATATATCGGAGTGCTTTGAGATAAACTTTTACATGATACAATTATACAAGGTAGTCCACTCGGCTGCCGAAGTCGTTCGGTTTTTGGTCCCCTATTTTCAGTGCGTGCCTGCTTGTCGAACTGAAAGGTTGTGTGCGGACGGTTTTTTTTTCAGAGCCTTAAGTGCCAAGCAAAAAAATGTCTTTTTGCAGTTGACAACAATTAGAATTAATATTTTTACATATTGTTAAAGATACATTTAAAATAACAGAAAATGTAAAACAGGCATTGTTAAACGCCGCTGAGCAGGTCGATATCAATGTAAATATAAAAAAATTTTATTTTAAGATACGTATATTCTTTAGAATTAAGAGCTTAAACAAAAGAATGGCTGTTCAACAACAAAATTTATTTTATTTATTTATTTAGAGTCGACAAACAAATGCTGTCAACAAAAGTATAAATACGTTACAAAAAAAATTTTATGAGCTAAGGAAGCCTATCAAAGAAAATCTAATAAAATTACAAAATAAACTAATAACGACTCCGACACGGTGGGGGTATTTTATTAGCCCGTCCGGCCAGCTATGCCCCTATTCACAGCCGATTGTAGTCAGAGACGTTATTAGAGCTAACAAAAACTTTAATGATATAGAGATCGAGAAAAAAGAGGGGAGAAAAAACCAAAACCTATAGTTATGTAGGAGCAAAGGAAAAAATAAGATAATATAATAAATTAAACTAAAACAGAGATAGAGAGAAAGAGAGAAAACTATCTAAAAGAAAACTTTAAAAATAAAAAATGTATACGTAAAACTTAAAACTAAATAATCGGAAAATCTCTGACCCGGTGGGGGAGGATTTTTTAGCCAGTCCGGCAAGCTATGCCCCTACTCACAGCTGGGAGTGGTCAGAGATTTCCCCGGAGATAATTATAGAGAGACGTTTTTAGAGAGAAGAGAGAGAGTTCTGTTGAGAGCAGGTGATTGAGATCATTGTAATTCTTACATAAAACCCGAAATCGATTATGCTGTGCATAATCAGTTGTGCATCTAGACTAGATAAAAGGAAAATAGTTTCTAGTTGGCCTAGAAGGAACGGAAAAGTTAAGGCGACCTAAAAGATCAGAAGAGTCTACATCACCGATAATTAGCTTATGAAGAAAAGAAACACCTAAGACTGTTCTACGGTTAGCTAAGGAGGAAGGTCAATAAGCAAAAGTCTGCTGGAGTACGTTGGTAAACGAAGGTTAGGGTCCCAATTTAAGCCACGTAGGGCAAAAAGCAAGAATTGCTATTGAACTGATTCAATTCGATCGATATACTTTTTATATTGCGGACACCAGACGGACGAGCAGTATTCAAGTACAGGGCGAACTAGAGCAGTATACAGAAGCTTTGTGGTATATGGATCATTAAATTCCTTCGACAAACGTTTAATGAATCCAAGTACACCTTTCGCCCTATTAACAATAGAGGAGATATGAGGATTAAAACTCAATTTTGGGTCAAAAAGAACTCCAAGATCAACGACTGTAGATATTCGTTCCAAGGGTTCATTGCCAATCGTATAGGTAGCCAGCGAAGGTTTGCAACGATGGAAAGTCATAAGCATGCACTTGGAGCAATTAAGGTGTAATTGATTAATCAAGCACCATGACTGCAAGGAGTTTAAATCATCTTGCAGTCTGATCGAATGCGTCGGGTCGTTGAAAGATAAAATAAGTTTCACATCATCGGCGTACATAAGTATCCGAGAGTAAGACAATATTGTGGGGAGATCATTAATAAAAAGAGTAAAAAACAAAGGGCCGAGGTGGCTGCCTTGTGGCACACCAGAAGTGACAAAGACAGGCCTTGAAGTATTAGAGCGAAGCAGAACTTTTTGAGTTCTATCTTTTAAATAGGACGAAATCCAAAGCAGAAAAGAGGAAGGAAATCCTAAACGATCAAGCTTAAAGAGGAGAATATCGTGGTTCACAGAATCAAATGCTTTACTGAAGTCGGTGTAGATGACATCAGTTTGATTTTTTAAAAGGAATCCATCGTTAACCATTGAGGTAAATTCAAGCAAATTGGTCGTAGTTGACCGACGCTTTGTAAATCCATGCTGGAAAGGTGATAAAATAGATTTACAATAGTGGTGTAAGGATGAGTTTAGAATCTGTTCAAATAATTTTGGAATAGCGGAAAGCTTGGCTATACCCCTATAATTGGATATATCAGATTTTCCTCCCTTTTTGTGAAGAGGAATGATATTAGATTCTTTCCAAAGATTCGGAAACACAGTAGATTCTAGAGATAGATTAAAAAGCTTAAGCAAAGGATTGCATAAGGAAAAACAACACTCTTTAAGCACGCAACTGGGAATGTTATCAGGCCACAAAAAAACACAAAAACAAAGAATAATGTCAAATTCAAAACCAATAAAAATAGAATTATAAACACTACAACTCTTGTCATAACTAAGTAAACTTTTAGCCCCATGCACCGTGCGCGGGTTAATCGACGCACTGTGTAGCAGTTTCACTCACACTCACTATTCAACGCTCTTTCACTCGCACTTATATCAAGGGACTATGATTTTGCCGAGTGGACTACCTTGTATAATTGTACCATGAACTTTTATAAGCTAATCAAAGTTTCGGTAGTCGATAAATAAAAAAAATATTAACGCTTTTTCAAACTTGAAAAATTGAATTTCGACGCGCTAGAATGGCAGTTTCGCTCACTGTGTATCGGTCGATAAAGAAGTTCTAGTGAGAAAAACATTTTTGTTTTCAATGCTAGAGTCTTTGTACCTTCCAGTTATGAATATTATCAGTTTCCACACAATTTTGGGGTGTTTGGTCAAAATCGGATGAATATATAGTATAGCTGCCATTTAACAAACTGGCAAGCAAATGCTCATAGTAGTGGCGCCATCAAGCAGCAAGGGTATATAAACTTAGTTTTCCTCTATTTTTATACCCTTGCAAAGGGTATTATAATTTTGCCCAGAAGTTTGCAACGCATAGAAATATTCATTTCCGACCCCATAAACAATATATATTCTTGATCAGGGGGACGAGCTGAGTTCATTGAGCTTTGTCCGTCCGTCTGTCTGTCCGTCTGTTTCCACGCAAACTAGTTTCTCAGTTTTAAAGCTATCGAGCTGAAATTTTGCACAGAGTCTTCTTTTTACTGCACGCTGCTAATATGTCGGAACCGACCGGATCGGATCACTATATCTTATAGCTGCCATAGGAACCATCGGTCGAAAAATGGGTTTTAGTGAGAAAAACTTTTTTGTTTCCAATGTTAACGTGATTAAACTAGATCATTAATAATATTATATACTTTCAAACAAATTTGCAAATTTTGGTCAAGATCGGATGACTATATCTTATAGCTGTCATAGGAACCATAGGTCGGAAAATGGGTTGTAGTGAGAAAAACTTTTTTGTTTTCAATGTTAACGTGATTAAACTCGGTCATTAATAATATTATATACTTTCAAACAAATTTGAAAAGTTTTTGTCAAAATCGGATGACTATATCTTATAGCTGTCATAGGAACCACCGGTAGGAAAATGGGTCTTAGTGAGAAAAACTTTTGTCTACCGTTCTTAAATTTGGCCAATATTAATATTCTATGCTTTCAAATAGGAGGACTATATGCTATTGCTGTGATGTGAACGATTGGTAAGAAATGTGTTCTATTGAGAAACACTTTTTGTTTTCAATGCTAGCGTTCTTAGACTTAGCGATTATATGACTTATAGCTCCGCAAAATGCGCTTGAGAAAGTATGTAAGTAGTATGTGGTCATTCCATATTACGAATAATTTTAATAATTTAAAAAATTAAGGAAAAAATTTCCGTAAAAATGTGTCTTTCCAGATTAGGTAAACTATATTTCTAACACACAACTTTTTAACAAATTTTTATATTGATGGTGACGTAACTGGTATAGTTATTTTCCTAGTGCTTTTCCTTTCCGGTACATGCAGGTAATAATGACCCAATTATGCGGTCTAATGCTATCCCTTTTTGGTACCTACAGGTACCAGGAAGGGCTTACCTTTTTAGCAATGCCCCCGTTTAACCCTTTTTGGCCTAGTACCAGGAAGGGATTACCTTTTTAGCGATGCGCCTGTTTAACCCGTTCTAGTATATACCTGTAGTAGCGAGCTTTGAAGTCGATATAGGTCAGAGAAAGGTTGCAACTGGTAATGCTTCGCTTGTGTGTGATACCTGTTTACGAAAGTCACCGATATATAAACCATATACTTAGCACGCGCGCGGATCAGTTGATTTTTAGCTACCACACAGAAAGGAGCACATCGAATTAAGCAAATAATATAAAGTGAATATAAAGTGGCAAAGTAAACATTTTTAAGTGAGTGAATTATATAGTGATAAAAAGTAAACATTTTTAAGTGAGTGAAGTACACAGTGATAAAAGAACTTAGTAAGAAGTAAAATCAATCAAAATGCCACGAGTATCTTCAATGTCCCAGGAGCAACGACGACAGGCGTCCCGTGATCGAGCTCGCGTCCGTTACCAGCAAAATGCGTCTCAGATATCAACTAGGAATGCTCGTCGATTGGCCGCTAATCGCGAAGGGAATCTGGAAGTTCGTCAAGTAGAGCGGGAGCGTGATGCTACAAATCATTCGCAACGACGACGTAGCTTGCGTTATCGTGAACGTGAACAGTTGGAAAACACTGCTCAACACCAACAACGGCGTCAAAATCAGGATTACCGCCACGACGAGCTTGAAAGGGATGCTATTGCACATTCTCATCGCAGGGAAAATGAGGAGTATCGCCGAGAAGAGCAGGAAAGAGATGCAGCCGCGCATTCTCAGCGCAGGGAAAACTCGGAAGTCAGGAGACAAGAGCAGTTGGAAAATACTGCTCAGCACCAACAACGGCGTTAAATTCCGGATTACCGCTAGGACGAGCGTGAAATGGATGCTATTGCACATTCACTGCGCAGGGAAAAAGAGGAGTATCGCCTAGAAGAGCAGGAAAGAGATGCATTCGCCCATTCTCAACGCAGGGACAATTTAGACTTTCGCCAAGAAGAACGAGAAAGGAATACATATCGTCGCCGAAACACAAGGAACAACCCTATCACCAGAGCTAGGGAGCAGTTTGTGAATTCATCACAGCGCCGGGAAACAAGACTGCAACGCCGACTTCGGGGACAGCGTTTAGAGGAAATGGCTCAGGATCGTCTGTTAAACTACAGAGAAAACCCAGAAAATCGACTCGAGGAATCAAGAAGACAATCTCAGCGGAACATTGCTGCCAGAGAAGAATTATCACCAGAAGTCCGAGAGGAAGAATTGGAGCATCAACGCCAGCGAAGAAGGGAGACCGCGCGGGAACAATACAAACGCAAAATTAAGGAAGGGCCAACGGAATGCTGCACATGCTGCGGAGGGACATTGTTCCCAGATAAGGTTAGTGGTTTGCACAAATTGGCTATCTCTTCTAAATTCCCTAATATTAATGTAGACAACACTTTTTATCTGTCGGGCAAATTTCTCAATCCGTCAGGCAAATATTTATTCTGTTCCACTTGCCGCAAAGCTGTTTCCTTAGGTAAAATACCTTCCCTTTGTCTGTCACACGGGTTTGACTTTCCCGAAATTCCTGCCTGCCTAAAGGGGCTGACCTGTTTAGAAGAGCGACTCATTTCACCCAGAATTCCATTCATGCGTATTATTTCCCTCGGTTATGAAAGGCAATGTGGCGTAAGAGGCGCTGTAGTCAATGTACCTATTTCCGTCTCTGATACAGTGACTGCGCTTCCGCACACTTTTGACAACACACATGTTATACAAGTTCATTTAAAACGAAGGCTGGAGTACGCCCACAATTTCCTGACCGAAACTATTCGCCCTGCTCGCGTTCTCGAGGCTTTGCGTTACTTAGTTAACACTGAGCTGTACATAAAACACAATATATCTGTGTCCGCTGATTGGTTAAATCAGGTTGGCAACTCTGAAGAAGTGCCCTTTATCGCCGATGAAGCAGATAGGTCCCTTGTAGATGAACTTATTGGTCAAATAAATCTTAGTTCAGTTAACCAAGACCCTTCGGATCAAGAAGAAATTCTTAATCCGGGGGGGGCATGAAAATATGTTGATAATGATGCAATTCAAGAAAATTCAGCCATTAGTCGAATAGCTCTGGCTCCCGGTGAAGGTCGTAGACCAGCGGACTTGGCACTAGACGCGGATGCTGAGGAACTTTCGTTTCCCACAATATCCTGTGGCGAAATTTTTAAGGCTAGCACAACATACGTTCGAAAAGCAAGATCTCAGATTCGGTTTTATGATCGCCGTTGCGCGATTGTACGCAAAGTACTTTATATGTACAAGCGCTACGAACTTGCGCGAATAAGAAATGCGATTTCAATCTGCTTGAGGAAAAAATCTGGGACAAATAACATAACAGCAGCCAAAATGAGGGACGAATCCTTTGTCGAAAACTTAATGCAGCATGACGATGGATATCATATTCTTAAAGGTTTGCGGTCCGCTCCAGCTCATTGGGAGGCGGAGAAAAAGAAAGTAATTGCGATGATTCGACAATTTGGGTTGCCTACATTTTTCATTACACTTTCCGCTGCTGAAACGAAATGGACTGAACTTTTGGTTATTCTCGCTCTTCTCTTGGATAATCGAAATATCACCGAGGAAGAGGCATTCAGGCTTTCCAACGCCGAAAAAGCCAGGCTCATTCGTTCCGACCCAGTAACCTGTTCGAGGTACTTCGATAACAGATTGCGACAATTAATGAAATTGTTTAAGTCTGATATCTTTGGGAAATTCCAACTTACCCACTATTATTGGAGAATCGAATTTCAGCACAGAGGATCACCGCACTCGCATGGTATGTACTGGCTGGCTGGTGCCCCAAAGCTCGAAGGTAGCATTTCCCCCAACACAGAGCAGGTGGTTCATTTTATCGACAGATTTATCACCACCAATGGAGCTGACACAGATCTACAAGATGTCATCCAGTACCAGCGCCACAGACATAGTGCATCATGCTTAAGGGAGATTCGAGGTCAACAATTCTGTCGGTTTAACATGCCATACCCCCCCCATGCCTCAAACGGAAATTCTCTATCCGTTAGAAGAGGACGCGCCGCACATTGAAAATCACAAGTCTCTGTTCAAAAAAATCAAAGAGTTTCTGACGTCAGGTTCAGAAGAAGAATCAAGTCGATTAAATAATTTTGAATATTTTTTGGCCCAAATTGACACTACTTTTGAGTGCTATAAACTCGCTCTACGATCCAGTTTGAAAAAGCCACAGGTTTTAGTTCGTAGAAATTATTCCGATAAGTTCCTGAATGCTTATAATAGGGATATTTTGGGGTTACACAGAGCAAATATGGATATTCAATTTATTCTTGACGCATATGCCTGTTGTAGCTATATAACTAACTACATCAACAAATCAGACAGGGGCGTTTCTCAGCTGCTTCGTGAAGCCATGATTGAGGTAAATCAAGGAAATATCCCTGTTAAAAGAAAATTGCAACATATCGGAAACAAGTTTGTACATGCGACAGAGATTTCAGCACAAGAAGCAGCATACAATATTTTGAGCTGCATATGTCTGAGGCAAGTAGTGCCGAATTGTTTATAAATACCTCCCATCCGGACCAAAGAGTCCGAATGGTCAAATCAAGAAGTGTATTAAACGAACTGCCCGTAGACTCCACTGATATTTTCGTGCCAAACTTGCTTGACCGATATGTTCAGAGACATGCGCTATTAAGTGGAATATGCTTGGCGGAGTTTGCGGCTTTTTATGAGTTTAAGAAATCCAGGGCACGGCGGTCAGAGGAGGCGGAAGATTACGATGAACATGAAGAAGATGCAGAAGTTGAAGACAATTTAACTGATCGAAGATACGATCAACTTGATGGCAGTGGTTCTGTTAAACGACGTAGACAACCAAAAATTATTAGATGGAGACGCTTTAGTTTTAACACTTCGCCCTCAGAAGATTTTAGGGAAAACGTAATGCTTTTCCACCCATGGCGAAGCGAACAGTCCGAGCTGATTTCAAATGATAACGAAAACACATTTAGGGTAAACAATGCCCAAATTAGGGTAAACAAACAACAATTTGATGTATGGAATTGGAGAGCGTCCTTCAAGATCTTCGGAATGAAAATGAAGAAGATTCCGGTCATCAAGAAATTTCAGCCTCACAATTCCTTTATGATGAATTCAGGGCTCTAGCTATTCCAAATATTGATCGCAATGTCAATATATTTGAGGATGGCAACGTTCTTAACGACGTGGAAGACCACGAAGAAGATGGTATCCGACTTATTAAACTGCCCCCATTGGTATCGGAAGTTGATCTTTGTTCCCTGGTACGCTCTCTCAATTCCAAGCAACGTCAATACTATGCCCACGTGATGCATAATGTTTGTGAAAAAAAAACGTTCTATGAATACGTTGGCGGTGGTGCTGGTGTCGGTAAAAGTAGGCTGATTTCCACTTTATATCAGTCAGTGACTTGGCGATCAAATAAAATACCTGGTGCCACCGATTCTGCAAAGGTTCTCCTTTGCGCACCAACTGGAAAAGCTGCTTTTGGTATTGGGGGGCTTACACTGCACTCCATATTCTCCTTGCCTCTTAATCAGTCAACTGGGGCCTTAAGGTCTCTGAGCAATGATGTCCTAAATACCATGCATTGCAAATTAATTAATATTCAACTGATTATCATTGATGAAATATTTATGGTCGGAGCCAAAATGTTTTCATATCTGGATCAAAGGCTCCACCAAATCTTTAGAAATCAGGATCAATGTTTTGGAGGACTTTCCATAATTGTGTTTGCGGACTTAAAACAGCTCTCTCCAGTTGGCGACAGCTGGATATTTTCTGAAAGGACAAATAATCCATATAGCGTTCTAGCTGGTACAAACCTCTGGGAAAATTTCAAATTTTTCGAGCTCACCGAAATTATGCGGCAGCGCGGTGACCGAAATTTTGCGGTAGCATTAAATAACATGTCCGAAGCCAGCATGACCGAATCTGACATTGACCTTTTTAAAGAAAGAGTAGTTTCAGCTAGCGCAGTTCCTTCTGATGCCATACATTTGTTTTACTCAAACGATGAGGTCGCCAATTACAATACCCTGAAACTAGCCCAAATAAATACTGAGGAGTTTGTTTCGACTGCCATTGATACTGTCAAGGCAGCAAACATGTCGGCGACAAATCGCTTAAACACTTTGAGGCATTCACAAAGAATGAAAAGTTCCAAGACTCAAGGACTTGTCTACTCTCTGCATTTAAAAACTTTAGCTAAATACATGGTAGCTATAAATATTGATACAAGTGACGGTCTTGTAAATGGTGCGAATGGTCAACTAATGCAAATTGACCACAGCACAATAAACGATTCAGTTGTAGTAACTACCCTATGGATATTGTTTACCGAGCCATCGGTTGGTGCTATTGCCAGGTCCAAAGTAAGAAGCAGTCCCCATCCCAACTGGACTCCAGTCCAAAAATTGGCTCGAACTTTTCAGTGTGGTCGATCTGAGCATGCTTCGATTGATCGCAAGCAGTTTCCTGTTGTACCTGCTGAGGCTATAACCATTCATAAGAGCCAAGGAGCAACCTATAGCAAAGTCGCTGTGCATCTTCAAAGAAGCATTAGCCGAGCTGCGCTTTATGTGGGTTGTAGCAGAGCAACTAGCGCATCGGGCCTTTTCATATTGAGTGAATTTGTTGCTCCAACTACATTTGGAGCAAGCAATGTTCAGACAGAGCTCCAAAAACTTAGAGGAGAAAAGGCTTTGACTACGCAATAGGAATATCTGCTCAGTCGATCGCAAGAAATTTCATTATACTACCACAATGTTGAATCTCTTCGTAAGCATCACGAAGATATTTCGAACGATCAAATTATTTGCTCAGCAGACTTCTTATGTTTCGTTGAAACCTGGACTCTTCCAACCGAAGAGTACAATATTAGTGATTTCGACATCATAAGAAGAATGGATGGCAACCGACTTGATGGTGTTGCAAAGAATGGAATAATAGTTTATGCCAAGCAGAGCATTTCAAAAAATGTAACATTCTTATTTGAAACAATTGAAACATCAGAACCGAGAAAAATATATCAGTTGATCGCCTTCAAATACTTGGATACATCTTTTATAATTGTTTATAGGAATCCAACATTTCCTATTACAAGGTTTCGTAATGAAATTAAGAAAGATGTTGCCAAAGTACGTCTTACGGGTATTAATAAAGTGGTAATACTAGGAGATTTTAATATTTGTCGATCAACCTACACAGATCCGCTCGAGACCAATCTTAATAGCCGAGGCTTATACTCTATTTTGAATGTACCAACAACAAAGCATTCAACTCAAATAGATTGGGTTTTCTGTGATACTTCGGTATCTGGGGCTTCGGCTATTACATATCAGACACCATACAGTCACCATGATGGAGTATTCCTTAGGTATAGCTTGAAAGTAAATTATCAAAATATTCTATTATAATAATTATAATTATTTTGTAAAAAATTGTTATTTGTAAATTCTGTTAAAATTATTATCTTTGTCTTTAATGTAAATTATAATAAGTATTCCTCCTTGGGGATTGCGACCTTGCCGTGGTGAGGAGGCTGAGTATGTAAATCTTTTATGAATGCAAAACTGTAGAAAATGTTCAATAAACTTTACAGAAACCAGCAGCAATCCAATTCAATTTGATTTATTTGTATGTCCAATAAATGTTTTTTCTTTATAAGCAGGAGTACGACTAAAATTATTTGAAAAGGAACAATTATTTTTGAAAAGATATTTCAAAAGTAGCACTTGCAAGGGTATAAAAACTTCGGCACAGACGAAGTTAGCCCTCTCGTTTTTTAATCGTTTAGATCCCCGATAAAAGTGGATCATAAAATTTTTTTTTTTTATCGTTTATTTACGAACAATATTTATGCTATAATTACATTAAATAAACACTCTGTAACAAAAATCTATTTCAAATTTATAACGCACTGCCTCTTAAAGGAACTCTAGCGTAACTTATAAGTTTAATTGCATTTTTTACAGATGTTTTATATTATTATATGTTGAAAGATACATACAGAGAAATTAGACCTGACTTGTAGCAAAAAAAATTTGAAAAAGGCTACACAACTGGCTTTGAAGATAAAAAAAATGGTTAGGATAAGGAACATCAGGCACTCAGCCACCAATACTGGCGTTTCGGGTCCGGAACGTCTTTGAGTGGAATAGTGGTGTCAAATCTCCAGCTTTCCTCCGCGATTAGTGAATCTGTGTCAGCTTTATTGGTTGCTCTTCGGTAGAGGTGATAAAAAATAGGAACACCCTCATGATTTTGAATGAAGCCCTTGGAGTCCAGATACAAAAATGCTTCTGGCGGGGCGAGTCCATTTCCGAGTGCGGTCTTCAGGTAGTCAGCATTCTCGTGGTACGGGGCCAGAATATAATTGTTTTCTTCATTATGTAGGCTTTGGTCTATATGATGTCGGATTAAGTTGATGATGAAGCTGTCTATCCTGTGTACTTTGGCGACATCATATAATTTTTTGTTGGGTATGTATTTTACATAGTCTGTTTCTGGCGATCTATACAATGATGTGCATGCCCTCAGACATTTTCTTTCAAAGAGTCTTATACGTTCCATATAAGACGGTGATATGTTGAACCATATAGGGCATGCGTATGTTATTAATGGCCTGATAAGAGACTGATATAAAATAATTTTGACTCTTATGCTTATGTGCTGAGAAAAGAAAAGGTTTTTATAACAGAAGAATGCTTTTCTGGCTTTTTCAAGTTGGATATTAATGTGCTTATTGAAGTACAAAAATCGATCAATGTGTACACCTAAATATTTTACTGTACTCAAGGATGGTATGGAACAGTTTTGTGCCGTAATGCGAAATTGTTTCCAGTTCTTTCTCACGTTGCTGTTACATTTTTTGATTGGTGGTCGAAAGAGAATTGTTTCGCATTTGTTTGCATTTATTTTCAGTTGCCATTTGTCGGCGTGCCTTTCAATTTCATTGTAGTCTTGCTGCAGCAGTTGGTTGATTTCCCGTATGGTTTTGCTTGGTCGATATATAATAATATCATCCGCAAATGCGATGCAATTTTGAATTTTTTGTATTAAATCAAGTAAATATATGTTGAATAAAATTGGTGAATTAACTGTTCCTTGTTGAAGAGCATTTGTTACATTGAATGTCTTGTTACTATGTGTGTTGTTGCTGCATGTTACAAATTGTTGATCCGTGATCATGTTGAGAATGAGAAAAATTTAATGTGTTGGAAACCGGTATTTTATTTATTTGAAGGTTAACCCTTTTATCCAAACACTGTCAAAAGCCTTTTTCAGATCTACTAAGCATGCTCCTGTCACATGTTTTTTGTTCAGGCTCCACTGAATGTCAGATATAAGAAGATGTATAGCGTGTGTAGTTGAGTGTTTGTGTTTAAATCCGAACTGTCGGTCGTTTTTTATGTCGTTTTTATTACAATGGTCGATAATTGCTGTATTAATACACATTTCAAATATTTTGCTTATGTTGGGTAGCAGGCTGATGGGTCTTAAGTTGTAGACTAGTGTTGGATCCTTGTTCTTCTTTGTCAACAATATTACTTTGGCCTTTTTCCAATTTTCAGGAAAATATGTATTATTAATTATATTGTTAAATAAACAGCAATATTCTAGGATTATCGGTCGGGGTAATTTTTTGAGGACTATGTTTGGTATGTTGTCTAATCCTGCTGATATTTTGTTTTTAATTTTTTTTAAATATGTACATTAAATTATCCATTGATATAAACCTATTATCTGTTGCATTATCGATGTCGTTAGATGGCATAGTTTCGGAAAACGACGTGAGGGTAAGTTGGGATGTCTCGAACGAGGTTTTTACTGCTAAAAACCTGTTGAAATATTGCTCAACGTACCTGTGAAATTGATTATCCTGAACACTCTCAGCGGGAGAGTAAACTGATTCAAGGTAAGCTCCTACTACATTCAGAATATCCATTTTATTTCGTATGATGTAGTTGTTTGATATGGTATCTGTCTCCACTATACGGGGATTGATATCGGCGTGCGCTAGAAGGTGCGAGCTGCTTACGGGGACTTTGATTTGGTCAAGATTTATTGGCTGTGTTTGGATGTGTTTCCGATGTTTAGCTTGTTTAAATATATCTGCTTGGTTTTTAGATGTAAGTATTTCCAGTTTGGATTTTATTTGGTTATTTACTGCGATTTTAAAGTTTTCTTGGATGAGACTGCGAATTAATTTGATGGTAGCTTTTAGTTCTGTTATTTCTGCAAGTGGTAAAATTCGTTCTTGTCTATTGTGTTTTTTGATTTTGATTAAAATTATTGACTTTTCTTTTTGTAGTTTTTTAATTATGGGATTTACTAGTTTTGACAGAAAGTTATAATCTTTGAATTTTGATACAGTTTTTTTCAATTGATTTAACTAAAATTTTTTCGATTTTATTTAGATGGTGGTCTATTTCATGGTTTTCTAAGTTTCTGTTGTATGGGGCGGCAGTTTCTTGGTTAAATAAATTTAATATTGTGTTTTGGAATGTGTACCAATTGGTGTTTTATAGTTTAGCTTGAGATCTTCATTATTTTGAAAAAAATTTAATGTCTGGTTAAGATTGGCTATGATGACTATTGCATTATGGTCGCTGTCGTAATCAAGAGTGGGGAGGCAGTTTGTGGTATTGTTTTCACCAGATACATCAATTCGACAGTCCAGAAGGCCGATGTCGATATAAGAATTACTCCTTGGGAAAGACGGTTTTGTGGTGTCATATAGCTTGCATTTATATCTTATTTCGTTGTCGCTAAGCCAAGATTTCAGCATGTTTCCTGATGGGTTGCTGATGGAGTTCGCCCAATCTGAATGTTTGCAATTTAAATCGCCTGCCATGATGTAGTAACATTCGTCCAGCTGTAGTTGAAGGCATTGAAAGAGCTCGTTTATTTCTGCTTTAAGGTTGTCGCCGTTGTTGCCAGTTGGTTGGTATAAGGATGCCACAAATAATGTTGCGTTGTCCATTGGGATCCGAATGATGCATGTTTCCAATGTTTTAAATTTTTCAATTTTGTTGTGTGTGTATCTGTCGAATTTTATACCCTTTCTTATGATTATTGCAGTTCCACCTCCTCTGGTTGCACCCACTCTATCATTCCGAATAAATTCGAAATCTTTCAATGATACCTTATGTCTGTAGTTTAATTTGGTTTCGTTTATTAGTGCAATATCGGGCTTATATACATCTAAAAACTTTTGGAGATCGTGACGTCTATTTAGATTAATAATTGAGTTTACGTTTATCGACAAACATTATTATGTTTTGCTGTTGGGCGTGTTTATTTTGGGTCGATCATTGAAAGTATTGCGTCTATTCTGGACGCCTGCAAGTTTAAGTGTTTTTGTAGGCTGCTTATCTGGTTTGCAAGGGTAGCCATTGCTTTGTTAATTTCATCAAAAACATTATTTGCGTTGTTTTGCATTTCAGCTGTGTTTTCCTGCGGGTTATAATTATCCCTCATTTGGTTTTTTGCTTGTTGGGCATAACTGATATTAGGGTTAGTGTAATTAGTAGTCAGTCCGCTTCTGTTATTGTTTTGTGTTTGTATTCTGGTTCTTAGTTTTTGCTGAATCTCTTTATATTTTGGACAACCTTTGTAAGAGGCTGGGTGTCCGTGCTTGTTTCATAGCACACAAAATAATTGCTCTTTATCTTCTGTTGGTTCTTTTGGTTTTGGGCACTCCTCACTTCTGTGGTTCTCTCCGCATTTGACGCACTTTGGTGATAGATAACAGTTTGCTGCACTATGGAAGAAACCCTGACAGTTTCTGCATTGCGAGATCTCTGGTCTCCGTAAAGGTTCCCATCTAACGCATCTATGCAAGATGCTATTAATTGGTTTAAGAGCTCTAAGATTACCCTCTGCAGAGATTTGGACTATAAACATAGGAAGCTCCATCTCTTTTTCACGTGCGTTTTTGATTTGGAACGCACGAACTTTTATAAATTCTAAGTCTTGGTTCTCATGCTTTCTAAGATCATTCATAATTTCTTCAGGGTCTGTATAGGCTGGTAGGCCTTTAAGTAGCATTGATTTGGACTTAGGACATTTTGGGGTGTACGAATAGAACTTGGCTTTGGTTTTTTCTAAGTAAGCTCTGACTTTTATATAACTGTCCATTGTAGTTAAGTATAGGGTTTGCTTATCCCTAAATTCTTTAATTTTAAAGTCTTTAATATTAAGACCATTTTTTATAAACTTTATTAGCTCTTTAGACTCAATGTCTACTATATTAATTGGAGGCACCTTTTTATCATTTTTATTGTTGATATTTTAAGTGTATGGACTTATACACTTTTATTGAGCACGCTTGTTGCAGGTTTCAATTGTACTAACCTGCTCAGTCTGAGCGAGGTCCTTTTATTTAGAATTTCTCATCCCTTATCTTCTAACTTAACTAAGGCAGTATTTGTAAAATAGCTGCGCGTGTATAAATATAGAAATGCATTCGTGGAAGGACTACACATTGCCTTCCACGATGCATGTTAAGTGCACAGGATGCCCTTTTCAAGTGGTTCCCATGGTTGATCCTTTTCAAGTGCTGTGTCTGCTGGGCTGGGCTGATCCTCGTCACTGCGGCTATTAATATTTAATACTATTACATAAGGTGGCATGTTTATGACACATAGGCTACATATTTAAATATGAGATTAACACTACGTGTGGGCCGAGTTGAGTATCATGTTCAAGTTTGAACATTCTCGGGGGGCCTAAAATGCGACAGCCAGTCATCCAGTTTGTGTCTTACTCTTCCGTAAGATCCATAGACTTTAATTAAATATCTAATTAGGCGCTGCAGTTCCTTTGTCTTGTTCAAAGCGGACCCAGTTGGTGTTGGTTTAAGTGATCTGACTTCGTCTGCCTCTTTGCTCGTGCGGATAGAGTTCCTTGCCTGCAAAATAGGAAAGAAGTTTGGGAAATAAATGGCCCTAAAGGCCCCAATGGGCTTGACACGTTCATTTTGCATCTTCTTCTCATTGAGTTGCTCGATGCTCGAGCTTGTAGTCCAGGCGATCTGTCGTGTACCCTCCAGCATGCTAGTAGGCAGTTCCTTTTTGTCGTCAGCCAGGATATTGTTGGCGATTTGATCTTCCAATTGCAAGTCCAATTGAGAATCTTCCGCCTTACCAAACGACTCCATATTAGCAAGCGACTCCAGTTTAAGAGGACTGCTTGCTTGCTTCAAATGATTCTTCTTGGGTTTGGATGGGTTGGGTTTCTTTGTAGTAGCTTTGGGTATTATTTCATTTTTACCATGTTGAGCTCCCACTTCTCTTTGGCTGCTGTCTTCGTCCTTGTCGGCGTGCTCCACTTGTAGCCCATAATCGACCGCCAGCTCTTCACGGGCCTGAAAAACGTCCTTGTCGACGTGCTCCACCTGTAGCCGATAATTTACCGCCAGCTCTTCACGGGCCTGAAAGACATCCTTGTCCTTCTTCTCCATTGTGAGTCCGCTTTCCTGCTGCGTGTGACCCACCTCCATTACTTGCCCTTTGAGCTGCTCAGCATGTTCTTCTTCTTGGAGTTGTTGATCCAGTTTTTGGAATTCGGTGGCTGGACACATGGATTCGTCGGCAGGCTTCGATTCAGACAAAATTGTTGAAGGTGCCTCCTGGGCATTACTAGCAGCATCTTCTATCAGCTTATCTTTTTTATTTACTCGCCTCGGGGTGCCTTTGAATAACAGGAAAGTTGGCTTCTTGGGAGTTGTAGTCGTCTCTCTAACTGTAGTACCTGCTGGCTCTAGATGTGGCTTTCTGACTTTCAGCTGCTCTGGAAATCTGTTCCAGCCTTCTTCATTTCTCTTACATATACGATCCCATGCTGTTGTATAGTAAGAAGGTTCTTGCATAAGGGAGGAAGTAAGTGAATTTCTTGCTTCCCCTTTAAGGCACGCGTTCAGGTAATACATCTTGACGCCATCCCCGAAGTCTGCTCTCTCGTGGAATGCCTCCTTAAACCATTCATAGAATGTTGGCCAATCTTTGGGGTTTCCATTAAATGTGGGCATTTGTATTGCCGGTGCAGCTGGTAGAGGCAATACTGGCTTCACCACGCTTGACTTTTTTAGACGCTGCTTTCTGACATCCAGCATTTCCATCATCGTAATGGCCTCTATTCTCAGATCAAGAATCCTGTCAAAATGGCTGAGATTATTCATAGTCCTCAGCTTGTTATGCGTTTCTTCCAACTCCCCAAGCATAACTTTAATCTTGGAATTGTGCTTAAGTATTTCATCAGTGTGCAATTCCATGAAGCATTTGCTAGCTTCTCTAATAGCTTGACTTAGTTTTCCTGCAAGTGAATCCAATAGTTTTGCCAATTCGTCTATTGGGTTTGCAGAGCCAAAGCTGTCCGCTTCGGTAGCATGTGTGGGCGTCGTGTACCGCTGCACATCATTTCGTTGTGATGGCCCGGCGTCCTGCATGGCGTGGTCACTCATATTGACCTTTAATCTCGCCTCCTCATAAGGCTTGATATGCGCCATGGTTATGTCGAATATACCCATATTCGCACCCACTTCACGGATTTCGATCAACCAAAAAATGTGTAGTGCTTACAACAATTTTCCGCGAAAATCGAACATCCGGCTAGAAGGACCAAAAAATGTATGTACTTGTTTGTTTCGCGTCTGATTGTTGTTTTTAATTAGGTCACCAAGTAGACCCTGTTGTATTAATTTACAGTTTTTAATTAAAAACCACCGAATCCGTTGTCCTAAGCCACGGAAAACGCTTAACACTGCACGGACCTACCAATCCTTCAAGTAGATCCGGCTCGAAGCAACAAAAAATGTATATACATTTTTTGAGCACGCTTGTTGCAGGTTTCAATTGTACTAACCTGCTCAGTCTGAGCGAGGTCCTTTTATTTAGAATTTCTCATCCCTTATCTTCTAACTTAACTAAGGCAGTATTTGTAAAATAGCTGCGCGTGTATAAATATAGAAATGCATTCGTGGAAGGACTACACATTGCCTTCCACGATGCATGTTAAGTGCACAGGATGCCCTTTTCAAGTGGTTCCCATGGTTGATCCTTTTCAAGTGCTGTGTCTGCTGGGCTGGGCTGATCCTCGTCACTGCGGCTATTAATATTTAATACTATTACATAAGGTGGCATGTTTATGACACATAGGCTACATATTTAAATATGAGATTAACACTACGTGTGGGCCGAGTTGAGTATCATGTTCAAGTTTGAACAATATTGTTTATTTGGTTGTGTGTATTTATGTTTTGCTCTGTGTGGCCTGAAGCACTTGGGCTGCTCTCTTTAATGTGAGCTTTAACTGTTGTCACTTGCACATTGTTATTGTTTTTTCGCACATGATCTTCAAACTCTTCAATGAGCTTTTCGTTGAAGTCACTTTCTGCTAGCAAAGCATAATAATTGTTTCGTAGTTGTTTAATTGGTAACTGTTCCATGTTGTTGTTTTTTCTCTTGAGTTGAGAGCTTTGAGCACGCTGATCGGGCTCTGCACTTTGCATTGATATATTTGGGATATTATTCATATTGTTTTTTTCTGTGGTATTTGATTTAATTGTTTCGCAAATGAGTCTGCGCACAGCCCCAGAAGCCGGTGGGGCTGGCTTTGCTTTATTTTTGTTTAACTTCACTCCTAAATTCGCCTTATTAGTCGCACTGTCTGACATTCCAACCGTCGCCGATGACTGCTGAACTCACACTGGATCATAAAATTGTATAAATGTAAGTAACTTGGAAAAGGAAACATTTCCAACCCTGTAAAATATATATATTCTTGATCAGCATCAACAGCCGAGTTCATATAGCCATGAACGAAGAGATCTCATAGCCGAAGGTTCGACATATACTTCTTATACTTGCAGGCAGATTAAGCTTACTTTCCATTTTTGCCACGCCGGCTACTGCAGCAGCAACATTCGTACTAAACGTACCACTTCGCAGGTACAAAGAATTTTACATTTAAGCTTGAACGATTTTCTTACATGTTTTATATTTGAAACAATTATGTTAAGCTTAATGAAATGGAAAATGCCATAGTTTTAAGATAAACAAGATTTTTTAAGTAAAATGCCCAATGTATATGGGGTTATATTTTAGGAAAATAGTGAAGAAAATTTAGGTAATAAAATAAAACATCCTACACAAATATTTTATTTTCCCCCCAGTCATTTGGATTTCTTAACTCGTATTTTATCCAAAGCTCGTAGCAGGAAAAGAAATTTCAAAATCCGAATGAGAGATTGTTTCGTTAGGAGCACCTCTCCAAGTTCAATCGTCTGGACTGCGGGTAAGATACCAAATCTAAGTCTGTTGCTGCCACGATTAGTACAGAAGAGTTGGGTAGCTTTTCTGAAAACAGCCCTAACATGATCCACAGAAGCCCACAGAGATTTGGTTTGAGCTGGTCCCAGAGTGGAAAAATATAATCTGCTGCTGCGTTGCCGTTCAAAACAAATTCTGTAAGGGAAAAATGGATGTCATTAATAAATTGTGTGCTTATATTAAATAAAATTCTTCGACGAACAGGTGGAGCATATTAGTTGCAGTATGAGGGAGGCTGAGGAGCGGATTCTTCCCAAAATTTAAACCAAATCAAATGGACTAGTGGGTGAGGTCGAGCAGCTGGCGCGGCGGGTTCAACATTTAGAAGCTGAAATCATTCAGGTGTTGCGGGATAAGGTTGGAGAACTTGAGGCGAAGCTGGAGGCCAAGCTTGCAGCAGAGGAAAATGCAATAGTTGCAAATAACCTAAGATTGCACAGGGGCCCATAATGGAAGACGAAAACCTGAAACCCATTATCAATAGCCTCTTTTTCTCTTTCAATATTACTCCACCACCAAAAATTAAGGAGATCTTCAGGTTTAAGCCCAGCCATGCAGGTCAGTCTCATGTTAACCCAGTAATTGTGGTAAAGTTTGATAGTATTAGAGACAAAATTAAGCTTCTTCAAGTGGTAGGAGAGCCCCGGAGAAATACTAAGCAACCGCTGGGCCTAAATAGTTCAGTTCATGTCAAGAAGCGTGCGGGCAACGAATATGTCTGCATAAAAAACATGCAAGAGTTGCAGTGTTTTAGGGATCAATCTGAGAATGACTGCTCTCCAACATCTGAAGTGGTCTCTGTGGTCGTGGTGATGAAGTAGCCGATCATGAGTTATTTCTTAATTGAATGTTCCAGTTTAACAAGAAAATCTAAAGGCTACTTTACTCTTAAGAATAGGCTAGATATGTGTATTCATTTATGTTCGTTATATAGGAATTATCATGTTTTTGTTTTATGTAAATTGCGTGTGCTACTGATAGTATATTTAAATTGCAAACGAGAGGGCTAACTTCGTCTGTGCCGAAGTTTTTATACCCTTGCAAGTGCTACTTTTGAAATATCTTTTCAAAAATAATTGTTCCTTTTCAAATAATTTTAGTCGTACTCCTGCTTATAAAGAAAAAACATTTATTGGACATACAAATAAATCAAGTTGTATTGGATTGCTGCTGGTTTCTGTAAAGTTTATAGAACATTTTGTACAGTTTTGCGTTTATACAAGATTTACATACTCAGCCTCCTCACCACGGCAATGTCGCAATCCCTGAGGAGGAATACTTATTATAATTTACATTAAATATTGCACAAAGATAATAATTTTAACAGAATTTACAATTAACAATTTTTTACAAAATAATTATAATTATAATAGAATATTAGTCAATGTTACAACTGGCTAGCTCAAGGTCTTTTTTGGTTGATTATAAGCCTTTTTATAACCAACACAAACCAACAGATTAATTAACAACATTTTGGAATAGCAATTGGGTATGTCCGTTCAACGATCGCTGTTTCGAGAATAACCAAATTCTCTCATCAGCGGACTTGTTTTGCTGTTCACACTTCAACCAAACAACCAGTTAGTATTTATACTCTGAAAAGGGGCGAATAAAGACATAGGAATTACACTATTATAAATTCGCAGCCCGAATTTCGGCTATGGTTTTTTGTTTGAAGATGTTTGTTTACCAATTTGTTGCAATTAATTCTGTTGCTTATGGCTGCTGCTAGGTGGTTGGGCTATCCGTCCAATGATCCTCCTTAGCAGGGCCACGAGTTTTTTTGTAAATACACAAGGTATTTTTGCTTGTTTTATAATAGGGAAACCGTTTTTGGTTTTTATTACAAACATTATGGCGTGCTGACCATTATTTATATGTATGTGTGGTTTGGTGACCTGTTTTTGATTTTAGTCAATGTTACAACTGGCTAGCTCAAGGTCTTTTTTGGTTGATTATTAGCCTTTTTATAACCAACACAATTGCTATTCCAAAATGTTGTTAATTAATCTGTTGGTTTGTGTTGGTTATAAAAAGGCTTATAATCAACCAAAAAAGACCTTGAGCTAGCCAGTTGTAACATTGACTAAAATCAAAAACAGGTCACCAAACCCCACATACATAATAGAATATTTTGATAATTTACTTACAAGCTATACCTAAGGAATATTCCATCATGGTGACTGTATGGTGTCTGATATGTAATAGCCGAAGCCCCAGATACCGAAGTATCACAGAAAACCCAATCTATTTGAGTTGAATGCTTTGTTGTTGGTACATTCAAAATAGAGTATAAACCTCGGCTATTAAGATTGGTCTCGAGCGGATCTGTGTAGGTTGATCGACAAATATTAAAATCTCCTAGTATTACCACTTTATTAATACCCGTAAGACGTACTTTGGCAACATCTTTCTTAATTTCATTACGAAACCTTGTAATAGGAAATGTTGGATTCCTATAAACAATTATAAAAGATGTATCCAAGTATTTGAAGGCGATCAACTGATATATTTTTCTCGGTTCTGATGTTTCAATTGTTTCAAATAAGAATGTTACATTTTGTGAAATGCTCTGCTTGGCATAAACTATTATTCCATTCTTTGAAACACCATCAAGTCGGTTGCCATCCATTCTTCTTATGATGTCGAAATCACTAATATTGTACTCTTCGGTTGGAAGAGTATAGGTTTCAACGAAACATAAGAAGTCTGCTGAGCAAATAATTTGATCGTTCGAAATATCTTCGTGATGCTTTCATTCCGAAGATCTTGAAGGACGCTCTCCAATTCCATACATCAAATTGTTGTTTGTTTACCCTAATTTGGGCATTGTTTACCCTAAATGTGTTTTCGTTATCATTTGAAATCAGCTCGGACTGTTCGCTTCGCCATGGGTGGAAAAGCATTACGTTTTCCCTAAAATCTTCTGAGGGCGAAGTGTTAAAACTAAAGCGTCTCCATCTAATAATTTTTGGTTGTCTACGTCGTTTAACAGAACCACTGCCATCAAGTTGATCGTATCTTCGATCAGTTAAATTGTCTTCAACTTCTGCATCTTCTTCATGTTCATCGTAATCTTCCGCCTCCTCTGACCGCCGTGCCCTGGATTTCTTAAACTCATAAAAAGCCGCAAACTCCGCCAAGCATATTCCACTTAATAGCGCATGTCTCTGAATATATCGGTCAAGCAAGTTTGGCACGAAAATATCAGTGGAGTCTACGGGCAGTTCGTTTAATACACTTCTTGATTTGACCATTCGGACTCTTTGGTCCGGATGGGAGGTATTTATAAACGATTCGGCACTACTTGCCTCAGACATATGCAGCCCCAAAATATTGTATGCTGCTTCTTGTGCTGAAATCTCTGTCGCATGTACAAACTTGTTTCCGATATGTTGCAATTTTCTTTTAACAGGGATATTTCCTTGATTTACCTCAATCATGGCTTCACGAAGCAGCTGAGAAACGCCCCTGTCTGATTTGTTGATGTAGTTAGTTATATAGCTACAACAGGCATATGCGTCAAGAATAAATTGAATATCCATATTTGCTCTGTGTAACCCCAAAATATCCCTATTATAAGCATTCAGGAACTTATCGGAATAATTTCTACGAACTAAAACCTGTGGCTTTTTCAAACTGGATCGTAGAGCGAGTTTATAGCACTCAAAAGTAGTGTCAATTTGGGCCAAAAAATATTCAAAATTATTTAATCGACTTGATTCTTCTTCTTCTGAACCTGACGTCAGAAACTCTTTGATTTTTTTGAACAGAGACTTGTGATTTTCAATGTGCGGCGCGTCCTCTTCTAACGGATAGAGAATTTCCGTTTGAGGCATGGGGGGGGCATGGCATGTTAAACCGACAGAATTGTTGACCTCGAATCTCCCTTAAGCATGATGCACTATGTCTGTGGCGCTGGTACTGGATGACATCTTGTAGATCTGTGTCAGCTCCATTGGTGGTGATAAATCTGTCGATAAAATGAACCACCTGCTCTGTGTTGGGGGAAATGCTACCTTCGAGCTTTGGGGCACCAGCCAGCCAGTACATACCATGCGAGTGCGGTGATCCTCTGTGCTGAAATTCGATTCTCCAATAATAGTGGGTAAGTTGGAATTTCCCAAAGATATCAGACTTAAACAATTTCATTAATTGTCGCAATCTGTTATCGAAGTACCTCGAACAGGTTACTGGGTCGGAACGAATGAGCCTGGCTTTTTCGGCGTTGGAAAGCCTGAATGCCTCTTCCTCGGTGATATTTCGATTATCCAAGAGAAGAGCGAGAATAACCAAAAGTTCAGTCCATTTCGTTTCAGCAGCGGAAAGTGTAATGAAAAATGTAGGCAACCCAAATTGTCGAATCATCGCAATTACTTTCTTTTTCTCCGCCTCCCAATGAGCTGGAGCGGACCGCAAACCTTTAAGAATATGATATCCATCGTCATGCTGCACTAAGTTTTCGACAAAGGATTCGTCCCTCATTTTGGCTGCTGTTATGTTATTTGTCCCAGATTTTTTCCTCAAGCAGATTGAAATCGCATTTCTTATTCGCGCAAGTTCGTAGCGCTTGTACATATAAAGTACTTTGCGTACAATCGCGCAACGGCGATCATAAAACCGAATCTGAGATCTTGCTTTTCGAACGTATGTTGTGCTAGCCTTAAAAATTTCGCCACAGGATATTGTGGGAAACGAAAGTTCCTCAGCATCCGCGTCTAGTGCCAAGTCCGCTGGTCTACGACCTTCACCGGGAGCCAGAGCTATTCGACTAATGGCTGAATTTTCTTGAATTGCATCATTATCTAACATATTTTCATGCCCCCCCCGGATTAAGAATTTCTTCTTGATCCGAAGGGTCTTGGTTAACTGAACTAAGATTTATTTGACCAATAAGTTCATCTACAAGGGACCTATCTGCTTCATCGGCGATAAAGGGCACTTCTTCAGAGTTGCCAACCTGATTTAACCAATCAGCGGACACAGATATATTGTGTTTTATGTACAGCTCAGTGTTAACTAAGTAACGCAAAGCCTCGAGAACGCGAGCAGGGCGAATAGTTTCGGTCAGGAAATTGGGGGCGTACTCCAGCCTTCGTTTTAAATGAACCTGTATAACATGTGTGTTGTCAAAAGTGTGCGGAAGCGCAGTCACTGTATCAGAGACGGAAATAGGTACATTGACTACAGCGCCTCTTACGCCACATTGCCTTTCATAACCGAGGGAAATAATACGCATGAATGGAATTCTGGGTGAAATGAGTCGCTCTTCTAAACAGGTCAGCCCCTTTAGGCAGGCAGGAATTTCGGGAAAGTCAAACCCGTGTGACAGACAAAGGGAAGGTATTTTACCTAAGGAAACAGCTTTGCGGCAAGTGGAACAGAATAAATATTTGCCTGACGGATTGAGAAATTTGCCCGACAGATAAAAAGTGTTGTCTACATTAATATTAGGGAATTTAGAAGAGATAGCCAATTTGTGCAAACCACTAACCTTATCTGGGAACCATGTCCCTCCGCAGCATGTGCAGCATTCCGTTGGCCCTTCCTTAATTTTGCGTTTGTATTGTTCCCGCGCGGTCTCCCTTCTTCGCTGGCGTTGATGCTCCAATTCTTCCTCTCGGACTTCTGGTGATAATTCTTCTCTGGCAGCAATGTTCCGCTGAGATTGTCTTCTTGATTCCTCGAGTCGATTTTCTGGGTTTTCTCTGTAGTTTAACAGACGATCCTGAGCCATTTCCTCTAAACGCTGTCCCCGAAGTCGGCGTTGCAGTCTTGTTTCCCGGCGCTGTGATGAATTCACAAACTGCTCCCTAGCTCTGGTGATAGGGTTGTTCCTTGTGTTTCGGCGACGATATGTATTCCTTTCTCGTTCTTCTTGGCGAAAGTCTAAATTGTCCCTGCGTTGAGAATGGGCGAATGCATCTCTTTCCTGCTCTTCTAGGCGATACTCCTCTTTTTCCCTGCGCAGTGAATGTGCAATAGCATCCATTTCACGCTCGTCCTAGCGGTAATCCGGAATTTAACGCCGTTGTTGGTGCTGAGCAGTATTTTCCAACTGCTCTTGTCTCCTGACTTCCGAGTTTTCCCTGCGCTGAGAATGCGCGGCTGCATCTCTTTCCTGCTCTTCTCGGCGATACTCCTCATTTTCCCTGCGATGAGAATGTGCAATAGCATCCCTTTCAAGCTCGTCGTGGCGGTAATCCTGATTTTGACGCCGTTGTTGGTGTTGAGCAGTGTTTTCCAACTGTTCACGTTCACGATAACGCAAGCTACGTCGTCGTTGCGAATGATTTGTAGCATCACGCTCCCGCTCTACTTGACGAACTTCCAGATTCCCTTCGCGATTAGCGGCCAATCGACGAGCATTCCTAGTTGATATCTGAGACGCATTTTGCTGGTAACGGACGCGAGCTCGATCACGGGACGCCTGTTGTCGTTGCTCCTGGGACATTGAAGATACTCGTGGCATTTTGATTGATTTTACTTCTTACTAAGTTCTTTTATCACTG
This sequence comes from Lordiphosa magnipectinata, assembly GCA_037044535.1. NCBI lineage: Eukaryota > Metazoa > Arthropoda > Insecta > Diptera > Drosophilidae > Lordiphosa > Lordiphosa magnipectinata. Next base: position 40,770 of record JBAMBO010004019.1, read on the forward strand.
TGTACTTCACTCACTTAAAAATGTTTACTTTTTATCACTATATAATTCACTCACTTAAAAATGTTTACTTTGCCACTTTGTATTCACTTTATATTATTTGCTTAATTCGATGTGCTCCTTTCTCTGTGGTAGCTAAAAATCAACTGATCCGCGCGAGTGCTAAGTATATGGTTTATATATCGGCGTCTTTCGTAAACAGGTATCACACACAAGCGAAGCATTACCAGTTGCAACCTTTCTCTGACCTATATCGACTTCAAAGCTCGCTACTACAGGTATATACTAGAACGGGTTAAACAGGCGCATCGCTAAAAAGGTAATCCCTTCCTGGTACTAGGCCAAAAAGGGTTAAACGGGGGCATTGCTAAAAAGGTAAGCCTTTCCTGGTACCTGTAGGTACCAAAAAGGGATAGCATTAGACCGCATAATTGGGTCATTATTACCTGCATGTACCGGAAAGGAAAAGCACTAGGAAAATAACTATACCAGTTACGTCACCATCAATATAAAAATTTGTTAAAAAGTTGTGTGTTAGAAATATAGTTTACCTAATCTGGAAAGACACATTTTTACGGAAATTTTTTCCTTAATTTTTTAAATTATTAAAATTATTCGTAATATGGAATGACCACATACTACTTACATACTTTCTCAAGCGCATTTTGCAGAGCTATAAGTCATATAATCGCTAAGTCTAAGAACGCTAGCATTGAAAACAAAAAGTGTTTCTCAATAGAACACATTTCTTACCAATCGTTCACATCACAGCAATAGCATATAGTCCTCCTATTTGAAAGCATAGAATATTAATTCCTTTCCTATGACAACTATAAGATATAGTCATCCGATCTTGACCAAAATTTGCAAATTTGTTTAAAAGTATATAATATTATTAATGACCGAGTTTAATCACGTTAACATTGGAAACAAAAAAGTTTTTCTCACTAAAACCCATTTTTTGACCGATGGTTCCTATGGCAGCTATAAGATATAGTGATCCGATCCGGTCGGTTCCGACATATTAGCAGCGTGCAGTAAAAAGAAGACTCTGTGCAAAATTTCAGCTCGATAGCTTTAAAACTGAGAAACTAGTTTGCGTGGAAACAGACGGACAGACAGACAGACGGACAGACAGACGGACGGACAAAGCTCAATGAACTCAGCTCGTCCCCCTGATCAAGAATATATATTGTTTATGGGGTCGGAAATGAATATTTCTATGCGTTGCAAGCTTCTGGGCAAAATTATAATACCCTTTACAAGGGTATAAAAATGGTTAATAACATGAATAGATCCACAACCTACAGTAAAATCATGGTCAATATTTTGGCTAATCAAAGAAAGGGCATTAAAATTTGTCACATAAATGCACAGAGTCTGCTCAAAAAAATAGAAGAATTTAGGTATTGTTTGTGAAGTCAAATGTAGATGTAATTTGTGTGCCTGAAACGTGGTTTGTCCCTCAACTAAGTGACAAGTTATTTTTGTGTGATGGGTTCGATATACATCAATCGTTCTGATCGTGAAAGCCATGCCTATGTCCGAAAAAATCTAAATTCTAAAGTAATCTGTAATCACCCACCCGAAAGAGCAATTGAGTATCTTTTCATCCAGATAATGGGACTTAATAATGAAATTAAAATGCTAATTGGCTGCCTTTACAGACCAAATCGTTATACTGACTACACAGAAGTAATTAATTAATGTAATTAATGTAATATCGACCTTTGGACTTTACTGACATTATAATAGCTGGAGACCCGAATAGTAATATGTTAACTGAACGAAACTTAGCAGATGAAATGACTTCGATGCATATGGATTTAGTCAACTCAAGTATACCTACACATTACACAAACACATCTGACACTTTACTAGACGTATTTTTTGTAAATGATTCAGACAAGGTTCTATTATATGATCAACTGATATCGTTCCAGTATTTTCAAAGCATGACTTAATTTTCTTGCTTTAAGGGGTTAAATCCAATTATAAGGTTTAAGAATGGAACATTTTGATTTCAGATGATGTTATATTATTAAAATGTTTCTTATATACTATCTTGATTTTTTATTATTTAAATGTTTCCTATATACATATGTACTATCTTGCTTTTTTAACATTACAAGAGTTTCAAATATTTCGTCACCTAGTCTGTTTCTTTTTGGTGTAAGTATTTGGCCCCCACAGCTAAATATTCTTTCAACTGGGGCTGAGCAAGGCAAAATGGTATTATACTTATAAAAAACATTACAAATATTTTTATACTTAAGTATAGATTCTAAAAACTTGCTACTATCGGCAAGATAACTTTAGACTTCCATTTCAATATTAGAATTTTAACAATTTAAATTTTGGAAGTGTCATAGTGGAAAAAACATAAGTCTTTGCCTCGCTTGAAGTCAAGTTTTCAATAAAAGAAAATCGTTTCGAAACTCCTTTTTTAGGAGCATCTTTAAGTGGATCACAATATTTCAAATTATTCAAACAGTCAAGCTTATGTATTACTTTAATTAAAGTGGGCAGCAAAAATCCTAAGTAACAACGGGATTCGCCCTGCAAAGATCAATAGCCTTAACGAATATTTCAGTGACACTACACAATTCTTGCAAAAAATCAATTTCTGTATTTGTAAATAATGGTTGTTTTAAAGTTGTACAAACACTTTTTAAATTCTGTTTTAGTTCCAAAATACGTTGAATACTGTCATGAAAACTATTAATTTAAGCTTACAAATTTTCTCAACTTCATCTGCAGCTACTGTGGATCTGCTAACAGCATTCCAGAAGAAAGGAGGAATTGTACAATCGCTTGAATGATGTGTTTAGTAGAGCCTGTTCATCTTTCGTGACAATTAAGTTCAAAGTATGTGATGCGCATCTTAAGTGCTTTAGCAAAGTAGTTTCAAGATCAGCTGAACTATCCAGCTCTATTACCTTTAAATCAGACACTTCTAAAAATTCAGGCTTCACGTTTGTTCCTTCAAAACTGTACACTTTAAATGCTTTACAGAAGTTGGATGCATTATCGGTAACTGTTCCACATATTTGCGTATCGCAAAGTCCGTATTTGGCATGAACTTCAGCTAATACAGTAGCAATTACCTCATGTGTGTGGGAAAATCGCACATGCTTATATGCGAGCACGAGAGAATGACGATTTAGATTGCTATCTATGTAGTGGCCGGTTACACCAAAGTAACTTTTGTTATTGCAACTCCAAATAGCGGCAGTCGTACAGATAAAATTAGTATTTTCAAAAATATTGGCGACATTTTTCTTATAGTCCGCCTTCCTCTTATCTAGCATAGAGCGTATAGTTTTTAAACAGGGAATTTTTGCCGGACGTCCAGTTAAAGCCACAAACAGGTCCCTGAAACTTTTCTTTTCAACATGGCAGAGCGGCAACATCTCGGCTATAATGTAATCGCAAATACGTTCATTTAGCTGTAATAGAATAATTTAGTTACATTTGTTATAATGAATTTAGTAATGCATTCAATTCTCATACCTGGATGGAATTCAAGATACTGGGACTCTTGAATATGTCTCCTGCTGATTCCTTAGTTGAGTTACTGGAAACTTTAGATACTTTGGCTCTTATTGATTCGTAGGAAGAGTAACTATTGGGGTGAAATTGAAATATATGATATATTAACAACATTGTTTGCGTATACAAATTCGCAAGAAACTGCTGCTATAGACTGGAATACAAGCAAGTTTATGCACATAAATGTATGTATGTATCGGCAATTTGGTGTAATATAAATATGTGTGCATGTTTGTAAATATTCAAATTTTTTGTCCACATATGTATGTACATTGTACATATACATATTGTGAAGGTACTTAGCTTCAAATGCTTGTGTAAATTTCCAGTAGATTTCTCATCAAACTTTATAGTTTTATTTATACAGAGTTAACATTTCCCATTCGGGTTGAAAAATGTTCCATTGAAGATCAGCGGTAAATTTTTATTCCCTTCATTATTTAGAGACTGATCAGTCATTGTTAACAATAATTAAGTTTAAGTTTTAATTGTCTCGTAAAATTTCTGCACAAACAATGGGTTGTCGCGCGCGGTGTTTTTTTTTTTGTATTTATTGGAAATATGCCTGAAATTAGAGGAGATAGCATAGAAACAGACGAACATGGCTATATAAACTCAGGTCGTCATGCTGATCAAGATATACTTTATGTGGTCGGAGATGCTTCCTTCTATGCGTTACAAACATCTGGACAATTTTAATATACCCTTTACAAGGGTATAATAAAAACTTAAATATTTTAAGGAATTAGAAAAAGAGAGGAGAACAATATTTTGACGGAACGACTAGGAGATCAGTTTTGAGTAAGCTAGAGACAGAATTAATGACTGCAGTAACCACTTGTGAGCATTACCAGAAGGCAAAGACACAGGCAGGCCAAAATCGCACGAGTACGACATATTTGATAGCCTCAATATGGTGGACATGGATGAAAGAGATTTTGGGATCGGAGAAAATGGCGGAACAGGATATGCCAGAGAGACTTGGACAGCTCCCGTAGCTGTTAGCGGGCAGCATAGTGTGTCCAGCAACCAAGAAGCTGTTAAAGAGCATACTGCGGAGCCAATCATTCCGTCTGAGATTGCGTCAGCGATCAATGTGGCTCTGTTTCAGGCGCACGAAACGTTCGTTAAAGCGCGGATTCGGCAGGATATGCTGGCATTTATGCAGGAAGTGTCAGCAACGATCAAAGAGGCCCAAGCTGATATGAGCAAGGAAATGCAAATTCATTTAAATGATCGTGTGGACTGAAATTTAAAGATTCCTGAAAGGGAAAATGGTGTTGTCAGTCAGATTGAGACACCCGCGTACACCCAGAAGAACTCGAAGCACGATGCCAAGAAGCGCGAAACGCCTATCCGTCCGCCCAGGCTGAAGAGATGGTCAGAAGGAACGATCTGCCAACAGTTCAGCTCAGCCCGACTCAACTTATAACCACTGACATCAGCGTCTATGAGTGCAGGCTCACCGGATTGGCGGACCAGCGCACGGCGAAACAGGCCGCTGATCTTAGCAAACGCAACCAGGAAAGTGTGTGTACTGCCAGTGGTTTTAGTGAGTCCAACGTGGATGTAGCATCGGCACAGGTCAATTTCACACTTCAGCAGTCTGTGCAGCAACATCCCAGTGTCAAGGTTTTGGTGCGGGATAAGGACAAATCCGAGGTTGAACTGACAGTGGCACCACGTTCAAAATCCGCCACAGAAACATCAAGATGGCTCCTCGCAGAGTCAACATACGCATCATCGCCGGCAACGGCGGTCACATGGGAGGCCTATCGTGAGGTTGCCAGAGGGCCAATCTCAGAATGGTGTTGGAGTCTCCTCATACGTGCCGCCCAGGGGCAGACCTCCAGAAGTGCAAGAGCCTACAAGGAAGATGTAAAAAGGTATAGAATAGTGAGTTGAACCATGTCGAGAAGATTACCGTCACCTTTATCCCGTGAACAAGCTTTAAACCAAAGCCAAGCAGAAAATAGAGTTCAGGATTTGTTCTACCAATATCTGGAATTAAGAGAAGTCGGAGTGTTATTTATTGCCCGGCTAACTCCTTTAGTGGCAAAGCTAAAACACACACATACCTACTCATCAGCTTAGATCTCAGGGCGTGGACGATGGCCTACATTGGGCAGGAATCCGGAGATGATCCTAAGACGAGCGATGTGAGAATCCTAAGCGACAGACCGAACAGCACATTTTTCACTCCTGTTTCTTCATCCATTCGGAAACTGCAGTGTGCTGTTATGTGCTGGTATTAAGCTAAGACCCGATTTGTTTGTTTTGATCTCAATTTTAATCGATACACAAGCCGCCGATAAGCGAGATTGGAACCAGTGCTGCGCACGAGGGGTTTACTGGGTCGTGTTGGTTCACTAGTTCCGAAGGTTCAGGGAGTGAGCGGCTCAAAATTTGAAATTGTTACCGTCCTGGGCGAATAGTGGCTTAGAGTAAGAAGAGGTTTCTAAAGTTTTTTAAGAGTCATTGCCTAGCTCTTTAGCGGAATGCAAGTAGCCCAGTCGAAAATTACATTTCAAGTTGAAAAATTAGCAATAAGTCTCTATATCGGTAATTCTCGGATTTGGCAGCGGCCGCCCAGAGGATCCAATTTTTGGAGGAGAAATTGGCCACCCACCTCTGGGTACCCAAGCTTTTCTACTTAATTAAAAGCCAAATAAAAGCCAGACATGGCAGTAGGGAGCTCAATTATTTAATTATTTATTTAATTTATTCCCTTAATTTAATTTATTAATCCCATTTATATGTATATTTATTATTCGTTGTGTATTCGTCCCAGAGGTACCCTGGTTAGGAGACATAATGAATATGTCTATAGTTGTAAGTGGATCGTTAGATAATATTTGTATTTGAGAGTGAAAAGAATATGTTAGTGTAAATTTCTCCTAGGGGGTGAGGTGGCGTTCTGAAGATTGGTGTCTGAGAGTTAAGGGGGTTGTCCGATTTTTGTAAGTCAACCTATGATAGGGCGGGTAATATTCTGGCAAATAATTCTAGCTATTTTTGCCTAGTATTCGTGTTTAGTGTGTAAGCAAGCCGTGACAGGCATCTGAAAATAAATAAATTTTTGGTTGTTAGCCGACCAGTCCAGCTATCGAGGTCGTACTCATCCCTGAGTCAGCCGTAAGCCAGCCGGCGACCTATAGTTGGACCCGGGAAAGAAGATCGGATCATAACAACTTTTCATGTTTACTAACTGGAACTTTTTTGCCTTGGGCGATTTACCAAATTGACAGGCGCCTTGAATTTGTGTACGAGATGATGATGGCCTAAATGGTGGCGGTGGATCTAGAGTTGACAGATATTTAATGGCATAAGCGGTTCACCGTAATAACTGTACTTAATAAATGATATCGTTACCATGTGAATGCAATTCGCGAGCGCCCTAATTATATTTTAAAACCTTGCCTTGAACGACTTATCGATGTATCGATAACGTAAGCAAACACACATCTCTTAAGTTGGCGGATGCTTTGCACAAGTATCGCCAACTTCATCTCCTCTTTGGGCTCTTCAGTGTGCTGGTTGTGTCTGCGAGAAATAAATTGTGAAAAAAAAAAGCTATTAAAAAAACAAAAGTGCTTGTTCAAGGCGTCTTCTTTTGGAAAAGTCTGCGATCAGCAGAAATTAAATTTTGGCTTTCCCTAGGGTAAGTCTCCGGCAATTAATAAATAAATAAAACACAAAGTGGTTAGAGTTAAAAAAGTTGCGGCTATGGCTGCCGCCGAAAATTCGGCGTCAGTCAGAAAAAGAGAAGCCGACAGTTTTGATATTTGTTCGAAGGATGTTGGACTAGAAGAGTATCAACTCAAAGATGCCAATTTGGATCAAGTTGATAAGGGTGAAAAGTTTGAATGGAAATCGGTAAAATCAAATAAAAAGATAAAAGTGAATAAGAAACAGTTCACTTCAGTAGCAGCGAAAAACATTTTGGCGGAATACGTAGCTGAAAACAAAGGTTGCGGTACATTCTCCAAAATGGCGGCAGGTGACGCCACCAAAATCAAGAAAGCAAAAGGAGGAGAAAGAACGAAGGGAATGAATGACGAAGACATGGAATTTTCTGATGGTAGTGGTGAAGACGAAACAGGTGAAGTAACAGTAGAAACAGAAAACAACATGGCGACGACAAATGAAGCGGCAGGCTTGGTAGACAAAGTAAATAGCGAAAGCAATGCACATATTAGTGATGGTCAACAGATCGTGACTATTAGTACAAACAAGCAAAATGACATTTCTCAGCAAGCTAATAATAATATGGAAAGACAAAAGTTTTTTTATGATTGTGATCATGTTGGGGTTGCCTGGGTTCTAATTGATACCAGCAAATCTGAGCTCACACAAAACAAGAACATTAAAAATGGACTGTTTCTCTTTAACAAGATTAAACATCTGAAATTAAAAGGCATCAAGGAAATTAAGGCTTTGGGGATCTCTCTTTATAAAATCTTTTGCTATAATGGTGTAGATGCCAACAACCTAGTACTGAACCAAGACTTGCAAAAGCTAAACATGAATGCTTTCATTCCAAAAAGTTTCACGGAAACTTATGGAGTTATAAGAGGTATACCATCTGACATGACGAATGATGAAATAAAAGATAACCTGGAATCTGAGATTCCGATTAAATCAATAGAAAGAATTTTCAGGAAAGTCAAAGTCATGACTAATGGAGAAAAGTCAAGCAGCTTAGAACCCACCTTGACGGTTAAGATTGGATTTGCCAATGGAGAGATTCCAGAATCTGTGCGGATTCATGGTGTCTGCCCAGTGAAAGTAAGTCAATACATTCCCTATGTGACGCAGTGCTATAAATGCGGCCGACTGGGTCATACTATGGGAAGATGTAAGGTTGAGAAAAGATGCCTGAGCTGTGGTAAAATAAATGGATGTGAGGGTGAATGTAAGTCCAACAGGTGTATTTTGTGCAAGGAGCAAGGTCACCATGCTTGGAACAAAATGGACTGTGCTGTTTGGAAGAAGGAATCTGAAATTGTTAAAATTATGTCCATAAAAAAGATGTCAAGAAGAGAAGTCATTGATCAATATTTTGGTCACAAAACTTTTAATTTTGCCTATGAGGAGCATGAGTTTCCACCACTTCCAAGGAAAAGTCCACAAACCATCAACAAAGAAGATAGTGTGAACAAGATTCTGACTAGTTCCAATCGGTACAGCAAAATTGTGCAGAGGGTGGTATCTCCCCCTGTGCAGAAACCTCACTTTCATCTCGAACCATACACTAATGATTCGAGTAACTGGAAATACAAATTTCCAAACAAGGAGGGAGGAGAGGTTGCGGAGATTTGCAGTGAGCTTTTTAAGATCATTGCAAATGTTCAGTTAAATGATCCAAATGTGGGTCATGCCTTACATATTTTGAAAAATAAATTCGAAAGTTCCAAAAAGAAAAGGTTTTTAAACAAACAACTAAATTATAAAGATTTAGACTTATTTGAAAAAAATGATTAAGTGTTTACAATATAACATTCAATCATTGAAAACAAATAAAAACAGCATCGAATTTTTACTCAACAATGAGCTCTATGATGTTGCGTTATTGTCGGAGGTTTTTTCTCATGATGATGACCCAATGCATAGAAAGATACTAAACTATAATATAATTGAAAAGAGAAGAGAGGATGGCTATGGTGGTGTTGCCATAGCGTTCAGGAAAAATATCAACTATCAAAAAATGTCTTATTTTTCTGATCATGATGTCATAATGGCCAGAACCCTGAATCTTTCGTCAGAATTTACCTTTGTTTCTATTTATTTAAAACCCAGCATGCCCACTGAAATGTTTAAAAGTGAGATCGTAAGAATTATTGCCTTTCTGGAACACAAAAGTAACGTCATAATTTGTGGTGACTTCAATGCAAGGGCTACTGCTTTTGGAGACAGTATTAACACTTCTAAGGGTAGGTTCCTTAAGGAATACATGGAGGAGGCAGGCTTTGTATGTATGAATTCAGGAATGATCACTTTTCAACCTTATTTTGATTCCCTATCCGGATCAGTGTTGGACTTAACCTTCACGAATATCCAAAATGAGTGCAATTGGCAGGTTAGGAATATGACTCTGGGAGGCAGTCATCATTTTCCGATAACTATACAAATAACAGACAGCCATATCAAGCCCAGGAGGTTTTTGGCAAAGAATAAGCTTATCTCAAGTATAGGTAGAATTAACAGTTTTACGAGTGTGAGTGATCTCAGGGCGAAGATTGGTAGTGAGATTAAGAATGCTTCATTTTTTCTTAGGGGAACGAATACTCCGAAGTACTGGTGGAATAGTGATCTGAACAAGAAGTATAGGATTCTTAAAGCTGCACTCCAAAAAGCCAATAAAGTTCCTAGTATTGAAAACCTTACACGGGCCTCCAAACTTAAGGAAGATTGGGTTGTTGACATCAGAAAAGCTAAGCGAGATAGTTATGCAAAGAGGATTGAGGAACACAATGAAAATCCTAACACAAGAAAGGCTTGGAAATTTCTAGGAAGCCTAAAAGGTGATGTCAGAAAAGATAAATGCTGCATTGAAGAGGAAAATCATATGCCATTTCTTGCCTACATGAAAAGTCAGTTTCAGGAAGAACATCAAAATTCTACAGAGAATCAAATAAACACAAGACTCATCCCCAATTGGGAGCATTTCACGTTGATAGAGTTTGACTTGGCAGTAAAGAGGAAAAGGTCGTCTGCGGGAGGTTATGATGGCATAACTTACCAAATGTTAAATGCGCTTAATGATAAAGCAAGATTACAGCTTCTTGATGAGCTAAACAATCTTTTTATAAGCTGCTCCTTTCCAGAGGATTGGCGTGTGATAAAAATAACTCCAATACCAAAAAAAGATAAAGACCTGACCGATTTTAAAAATTATAGACCCATTTCGTTAATTTCTGTGTTGGCAAAAACTCTGAATTCAATGGTTAAGGACAGACTTGCAAGTTTTGTTGATAGAAATGATATTCTTCCACTGAGATCCTATGCATACAGACGAAAAAGATCGGCTGCAATGTGCATAAATGACCTCCTAATCCATATTAATATGGAAAAGCAGAGGGAAATGCTGTTGTTTTGGCCTTCTTGGATATAAATAGTGCTTACAATTGTGTTTCATTAAATTTTCTGGACATCATTCTCAAAAGTGAAGGCATAAATAGCTACATTTACAGCTGGATTAACAATTTTCTAAAAAAGAGAATTCTTAAGTTAGGTAATGAGCAGGTTGAGGTTAACGGAGGACTTCCACAAGGAAGTTGTCTCTCTCCTCTTCTTTTTAACTTGTACTCGAAGAGACTCCACATGATTGAGGATGTCAGCACGAAAGTTTATCAATTTGCCGATGATTTTGTTATAGCGGTTAGTCACAGACAGTTTAATGATGCTGCTTATCTTTTGCAGCGTAAATTGACTGACTTTAATCTGCTTGCAAAGGACATAAATCTTAGCTTCAATCCTAGTAAATCAACGGTCATGTCGATAGGTCAAAGCTCTAGGAGAAATTTAGAAATTAAAATTGACGATACCTTGATCAAACAGGAAAAAAGTGTAAAATTCCTTGGTAGAATTATAAAATCAAACTTGTCAAATCTTGATCATGTTAAAAAAGTTAAGGCAGATTCAAAGGCAGGGTATAAACTGTTACAAATGGCAACACCAATAAAAGATGGGCTAACGCCAAAAATTGGAGTGAATATCTACAAAAGTTTCATTCGATCAAAGCAGGAATATGCTATGTCAACCTTCGCCAATATGAATGTTGGCACACGCCGAGCGGTGACGGTTGCTCAGTCAACGGCACTGCGAAGATGTGTGGGAGTCACACCAGTCACACCAAAGCATCTAGTTTTCGCTTTGGCGGGAGAATTACCACCTGAGTTCAGATCGTCTTTAATCACTGCTAGGGAAATCATATCTACAATGAGTTCAAACCCCCAAATACTTAGAAAACTTAGAATTAGTCGGACGGATTCCAGCTATAAGAGGGTTTACAATGATTTTAAAGACATATTTGACGCAACAGCAGCTGCGCATAACTTCTCCCCTAACAAAAAACTTAAAATTATAGTTAACTCTTTATCACAGAGCAAGGAAAAAACGTCCTTAGAAGAAATACGTGCTTCATTTGCTGAAATTATAAATCTAAATCGAGAAAAAGGATATAAATTTTTTGCCACAGATGCCTCCATAATAGATGGAGAGACTGGTTTTGGTATTGTTGATATAGAAGACAATAAGGATTATATGTATAAGACTGAAAAGGATATCTCAACGGTGTTTGCTGAGATGCTTGCCATTAGATTGGCCTGCAGGTTTGCTCAGGAAAAAAAGATGTCCTTATTTGTAATTTTGACTGATAGTTTAGGTGCCTTAAATCTATTGAAAAAAAAGGAATCAAATTCTTACCTTGTAAACCAAATACATAACATGCTCAGCTGGTCTGAGCTCAAAGAAGCTAAGTTTATTTGGACTCCAAGTCACAAGGGTGTAAAATATAATGAAAAGGCTGACTCATTAGCGAGAAGAGCAGTAGAAGAAGGAAATAAGTTAGTTTTCAACTATAGTGCCAAGGAATCTATAAGATTAATCAAGAAGAGAATTTATAATTGCTGGAACAACCACTATAAGGAGCTGTGTTCTGTTAAAAGTCCAGAGTTCCTGGAAGTTTTTCCAACTATTTTTGATAAGCCTTGGCACCATTATGTAAATTGGAAAGCATATGATATAAAATTATTAAATCGCCTGCTAACAGGATTCACCTATGATAACACCTACCTTTATACAATCAAAGCCCGTCCTTCGAACATTTGTCCGGATTGTAATATGTTAGATAATGCTGAGCATGCTATCTTCAATTGCCGGAGATTTGCCCTTCTGAGAAGGAAATATAAAATTTTTAATCAATTCAATAATCTTAAATCATTATTGTTGTCAAAAGAGCTTCTTTTTTACAGGGAGCTCGCAATTTTCATAAAAGATGCCGCCTTGGAATTCTAAAATCTAAAATAAACTACGCGTTATGTTGAAATCGCGTTAAATACCAACCAGCTATCTGAATCCCTTTTGGGGTTTCACCAAACGGAAACTGGTTCAAAGGGCTTGTTTAACCAGTTCTAAGGGCTACAACTAAAAATATCGATAAACTGCATCTGGACAATGTTTACACGTCCAACATCGCTGTCTCTAGCAGACAGCTAAGCCCAAAAAAAAAAAAAAGTATCGCCAACTTTCCGAAAATAACAACGTGCAGGTGCGTTATGGAGTCTGACAAAATGCTGTTACTGGACAGCAACAACAATAGCAACTCGCCAGCGCATACCTGCAGTGTCCGCCTAGAGGCCAAGGAAACATCCGACGACTATGAGATTCAGGAAAGTTCTCCCTACGCGTCGCTGGCCCAACCTTTGGTGGCCTCTAATTGCTCTGAGTATGTGGTGGCCCATTCGCTAAATAACAATTTGCGTCCCGCCCGACAATTTGGAGAGGTTGCCTTTCTACCCCACATACTGGCCAAAATGCGTGCAATGGGCTTAAATCGGTTGCAGCGTCTGCAAAGCTATGCCTGGCCACATTTGTGCCAGGGCCCGGAGCATGGCGTTGTTATAGTGAGTGCACCCCGTAGTGGACGTACGCTAAGCTATGTGCCACCTCTGTGCCAGTCTGTGTGCCGTTTTCTGGTGGACAAGCGGCGACAGCGTTCGACAAACCCTTATGTGGATCAGCAGGGACCTGTGGCTTTGGTGCTGGTGCCAGATGTGCAGCGTGTGCAGCAGCTGGCTTACTTATGCAGCTCCTTTCTGCGTAAGGCACGCGATGAAGAGTGGCTTACTTTGACGCTAACAGTGCCTTCATCGCTATCGGCGGACTTCTTTCTCAGATTACTCAACGGAGTGGGCTGTCTGGTGGCCACACCGGCTCAATTTGTGTGGCTGTGGGAAGCTGAGAAGATGGGGGAATTGGTGAAATTCTCTCATCTGCGTTACGTGGTCTTTGATCATGTGGATCTGATGCTGCCGGAGCAAGTGCAAAGGGCTCATCAGATATTGCACGGGCTGATCAGACAATTGGAGCAGCGCCCTCAACTAGTGATGGTTAGTGAATCCTATGATAAAGCATTAAGCCACAAACTGTTAAGTTTCAACCGTCATCCTATGCTCATATTTGGGGACATTTTGGAGGCGGCTCTATACGGTGGCACCCGAATGAGAATCGCCTTCGTCAAGCAAGAGGGCAAGCTAGGCGAGCTTTTTGAAGTATTAAAGCAACGCCCTCTCAACCAGTATCGCACTTTAATATACTGTCAAACGGATGGGGAGATAAGCCGTCTAGTGCTGTCTCTGGAGCAGAATGGCTTTAAATGTTTGCCGTATTATCAAGCCGCTGACTTGGAGGCACAGGAGCAGGTCCACCAGTGGAAGCAGGTCACCAGAGAGGCCATAATCCTCTGCACAGATAACTGCCCCGAGTTGGAGATACGCAATGCCTACACTTTAATACACTACGGCATGAGTCAAAGCTGGAGCAAGTTCAAGCTGCGTCATTTGGCGTTGGCCGACAATTTACCCAACCATTTTCAGAACTCTTCGGGTGCCGAAATTCCCGTACGACTGCACTCCTTGGTTCTGCTAGATGAGGGCAACCAAAAGCAGTTGCCACGCTTGGTCGATTTCCTGCAAACGCATCAGCCGGTGGATGATCACGTTGTACAAGTTGCTCAGCGCATACGCCATGAATTGGAGAAAGAGAAATCCAATGAGCCCGCTTTGTGCCCTCTATTACTCTCTATGGGCGCCTGTGGAGATACCATGTGCGAGAATCGTCATCAGCTGGTGGAGCTAGACCGTCTGCCGAGTGAGGGTGTGCCCTGCCAGGGTGATATCAAGGTACAACTGGTGCGCGTTTACTCGCCCGTCCATTTTTGTGTGCGCTTGCGTGAGCATCTGCCTCCTGGAGGGCACTGGGAGAAATTGCCCTGTCCGCCCATGCAGTTCCTGAAGTTCGAAGCAACGCTACGACGTTATTGGCCACCTCGTTCTCGTGAGATCTGCACGTTTCGCTCTACTTTTGGCTACGAACGTGTCCGGGTGCTTTGCGTGCCACCTATAACCAATGTGAATCTCTCTAGCTCTGATCTCGAGGTGGAAGTCCAAGCTCTGGATGTGGATACCCGTCGCTTTTTCGCCCGAAGTGATGAACTCTATGAATGCCCCTTGGAATTCAGCAATAAACCACCATTGGCTGTAGATTTGCGCGTGATGGGTCTGATTCCGTACACAGGCGAGCGCAGCTGGAATGAGGAAGATGCCCGCCGGGTGGAGTCCTGGCTAGCGGATTTGCCTCAGCAGTATTTTTTGCAGGGCAACTTGAGATTTGCCATGTCGCACACAATGTTTGTTCAGGATTTGGTTGTCATGGTCTATGCAGAGCAGCTTAAGGTGCATGTGCGTCACCTGAGCATTAGTAACACGCTTCTCGAGGCAAAGCTGGCTAAAATAAGTGAGCAGGTTGAGAAGAAGATACTTGGATGCTTCGCGCAGCACATTAGCCAGCCGTACAAGGAGCTTCAGGATATACCGAAAGAGGTGCAGGTTACCACTGCTCCCCCTGTTCTACCCGGCAGATGTCGTAAGTTGATAGAGTTGAGTCGTGAGATGGGCAAGGAGAATCAATTGCGTATGGAAAAGGAGCAAAAACACAATAACATCGGTTGGGAAACACAGAAACTAGTCTCCAACAACTTCCAAAAGAGCCTAAGCACTCAGAAACACCAAGATTTAGAGAGTGAACAACGGACAGATGGTAGAAACTCCAACATCAAACAACATAGCGAACCCAACACCCCTGTGGATGGCATTGAAGAGTTTTACAATTGCATGATGAGGTGTGCATTACTCGATCAAGAGGAACATTTCGAGTCGAGGGAGGGCAATTCGAATCAATGAAAAGTTCCGCTGACTTATCTGTTCCTTGTCTGTTATCAAGATGCGAATCGCCTTCCCTATTACTTCTCGTTCTGCACTATTGTTCAATTCATTATAAAATTTCTATTAAAAAAAAAAGAGTCTACCACCTCTACTCCATATATCAGCTTGACAAACTTGATATTAAATAGTAGCACTTGAAAATATGTGTCTCTATGATACGTTGTAAAAACTATGAAAAATGTTGCTACTTTGTCATATATCCACTGAAAGAATGATAAATGAAAATAATAGTAGCACATTAAAGCAAATCTTGTTAGATCATTTAAGGACATGTGGTATACCAAATGAAAGGTCTTGAGCCATACATATCGTTTGGGTCAAAAAATATATATTGTAAAAACATAGTGTCATTATTTTTATTGAAAAATCCAAAACATTTTATCTAATTTTTATATTTAATTTTCAATAAAAAAATAAAAAATTTAAAATTACCATAAAAAAATTAAAATTTAAAATTACCCTTTAAAAAAACATTTTTATTTTTAGATAATAAACTAAAAGTTATTTCTGAGCTGAATGAAAATAGTTAATAAATATTCCATAAAAAGTAATTTTTTATACCCTTGTAGAGGGTATATTAAAATTGTCCAGATGTTTGTAACGCACAGAAGGAAGCATCTCCGACCACACAAAGTATATATATTCTTGATCAGCATGACGAGCTGAGTTGATATGCTATGATGCTATCGCTCCCAAACTCGTTACCGATCAATATTATATGCTACCACACAATTCTGCCCAGTTTGGTTCAAATCGGATGACTATAGCTTATAGCTGCCATAGGAACTATCGCACAGTGGGCGAAATGAGCAATTTAGCGAAACGAAATTAATATCTTCCAAAGTAAATGGAATAATCGCAATCTGTTTTGGTTTTCTTAAAGGTACGTATAAAAGCATTATAAGACGGACAGACGGACATGGCTATATCGAATCGGCTGTTGATGCTGATCAAGAATATATATACTTTATAGGGTCGGAAACGATTCCTTCTCCCTGTTACATACTTTTGCACAAACTTAATATACTCTGTGTACCTTCGGTACAGAGTATAAAAATGAAAAAACGTTTTTAGTACAATTTTTTTTTTATTATACTCTGTACCGAAGGTACACAGAGTATATTAAGTTTGTGCAAAAGTATGTAACAGATGATATGCTCCTTCCCGGCATGAAGGATCAGCACGCCTCCCTCTGGCACGGTGGTAGCCCGGCTGAAGCTCGCCGAATTTGGTGGGGTTCTTTCTTTGAAGGGCTAATCTCATCCAGAAACATATTCAATAATGTAGAATCGTGCCAATTCCTCAAACAAACAAAAATGGATAGAGTAAAGAAAAAGATGGGCTATGTAAAGAACATGGAAAAAGTCCGTAAAAAAAAAGAAAAGGAAAATTGTCGATGCTGTCCACAAGCTGACCCCACATTCACTCAGACACTCCGCTCCACAAGCATACTTCCCTTCATACATACACTCATCCACTCTCCATACATACTCTTTCATAACTGCTACATTCACTCCATATTCCCAACTTTCACGCTCACCCCAGTCAACTTGTATGGTGTTCTGACAGCTAGGCCTTTTGCCCACCCCTTCTCACTCTGCCAATGCATTATGACCATGGGCCATGATTGGCCTTTACTTCATGGACCCCCTTTCTTCTGTCCGTTGTTCGTCTAAATGTCCATGAGACTACCTACAGTCACAGTCAGCCTTTTATGAAGGATACTTACCATCATCGACTCCCATCAACATACCCACCCCAATCTGTACTAGATTTACCAATCCATGTTTTTCATTTGGAGAATTATTCAATATACAATACTTTTATTGTTCAAAGACTTCATCACTAAACCTAACAAATATAACCTATATATATATTTATAAAAAAATTTAACCTGTAAAAAGGCAAAAAAAGGATAAGATGCCATTAAATTAAAATTAAATTTTTTATACGAAATTAAAAGTACTAAAAAAAAAATAATGAAAGTAAAACAAAGGTTGGATTTCGTTGTGAGAAATATTTTTGCATTTTTATATTCTGTACCGAAGGTACATAGAGTATATTAAGTTTGTGCAAAAGTATGTAACAGGGAGAAGGAATCGTTTCCGACCCTATAAAGTATATATATTCTTGATCAGCATCAACAGCCGAGTCGATATAGCCATGTCCGTCTGTCCGTCCGTCCGTCTGTCCGTCCGTCCTTCCGTCCGTATGAACGAAGAGATCTCAGAGATGGTAAGAGATAGAGGTTTGACATGTATGGGACATATATTTCTGATACTTGCAGGCAGATCAAGTTTATTTCCAATTTTTGCCACGCCCCCTCCCGCCCCCGCAATTTGGAAAAAACATATCTCCTACAGTTTTGGAGATAGATGGTTCGTTCCTTCTAGAGATACCTTGTAAACAAAATTATTTATCGATTTGCTGAAGGAATGATAAAGATCGGATGAACGATACTCAAGTTATGGGCAAAAAACGGCCAGTTAACACCACCCACCCCCCCACCAACAACCACAGCAACATACCCTAACCGTTCAACACAGGCAATCTTAGTGCGAGAGAGAAAGAGAGAGAGAGAGAGAGAAACTTAGAGAGCGCACCGCGTTGTGCGCGGGGTGTTAACTGGCCGTTTGACTCCTGAGCAAATGCGAGTGTAAGGGTACAGAGTATGTTATAGTCGGGCTTGACCGACTTTCTTTCTTGTTTCTTTCCGAAATGGTATTTGACAGATACTTTTGCGCTGAAGGCGTTGGTACCTTGGCATGCTCACTAAAATGTTTGTGAATTCGAGATTGATAAAAATTTGTGGTTGGTGTTTTTTTTTTATATGTTGTTTAGAGCTTCTTAACGCTTACCTGGTAGTTGATGTTGGCGCCAGCATGCTTCACTAGGCTAAAAAGGTTGTTTAAAATAAAAATAGCATAACTCGAATCCACTCGGTTTTATCAAATCGCGGATACACATCACACACAACAAAAAAAAACTATGCTTTACACTGTAAAGTTTACAGCAACGGAGCAGCCAAATTTATCATTTTTTTCTTGTATGCGTACAGAGGACGCTCAACTCAACCAAAAATCCAAAAAAAAAAATCAAACGAACTATTCCTAGCGCAAAACTATCCCCCTCCCTCTTCAGGACCCTTCAAGCTCAGCTCGAAGAAAGTGTGCCGAAGTCGCTCTCGTTCGTCTCAGCCTCCCTCGCCGCGGTCTGTTCCAAATGCGTTCCGTTCTTTTAAGCGGTGCTCGCCGCTTCAGCGATGCGTTTGTGGACTAGCGCATTGATCTTAGCGGGGTGCGGGGTACCACTGAGCATGCATTGGCCACTGTTGCTAAACTGAGATTGTGCGTGGGTGGCGGCTTGCAGTATGCGTTGCTGAAATTACTGCGTGCCTAATAGTTGCATCTATCTTTCAGCTCGTTCAGATTGTCGCTGTTACGGATCGCCCTAAGCGGACCTTGACCTTCTGGTCTTGCTCCCCCTGTCTTTTTATTTTATGGGCCTCTACCCTTGCGTCGAATTTAGTTTAACTTTTGGTAATTGTTGTAGGTCCGGATTGTGTATATTTTTTTTTGTTTTGTGCAGTTTTAGGTAATTGGCATTTATTTTATTTTATGATGCTGCCGCCGCAACACTTTAATGCAGTTTTATTTTTCCGACAGTTTGTTTAAATTGAATTCAGGGCTTATCGCTTATAGGCACTAGCGCGACATGCATTTTTGTTGCATCAGATTGCTTCGTACCCGTACTCGATCCGATCGCTTTTAGTTTTCAATCTTTACGAAACGCTGGTTCCGCTGGCTGTCGCTAAGCGGTCCCTTTTAGGCTTTGTCTGGCTGTCGGCTTTTGCCGTTGTAGGGCATAGCGAGGGCGGTTTTGGTAATCGCAGGCCCACGTAACACAGGGAGAAGGAATCGTTTCCGACCCAATAAAGTATATATATTCTTGATCAGCATCAACAGCCGAGTCGATATAGCCATGTCCGTCTGTCTGTCCGTCTGTATTAACGCACAGATCTCAGAGATGGTAAGAGATAGAGGTTTGACATGTATGGGACATATATTTTTTATACTTGCAGGCAGATCAAGTTTAATTTCAATCTTTGACACGCCCCCTCCCGCCCCCGCAATTTGGAAAAAACGTCATATCTCCCACAGTTTTGATGATGGATTGTTCGTTCTTTCTGGAGATATCTAGTAATCAAAATTATTTATCGATTTGCTGAAGGAACGATAAAGATCGGATAAGCGATACACAAGTTGTGAGCAAATAAAGATATCAGACCCCCCCACCTCCATCCACCCAGCCAACCACCACTGTATTCAAACAAACACACTCTTTGGGAGAGAGAGAACCTTAGAGATGAGCGTATAATAAAACGAGAAGGCCAAGCTAACTTCGTCTGTGCCGAAGTTTTTCTACCCTTGCAAATGCTGTTCTTGAAAAGTCAAAGTTTAAGAACGCTTACATAAAAATCAAAAAAACGTTTAACTAAAACCCATTTTCCGACAGATAAACATCTGATTTCGACCAAATTTCACGGAATCTTTTTGAAAACATATCAAATTAACAATCGCCGAGTTTGAGAAAGATAAAATTTAAAACAGAAAAGTTTTTCTCACTAAGACTCATTTTCCGACCGATCGGTCCTATGGCAACCATAAGATATAGTCACCCGATGTCGATCAACTTGTTCAAATTAGTTTGAAAGCGTTTCATATTAAGAATCACCGACTTTAAAAACGATTTACTTGAAAACAAAAAAGTTTTTTCACTTAGACCCATTTTCCGACCGATCGGTCTTATGGCAGCTATAAGATATAGTCATCCGATTTTGACCAAAATTTCCAAATCTGTTTGAAAGCATATAATATTAATAATGACCGTTTAAGGCCGCTAACATTGAAAACAAAAAAGTTTTTCTCACTAAGACCCATTTTTTGACCGATGGTTCCTATGGCAGCTATAAGATATAGTCATCCGATCCGGTCGGTTCCGACATATTAGCTTTTAAACTGAGAGACTAAGTTCAATCGACTCAGCTCGTCGTCCTGATCAAGAATATATATTGTTAGTTGGGTCGGAATTGAATATTTCTATGCGTTGCAAACTTCTGGGCAAAATAATAATACCCTTTGCAAGGGTATACAAATATTGCGCGATAAACGCTTGACTCCTTGGATGTATTATAATATTATACTCGGGGGCAAATGAACTGGTACAGAGTATGTTATTTTCGGGCTTGACCGACTTTCTCACTTGTTTTTTATATATAAAAACACAAATTGTTTTTTTCAAAATTTCAAAAAGATTGCTTTTAAAGTTGGAATAAAAGAAATAAAAAAATTAAAAACGTTTTTAATTTTTTGTTGAATTTTTAAGCTTAAGATTTTTTAAATTTTTTAGGTAGGTACACTTACATTTTGAGCCAAATCTAGAGTCAACTTTAGATGAAGCCAATCAAGGTATGAATCAAAAGGATATTGAATTTTCCATAATCGCGCAAAACATTGTTTTTAAATCGGTGAAGTAGTTTGAATACAAACAGCAAGAACATTTGAAAAAAATATTTGTTTCAAATAAAACAGCTCGATATTTCTTTTTTAAACCTCTACACCCAGAAAAAATATTTTCCTTAAATTTTAGGAAAATGGATTTTAATACCTACCTTACCAATCTTGTTTTAGGACTAAATTTTTTAGGAATCCTTTGCCTCAAAATTATGCCATTTTCCTAAACTTAAGCTGCCCTTACACTTGTCATACATCTCTAAAGAGACTCTCTGACGATAGTGTATTAGCAAAGCAAATAACTCTAAATATTTGGAAAATGTTGGCTTTTTTGATGTAATTTGACAAGTTCAATTCGATAAGAGATTGTCTTTAGAGAAGTTTGACAACCTACAATTTAGAGATATATGAAAAGTGTAAAGGCCGCTTTAGTATTAATATTTCATTTATGGGTAATTATTTCTGAAGTGGGCAACTATTTTTTTTAAATTTTTTGTCAGGCTATAGCAGCAGTTTTCCACGATTTTTAATATGTTGTTCAGAATTTTCCCATTGTGGGATGCAAAGATAAAGCGATTGTTCTTTTTTTGTTAAAGTTGCTTATAGCTAAATATTTGATGGGTCTAAAAATAAAAAATATATAAAAAAATATTGTTTTTCCTTTACTTTGCGATAAAAACATTTGTGATGGTTGAACTTGAGGAAGAAACCGCCGAAACTAAGGAAAAAAAATTAAATCGCGGATTTTGGAAACCGCCATTTTGAGATTTTTCAAAAAAAATTAAGAGTAATCCATTGGATATTCTTAGTACTCTAAAAAAGGTTTCATGATGGGACAGCCATAACTTTCCGCGAAATTCACTTGCAAAGAATGAAATCAAAATTTTATATTAAACATGCTTTGACACTGAGCATATATAATATTGACTAGCGGGAAATCAACCGTTTTTATATGTTTGAAAAAATTCTGGAAATATCCTTTCAATATTTTAAGTAAGTTTTAAAATTTGCCCGATGGGACGGATGGACATGGAAAAAAATTGAACAGTTTAGTGGTGGAAGTATGGTATTTTGGTGTGTGTTGTGGGGGTGGTTATTACCTAAAAACGACGTTTTATAGTCTTACATTGCCTAAAATTTTAGGTTACAAATTACCTAAAAATCAAATTTATGGCCTGGAACACTTTAGGTAATAGAGTCCTGAAATTAAGTCCATTTATTCTTTGGCTGTCATTTTAGGTAAAATGGACTTAAATTTCTGGTAATTTTCAACAGTTTTAGGTAATATTTTTTTCTGAGTGTAGAAAAAATATTAAAAAATAGAACAAAACTATTTTTATTTTTTCTTCTTAAGAATCGCACTTTTTCGAAAATAAATAAGGTATTAACAAAGAAAATCTATGAATAAACACCGAATTGATATTCAATGATCGCAATACATCATAGCTTCAAAGAATATCGGCATTTTGAACAAGCCCGTTAGTAAAATCTTGCAATTTTTTTTTCAGATTTCAAAACGGTCCAGCTTACTTCAGGTTTTGTTATACAAAACTGTATCAAAAAATAGTTTTCCAAAGCCAACAAATTCTTTGTGGGGATAGAGCCAAACTAAAAAAGCTTATCTTTTGATGCTGACATTGCGCCTAAAAAGTCCAACAAATGCAAGGGTAGCACATATTAGCAGGTGATCTCGAAAATTTAAAAACAACAAGGACTCACACTGGACATTTGTGGACATTTTTAGCTTTTCTCCTCGAAAGACAGGTGTAGGCTACTAAGCTCAGGTTGTTAATTCGCGTTATTTTCACTACGGCTTACAAGTAATACATATATGGACAAGTCACTTACATTGATTTTTTGCTTAATACATACCTTTATATTAATACATAACCAAGCTTTTTTGTAAAACAACGAGAACTTTATATTTCACAGCTAAATTAACAAAAACTGCAAAAATACAGGAATTAATTGAAAAGCACTTGCCAAAACATATGTTGTGTTTGATAGCTCACAGCTGTTCAGATATATATCGGAGTGCTTTGAGATAAACTTTAATAAGCGTTAAAAATTAACGCTTTTTCAAACTTGAAAAATTGAATTTCGACGCGCTAGACTGGCAGTTTCGCCCACTGTGTATCGGTCGAAAAAGAAGTTCTAGTGAGAAAAACATTTTTGTTTTCAATGGTAGAGTCTTTGTACCTTCCAGTTATGAATATTATCAGTTTCCACACAATTTTGGGGAGTTTGGTCAAAATCGGATGAATATATCGTATAGCTGCCATATAACAAACTGGCAAGCAAATGCTCATAGTAATGGCGCCATCAAGCTGCAAGGGTATATAAACTTCGGCCGAGCCGAAGTTAGTTTTCCTCTATTTTTTTTTAATCGTTTAGATCCCCGATAAAAGTGAATCATAAAATTGTATAAATGCAAGTAACTGGGAAAAGGAAACATTTCCAACCCTGTAAAATATATATATTCTTGATCAGCATCAACAGCCGAGTTCATATAGCCATGAGATCTCACAGCCGAAGGTTCGACATATACTTCTTATACTTGCAGGCAGATTAAGTTTACTTTCCATTTTTGCCACGCCGGCTACTGCAGCAGCAACATTCGTACTAAACGTACCACTTCGCAGGTACAAAGTATTTTACAGTTAGGCTTGACCGATTTTCTTACATGTTTTATATTTGAAACAATTATGTTAAGCTTTATGAAATGGAAAATGCCATAGTTTTAAGATAAACAAGATTTTTTAAGTAAAATGCCCAATGTATATGGGGTCATATTTTAGGAAAATACTGACTGAAAATTTAGGTAATAAAATAAATTTTTCTAAAATCGTCAACATCCTTCAAAAATATTTTATTTTTCCCCCAGTCATTTTGATTTCTTAACTCGTATTTTATCCAAAGCTCGTAGCAAGAGAAGAAATTTCAAAATCCGAAAGAGAGATTGTTTCGTTAGGAGCACCTCTCCAAGTTCAATCGTCTGGACCGCTGGTAAGATACCAAATCTAAGTCTGTTGCTGCCACGATTAGTACAGAAGAGTTGGGTAGCTTTTCTGAAAACAGCCCTAACATGATCCACAGAAGCCCACAGAGATTTGGTTTGAGCTGGTCCCAGAGTGGAAAAATATAGTCTGCTGCTGCGTTGCCGTTCAAAACAAATTCTGTAAGGGAAAAATGGATGTCATTAATAAATTGTGTGCTTATATTAAATAAAATTCTTCGACGAGCAGGTGGAGCATATTAGTTGCAGTATGAGGGAGGCTGAGGAGCGGACTAGGCTGGACTAGTGGGTGAGGTGGAGCAGCTGGCGCGGCGGGTTCAACTTTTAGAAGCTGAAATCATTCAGGCGTTGCGGGATAAGGTTGGAGAACTTGAGGCGAAGCTGATTGCATATGGGGCTCATAATGGAAGACGAAAACCTGAAAACCATTATCAGTAGCCTCTTTTTCTGTTTCAATATTACTCCACCACCAAAAATTAAGGAGATCTTCAGGTTTAAGCCCAGGCATGCAGGCCAGTCTCATGTTAACCCAGTAATTGTGGTAAAGTTTGATAGTATTAGAGACAAAATTAAGCTTCTTCAAGTGGTAGGAGAGCCCCGGAGAAATACTTAGCAACCGCTGGGCCTTAATATCTTAGGTATTGATTCTGAAGCTCCCTTCTATATAAATGAACAACTAACTAAAAATAACTACGAGATATTCAAGGAGTTGAAAAAACTAATAGCATTGACGGTTCTATTTACTCGCAATGGTTCAGTTCATGTCAAGAAGCGTGCGGGCAACGAATATGTCTGCATAAAAAACATGCAAGAGTTGCAGTGTTTTAGGGATCAATCTGAGAATGACTGCTCTCCAACATCTGAAGTGGTCTCTGTGGTCGTGGTGATGAAGTAGCCGATCATGAGTTATTTCTTAATTGAATGTTCCAGTTTAACAAAAAAATCTAAAGTCTACTTTACTCTTAAGAATAGGTTAGATATGTGTATTTATTCATGTTCGTTATATAGGAATTATCATGTTTTTTTTTTATGTAAATTGCGTGTGCTACTGATAGTATAAAATAAATCCCGAAGGACTTAAATAAAAAAAAATAATTTCTTTTCGTCCGAAGTCGAGAACTTTTCCTATTGAGTCAAAATCAGAACTAAAGTTAATTGACAATATTTTGGACCTAATAAACCATCAACTTGCCAACCAACACATTTTGCTGCAGTTGCTGCGCTGCTGCAGTTGCGCAACATTTCCGTCACCTTATGATGCGTTGGCGATTCCCACGGGAAGCGCTGTAGACCTGGAGTCAGCATATCGGGTTTCCGCAATTGGTGGCATTGGACTTGCGCAAGTGGTTGCGCGTGTTTGGAGTTATTGTTGTTTTACTTTATTTTAGATTTATTTGCTAATTTGTCAATTATTTGGATTTATGGCTTTGTGAATGTTATTGCTGTTAACTCTTCCCTTCTCAAATTCGAACGTCCTCGTTCGTCAAGATGGGTTGACTCGGCTGGTTTCCTCTGGATCACGGTGGTAATGTGTGCACGCCCTTTTCTTCTAAGGATGTACCTAGTTAGTATGATAATGAGACCAATCGTTGATACAAGTGCAATCGAAATATCCGTAGTGTGGGAGGTGATTCTTAGCAGGTCTATTGCGTGTGTGTTATTCAAATGCAATTCTTTCACCATCTCCAGAGTAAGAATTTCCTCAATTTTCCGAATGGTTTCTTCAGGTTGGAGGATTCCAGGTAGAGGTTTGTAGTCTGTTGAGGTTTTAGACACTTATGTTTGTCCATTGATTACTACGGTGGCGTTCCTGAATTTTATGATGAAGGTGTTTTTGTGTAGTGTTTTTACTTCCTCGTCCATGTTAATGGTGCCGGTAAATTGGTTGAGTAAAATGATGCCAGGTTGAATATTTTCGATGTTGGGTATGTGCTGGTTGTTGATTCTTATGCAGGTGGTTGGTTTGCCTTTTAGTAAGTTTGGTAGGCAAGTTGAGCTGGTGATATCTACGAAGTTAATATTTCTACATGTTTTGATTTCGTTATAAGTTTTACAAGTTTTTACTAATAGTAGTTTGTTCTTACATCTTATTACATTTTCGTTTTCGATTTTATAGATCAATTGACCCCTTTTAATAGGTTTTATTAGCATCTCGTCACAAAGTTCGTTTTCGGTAATTGGAATTTTGATAATGTAAATAAGTGACGAGCCACTGCATGCGATGCTTACGTCAGCTATTCGCATTGCTTCTTCAAGATTAATGTATGGAATCTGATCGGTTTCTATTATTTCTTTTACTTTTTTAATTTCTTGTTCACTTAATATGTGGGGATTGCTGATGTCGGCTTTTGCCCATTGTATCGCGTAATTGAGATTCAGGATCTCGTCTTTTAAAATTTGGATTTGATACATTAGAACCATTCCTATTTCTCTTTGAGCGCTACCTTCGAATTTAATGCTGTTCATTATATTTTGCGTTGTATGAGTCATGTTATTTATTTTTTCCATTAGACTTATAACATTAATGATGACTTGATTATTGTTATTTTGCAATGTGTTATTGATTTTTTCTTTTATTATTTGAAAGGCATTATTGTCGGGGAAGCCTGCTATCCACTTCCAAGCGGTTCCTATCAAGTCGTTATGTCTTTTGTCTCGTTTCCTGACAACTAATAATATTTAATGTTAATGTTTAATAAGTTTTGTGTTTTACTAAGTTCTTCTTGAGCGAACGGAAGTAATGGGTCAAAAGTTTTGAGTTTTGTCCGTATTGTCCATATTGTCCGGTTTATAATGTCAAGTGTCTGCTGGTATTCTTCCAGGTCCACCATGTGGATCAGTCTATAAGTCCCGTTCTGTACTTTTACTAGTCCGGTGCTCATGGTCACTGTCTCGGATTTCGTGTAGTCAATAACTTGTTCGTCCGCTGCACAAAGAGTGCATATCGTTATCCTAAAATGAGAGTTGTCTATTATATTTGTATCAGTCCTTTGTAAACTATGCGTCCTGTCTCTGTTAGTACCGTCGTGTTTCTATCTTCTTTAACTGTATCTTCTTTGAATCGGGCTGATAATTTCGTTCCTATCCTTTTATTATTTTTTATGAATATCTTTTCCCCTGGAACGTATGTTTTCATCTGTTGTCTGCGTTTGTTATGGTAGTCTATGTCGTTCTGTTGTTTGAGCGCTAACTGATCTGTGTTTTCCTCTCTTTCTTTCTGTAATAAGCGCGGGTCGTTAGCGACGCGTCTTCCGAAAAATTGCTCAACAGGTTTTCGGTTTTTGGCTTTTTGACATCTCATAATCTCGGCTAGAGTGGAGTGGAATCTTTCAATTTGACCATTTGCGAGGCTATTGTACGGTGGAGCTCGGTAGACTTCGATGTTAAACTGATCTTGCATCATTCTAATTATTGGGTTAGAATTTAAAGATTTTTCATTATCCATTACTATTGCCTCGGGGATTCCAAAGCCAATAAGCATTTCTTTGAGTGGTCGTTTGATATCCTGGGTAGCTCTGGACTTCACTACTTTGGCTACTGCGAATTTTGAGAATTTATCGATCCCTGTCAGCACTACTTGTTTCTGAGTTAAGTATAGGTCGATATGAACTATGTGACCTGTGTACTTTGGCATGGGAGTGTGGTGGAGTAGTGGCTTGTTAGGGTGTCTTTCGTATTTTTGCTCTTTGCATACCTTGCATTCCTGAACTATTTTCTTAACTTTTGCCTGCATCTGGGGAAAATAGACTTTTTCAAGAAGTTATCTTTTGTTCTCCAAGCTATTTCTGTGTGCTCTTTTGTGTTCTTTTATCACAGCATTTTCTTGTTCGATTTCGTCTATAAGGTCTGTAACCATAGTGATTGAAAATCGAATTTTATAATTGAAGAAGTGGATGGGATAGATTTCTTGAATTCGACCCAGGATCCTTTCTTCGGTATGTAGGCCGTTGATTACTGAGGGGTTAAGACGTGCCTTTAGAATGTCTATTAACTTTTGCGAGTCGAATGAGCTTTCGGTAATGGTATGTCTGTGGTATGTGGGAAATATGATTTCGAAATTATACGAAGATTCCTCGCCTATCTTAAGCACAATTTGGTTTTTGATAACATTGACCGGCTCTTCTGCCATCTGAATAAAATTTTCTGACGAGCTATCGCTGCTGTGTATTGTTGCTGATATCGAATTTATTTCTGATGTCGTATGCAGAGGCGGCCTACTCAGTGCGTCTGCTACAACATTTGCCTTTCCTGGCTTGTAAACGAGTTCCTGGTCATATTCTTCTAATATGGCTTTCCATCTTTTCATTTTGCTGTTATGGTTTTTGTGGCTGAGTGCGTACGTTAAGGGCTGATGATCTGTGAAAATTTTGACCTTGGCCTGTCCGTACAGATAATTTCTTAGTGTTTTCAGGGCCCAAGCAATGGCCAACATTTCTTTTTCATTTGTGGCGTAATGTTTTTCTGTTTGGTTAAGTGTCCTGGATATGAAAATGATCGGCTTGTCTTCTTGAGCTAAAACTGCTCCTATCGCAAAGTCGGATGCATCTGTTGTGGAACTGTTTGGTAAAGTCTGGGTATGTCAACATTACCTCGTCTGTGGTGAGAGTCTTTTTAAGTTTTTCGAACGCCTCTAAGGCTTCCTTACCAAGAGTAATGTTTGTTTTTATACCCGTTACTCGTAGAGTAAAAGGGTATACTAAAGTCGTGCAAATGTATGTAACAGGCAGAAGGAATCATTTCCGACCATATAAAGTATATATATTCTTGAACAGCATCAACAGCCGAGTCGATATAACCATGTCCGTCTGTCCGTCTGACCGTCTGTCTGTATGAACACCTAGATCTCAGAGACTAGAAGAGCTGGAGCAACCAAATTTGAAATGTAGACTCCTATTGTCTGCACGCAGATCAAGTTTCTTTCAAATTTTTGCCACGCCCACCCCCGCCCCCACAATAAAAAATGTTGAATAACTCCCACAATTTTTGAGGTATCGATCTCAAATTTAAAACTTTTTATTCGCAACATCTATAAGCCCTCCAATTTTCATCAAGATCGGATGATAAATAGCCGAGTTAAAAAAATGTTGCATACTTTCCGGCTGCCCCATCTCAGGCATACAGGAAGGCTATTAAACATTTGTTTTCGATGAGTAACGGGTATATCGAAGTCGGTTAGAGCCGACCTTAACTTACGCTCTCGTTTTGGATTTGTGTTTGGACAAACGTCCTCCCTCCCCCTTAAAAGGGCTGTGAGGGGTTTTGCCAATTTGGCGTAGTCTTGGATAAATCGGCGATAATACCCCGATAGTCCTAAAAATGAGCAAAGATCTTTGATGGTTTTTGGAGCTGACAAATTGAGAATTGCTTTGACTTTTTTTGGATTTGTCTTCACCCCATTTTCAGCGACAATGAACCCTAGGAATTCAAGTTCTGTCTTAAGGAACTCGCATTTGTCGAGTTGAACTTTCATATTTGCTTTTTCGAGAGTTTCGAAAATTTTCTCAATATCGCAAAGATGTTTTTCCTCACTTTCACTGAAAATTATAATGTCGTCTATATAGACGAAAAATCTTATGCCGATGTGTTCTCTTAGGATGTCATCAAGGGCGCGTTGGAAAATTGCGGGAGCATTTTTCAGTCCGAAAGGCAATCGTGTGTATGCGTATTTGCCGTTGTTGACTGAGAAAGCCGTTTTTTCGATGTCTGATTCTCTTAATAGGATCTGATGAAATTCACTTTTAAGATCGATTACTGAGAAGATTTTATTCTTTCCCAGCTGGGCCAGAGCTTCGTTAATGTCTGGAATGGGATATTTGTCCGCAATAGTAATGGTATTTATCTTCCTATAGTCCTGTACTATTCTGTACTTTTTTTCATTTGAAGCATCCATTTTTTTGGGTACTACCCAAATGGGTGAATTATAGGGCGACCGTGAGGGTCGTATTATGCCATCGTCAAGCATTTGCTTGATTTGTTTTTCAACTTCCGGCTTTAAAGATTCTGGGTAAGGGTAACATTTTGAATATACTGGGTTTTCATGGCTGGTTCGAATTTCGCCTTTGACTCTCGTCGTAAATGTAAGCTTTTCATTTGGTTCGCAAAATAATTTTGAGAACTTTGAATAGCTCATTCATTTTTTTCTTTTGATTCTCATTAGCATGATCAAGTCTAACATTTATTTTGTTTACCTCTGCCGCTTTTTGTTGCTTTATTTTTATCTTGAGCTTATTTTGAATTGAAATATAGCCCCTTGAGTTGAAGGTATATATCTGAAGATCGCGCAATGAGTCATTCCCTATTATCGCATGGAATGTTGTAAGCTGGGGTAAAATGTAAAATGTAAGTTTGGTGTCTTTTAAACCAAACGGGTTAGCTATTGTATGGTGTGTTATTTTTACTTTTCCTCCAACTGAACTTATCATGAAGGGTTTTTTATTTTGAATGGGATTTTTGACAATTTTTTCCTGGATGTAATTTTTGTTAGAGCCTGAATCGATTAGAATTTTGACAATTTCTCCGTTACTGAGCTTGCACTCTATGTATGGTAACGTAGAATATTTTATACTAAACAATTCAACTCAACATTGTCAATCACAGCTTCTCCTTCTTCTTCTGTGGGATGTTCTTCTGTCGCTTCCAAATAGTCGGCTAAAGTTTCGCCCCTGATTTCTTCTGTATTATTTATAGCCGCATAATACTCTTCTTCCTCAGTTGTCATGTGGAAATTTCTTTGTCTTTTGTCTGTCTGATCACTGGATGAATTAAGTGGGGGTCTTTTCCCTGCTACGTCATTGTACGGACGATTTATGTAATTAACCCTCCTGGTTTGGATACTTTGGTCAACTTAAATTGGTTCTGGCCTAGGTAATGGTTTTGGAGCTATCGGACGCTGAGGTAAAGGTGGCAGGTAGCCATTCGGACGAAAATTTGGATTTCTTGGGACGAACTGTTGTTGGGGCTCATATTTCTGCATTGTCTGCTGGGGCAAGTGAGCTAAGTGTGGATAAAATTGCTGTGTAGTTAGGCGCTGTATATTCCTACGGGGTGGAATAGGAGGGGCAGATGGGATATTTATTTTTCTTAACATGCCTTGGCTGCTGTTGGCATAGTTAGTTCTGAATTTCTGGTTTTCCAATTTCTCACACAGTTGAAGTGCATCGGGCACGTCTGCTGGGCCTTTCATACCCAATAGTCTTGGTAGGTCACCATTTAATCCTCTAATAAACGTATCAAGGGCTTTGTCTCTATAGCTTCTTGAGAATAAGTCTAACGACTCCCTGCTCATTTCCATGCATGAAATTTTGTTCAAAATTAGTGACAAATGTGAGTAGACTTTCTGATAAAACTCTGGTATTGACAGGCTTCCCTGTATTAAAGAAGTCATTTGGTATTCAAATGTGCCTATGTCTCTTTTGTCAGCGTAATTGGCAGTCAAGCATTTGGATATTGAAATCCAATTCAAAGGTGTGTTATAGGATTCCAGAACCGCATCTGCATTTCCTATTATTTTATTTCTGATTACACTTAGAATTCCGTAGAACCTTGGTGTGCCTCGAATTGGGGTATAGATTTGCAATACGCGCTCTACACTTTTTTTCCAGGAGCTAAATTCTCCCGCTTGACCGGAAAATTCGCGTAAGCATCTCACTACATCTGGAATTTTGTCCAGGTCGCCTAAATTGGACGCATTTACGTTAATTTCCTCGTCTACCAGTGTTTGATTACTTTAGTTTGGTTCTCTACTGTTTAGCATACCCTGAACTATACCTCTTATCTGTGCCTGTAGTTCTGTCGCTGTCATTTGAACCGGCGCATTTTCTCGTTCGTTTTGTGTGTTGTTGTTGTTAGTCAAAAGTTGAGCAGGTCGGAGTAAATTGTTTGTTGGCATTGTGGTTTTGTGTATTTATATGGATATGAAAGTTGCGCAAATGAGATTGTGTGCCCTGTCTATTAAATGAACTTTTCGAATTTGTAAACGTTTAATTTTCACTTTGTGGAAAGATAACCAATAGCTAAGAAATTTTTATTTTGTTTAATTTTTTATTTTATATCTCTGGGGTGTATCGAAAAATTTTTCTTTCCTATTCCTTTTCTTTCTTGTGGGTTTTTCCCAATTTATTTTGAATTAATATTTCTTTGATTTTTGTTTTTGTTTTTTTTTTTGAACACTTAAAACTACTTACAAGGTAATAAAAAACATCCCGTGCCGGTTGCTGGGTAGAATCCTTTTTGCTCCTGCTCAACACTACCGCTCCGTTGTCTGGGAACAAAATCTACAGACTTGACACTCCCGCGATGGTTCTTGCTTCTGGACCTTGACGTTTTGATTTGCAGCTACTTGAGGTGCTTTGTTTCCCTATGTCGTATGTGTCGTTGCAGGCGCTTGATAGCCTTTTGGTTGGTCACTTTTTTGGTTTTGACTTTTGTGAATTTTCACGCGTAGCGTGAAACTTTACACATTTAGGGTGTTTTTTTATCGACTTCTCCCGACACTTGCAGCTACTTGAGATGCTTTTTCCGACAAAGGACAACGCGTCAAGGCCCCACGTTGGGCGCCAAATAAATCCCGAGGGACTTGTTAAATAAAAAAAATAATTTCTTTTCGACCGAAGTCGAGAACTTTTCTTATTGAGTCAAAATCAGAACTAAAGTTGCTGCAGTTGCGCAACATTTCCGTCACCTTATGATGCGTTGGCGATTCCCACGGGAAGCGCTGTAGACCTGGAGTCAGCATATCGGGTTTCCGCAATTGGTGGCATTGGACTTGCGCAAGTGGTTGCGCGTGTTTGGAGTTATTGTTGTTTTACTTTATTGTAGATTTATTTGCTAATATTTCAATTATTTGGATTTATGGCTTTGTGAATGTTATAGCTGTTAACTTATATTTAAATTGCAAAAAATGGTTAATAACATGAATAGATCCACAACCTACAGTAATATCATGGTCAATATTTTGGCTAATCAAACAAAGGGCATTCAAATTTGTCACATAAATGCACAGAGTCTGCTCAAAAAAATAGAAGAATTTAGGTATTTGTTTGTGAAGTCAAATGTAGATGTTATTTGTGTGTCTGAAACGTGGTTTGTCCCTCAACTAAGTGACAAGTTATTTTTGTGTGATGGGTTTGATGTATATCGTTCTGATTGTGAAGGCCATGCCTATGTCCGAAAAAAGCTAAATTCTAAAGTAATCTGTAATCACCCACCCGAAAGAGCAATTGAGTATCTTTTCATTCAGATAATGGGACTTAATAATGAAATTAAAATGCTAATTGGCTGCCTTTACAGACCAAATCTTTATACTGACTATCTTTGGACTTTACTGACATTATAATAGCTGGAGACCTGAATAGTAATATGTTAACTGAACGAAACTTAGCAGATGAAATGACTTCGATGCATATGGATCTAGTCAACTCAAGTATACCTACACATTACACAAACACATCTGACACTTTACTAGACGTATTTTTTGTAAATGATTCAGACAAGGTTCTATTATATGATCAACTGATATCGTTCCAGTATTTTCAAAGCATGACTTAATTTTCTTACTTTAAGGGCTTAAATCCAATTATAAGGTTTAAGAATGGAACATTTTGATTTCAGATGATGTTATATTATTAAAATGTTTCTTACATACTATCTTGATTTTTTATTATTTAAATGTTTCTTATATACATATGTACTATCTTGCTTTTTTAACATTACAAGAGTTTCAAATATTTTGTCATCTAGTCTGTTTCTTTTTGGTGTAAGTATTTGGCCCCCACAGCTAAATATTCTTTCAACTGGGGCTGAGCAAGGCAAAATGGTATTATACTTATAAAAAACATTACAAATATTTTTATACTTAAGTATAGATTCTAAAAACTTGCTACTATCGGCAAGATAACTTAAGACTTCCATTTCAATATTAGAATTTTAACAACAATTTAAATTTTGGAAGTGTCATAGTGGAAAAAACATGTCTTTGCCTCGCTTGAAGTCAAGTTTTCAATAAAAGAAAATCGTTTCGAAACTCCTTTTTTAGGAGCATCTTTAAGTGGATCACAATATTTCAAATTATTCAAACAGTCAAGTTTGTGTATTACTTTAATTAAAGTGGGCAGCAAAAATCCTAAGTAACAACGGGATTCGCCCTGCAAAGATCAATAGCCTTAGCGAATATTTCAGTGACACTACACAATTCTTGCAAAAAGTCAATTTCTGTATTTGTAAATAATGGTTTTTTTAAAGTTGTACAAACACTTTTTAAGTTGTGTTTTAGTTCCAAAATACGTTGAATACTGTCATGAAAACTGTTCCATCTTGTGGCGCAAGGAGCTATTAATTTAAGCTTACAAATTTTCACAACTTCATCTGCAGCTACTGTGGATTTGCTAACAGCATTCCAGAAGGAAGGAGGAATTGTACAATCGCTTGAATGATGTGATTAGGAGAGCATGTTTGGCATCTTTCGTGACAATTAAGTTCAAAGTATGTGATGCGCATCTTAAGTGCTTTAGCAAAGTAATTTCAAGATCAGCTGAACTATCCTATAATCCTATATAATAGAGCTCTATTACCTTTAAATCAGACACTTCTAAATATTCTGGCTTCACGTTTGTTCCTTCAAAACTGTACACTTTAAATGCTTTACAGAAGTTGGATGCATTATCGGTAACTGTTCCACATATTTGCGTATCGCAAAGTCCGTATTTGGCATGAACTTCAGCTAATACAGTAGCAATTACCTCATGTGTGTGGGAAAATCGCACACGCTTATATGCGAGCACGAGAGAATGACGATTTAGATTGCTATCTATGTAGTGGCCGGTTACACCAAAGTAACTTTTGTTATTGCAACTCCAAATATCGGCAGTCGTACAGATAAAATTAGTATTTTCAAAAATATTGGCGACATTTTTCTTATAGTCCGCCTTCCTCTTATCTAGCATAGAGCGTATAGTTTTTAAACAGGGAATTTTTACCGGACGTCCAGTTAAAGCCACAAACAGGTCCCTGAAACTTTTCTTTTCAACATGGCAGAGCGGCAACATCTCGGCTATAATGTAATCGCAAATACGTTCATTTAGCTGTAATAGAATAATTTAGTAACATTTGTTATAATGAATTTAGTAATGCATTCAATTCTCATACCTGGATGGAATTCAAGATACTGGGACTCTTAAATATGTCTCCTGCTGATTCCTTAGTTGAGTTACTGGAAACTTTAGATACTTTGGCTCTCATTGATTCGTAGGAAGAGTAACTATTGGGGTGAAATTGAAATATATGATATATTAACAACATTGTTTGCGTATACAAATTCGCAAGAAACTGCTGCTATAGACTAGAATACAAACAAGTTTATGCACATAAATGTATGTATGTAAGTAACGGCAATTTGGTGTAAAAAAATTCGATCATATGTACATAAATATGTGTGTATGTTTGTAGACATTCAAATTTTTGTCCACATATGTATGTACATTGTACATATACATATTGTGTAGGTGCTTACCTTCAAATGCTTGTGTAAATTTCCAGTAGATTTCTCATCAAACTTTATAGTTTTATTTATACAGAGTTGACATTTCCCATTCGGGTTGAAAAATGTTCCATTCAAGATCTGCGGTAAATCTTTATTCCCTTCATTATTTAGAGACTGATCAGTCATTGTTAACAATAATTAAGTTTAAGTTTTAATTGTCTCGTAAAATTTCTGCACAAACATATTTTTATACCCTTGCAAAAGGTATTATAATTTTGCCCAGAAGTTTGCAACGCATAGAAATATTCATTTCCGACCCCATAAACTATATATATTCTTGATCAGGGGGACGAGCTCAGTTCATTGAGCTTTGTCCGTCCGTCTGTCTGTCTGTCTGTCCGTCCGTCTGTCTGTCTGTCCGTCTGTTTCTACGCAAACTAGGCTCTCAGTTTTAAAGCTATCGAGCTGAAACTTTGCACAGAGTCTTCTTTTTACTGCACGCTGCTAATAAGTCTGAACCGACGGGATCGGATCACTATATCTTATAGCTGCCATAGGAACCATAGGTCGAAAAATGGGTTTTAGTGAGAAAAACTTTTTTGTTTTCAATGTTAACGTGATTAAACTCGGTCATTAATAATATTATATGCTTTCAAACGGATTTGCAAATTTTGGTCAAAATCGGATGACTATATCTTATAGCTGCCAAAGAACCGATCGGTCGGAAAATGGGTCTTAGTGAACAATAACTTTTTTGTTTTTAAGTTAATCGTTCTTAAGGTCGGTGATTATTAATATTAAACGCTTTCAAACTAATTTGAAAAAGTTGATCGAAATCGGGTGACTATATCTTATGGTTGCCATAGGACCGATCGGTCGAACATGAGTCTTGGTAAAAAATTTTTTTGTTTAGTTTTGTTAGCGTCCTTAAACTCGCTGATGACTTATTTTATATACTTTCAAATAGATTCGCAAAATTGGGCCGAAATCGGATGACTATATCTTAAGGCTGCCACAGAGCCGATCGGTCGGAAATTGAGTCTTAGTGAGAAAAAATTTTTTCAGACGTTTATCTGTCGGAAAATAGGTTTTAGTTACAAAATTTTTTGATTTTTATGTAAGCGTTCTTAAACTGTGACATTTGCATTTGCAAGGGTATAAAAACTTCGGCACAGACGAAGTTAGCTTGGCCTTCTCGTTTTTTGTATTTATTGGAAATATGCCTGAAATTAAAGCGACGAAAGAGATAGCATAGCAACAGACGGACATGGTTATATAGACTCAGCTCGTCATGCTGATCAAGATATACTTTATGTGGTCGGAGATGCTTCCTTCTATGCGTTGCAAACTTCTGGCAAAATTATAATACCTTCTGCAAGGGTATAAAAAGTTAAATATTTAAAGGAATTAGAAAAAGAGAGGAGAACAATATTTTGACGGAACGACTAGGAGATCAGTTTTGAGTAAGCTAGAGACAGAATTAATGACTGCAGTAACCACTTGTGAGCATTACCAGAAGGCAAATACACAGGCAGGCCAAAATCGCACGAGTACGACATATTTGATAGCCTCAATATGGTGGACAAGGATGAAAGAGATTTTGGGATCGGAGAAAATGGCGGAACAGGATATGCCAGAGAGACTTGGACAGCTCTCGTAGCTGTTAGCGGGCAGCATAGTGTGTCCAGCAACCAAGAAGCTGTTAACGAGCATGCTGGGGAGCCAATCATTCCGTCTGAGATTGCGTCAGCGATCAATGTTTCAGCTCTGTTTCAGGCGCACGAAACGTTCGTTAAAGCGCGGATTCGGCAGGATATGCTGGCATTTATGCAGGAAGTGTCAGCAACGATCAAAGAGGCCCAAGCTGATATGAGCAAGGAAATGCAAATTCATTTAAATGATCGTGTGGACTCAAAGTTAAAGATTCCTGAAAGGGAAAATGGTGTTGTCAGTCAGATTGAGACACCCGCGTACACCCAGAACTCGAAGCACGATACCAAGAAGCGCGAAACGCCTATGTATCCGTCCGCCCAGGATGAAGAGATGGTCAGAAGGAACGATCTGCCAACAGTTCAGCTCAGCCCGACTCAACTTATAACCACTGACATCAGTGTCTATGAGTGCAGGCTCACCGGATTGGCGGACCAGCGCACGGCGAAACAGTCCGCTGATCTTAGCAAACGCAACCAGGAAAGTGTGTGTACTGCCAGTGGTTTTTAGTGAGTCCAACGTGGATGCAGCATCGGCACAGGTCAATTTCACACTTCAGCAGTCTGTGCAGCAACATCCCAGTGTCAAGGTTTTGGTGCGGGTTAAGGACAAATCCGAGGTTGAAGTGACAGTGGCACCACGTTCAAAATCCGCCACAGAAACATCTCCTCGCAGAGTCAACATACGCATCATCGCCGGCAACGGCGGTCACAAGGGAGGCCTATCGTGAGGTGGCCAGAGGGCCAATCTCAGAATGGTGTTGGAGTCTCCTCATACGTGCCGCCCAGGGGCAGACCTCCAGAAGTGCAAGAGCCTACAAGGAAGATGTAAAAAGGTATAGAATAGTGAGTTGAACCATGTCGAGAAGATAACCGTCACCTTTATCCCGTGAACAAGCTCAAACCAAGCTTCGAACCAAAGCCAACCAGAAAATAGAGTTCAGGATTTGTTCTACCAGGATCTGGAATTAAGAGAAGTCGGAGTGTTATTTATTGCCCGGCTAACTCCTTTAGTGGCAAAGCTAAAACACACACATACCTACTCATCAGCTTAGATCTCAGGGCGTGGACGATGGCCTACGTTGGGCAGGAATCCGGAAATGATCCTAAGAGGAGCGATGTGAGAATCCTAAGCGGCAGACCGAACAGCAAATTTTTCACTCCTGTTTCATCATCCATTCGGAAACCGGAGTGTGCTGTTATGTGCTGGTATTAAGCTAAGACCCGATATGTTTGTTTTGATCTCAATGTTAATCGATACACAAGCCGCCGATAAGCGAGATTGGAACCAGTGCTGCGCACGAGGGGTTTACTGGGTCGTGTTGGTTCACTAGTTCCGAAGGTTCAGGGAGTGAGCGGCTCAAAATTTGAAATTGTTACCGTCCTGGGCGAATAGTGGCTTAAAGTAAGAAGAGGGGTCTAAAGTTTTTTAAGAGTCATTGCCTAGCTCTTTAGCGGAATGCACGTAGCCCAGCCAAAAATTACATTTCAAGTTGAAAAATTAGCAATAAGTCTCGATCTCAGTAATTCTCGGATTTGGCAGCGGCCGCCCAGAGGATCCAATTTTTGGAGGAGAAATTGGCCACCCACCTCTGGGTACCCAAGCTTTTCTACTTAATTAAAAGCCAAATAAAAGCCAGACATGGCAGTAGGGAGCTCAATTATTTAATTATTTATTTAATTTATTCCCTTAATTTAATTTATTAATCCCATTTATTTGTATATTTATTATTCGTTGTGTATTCGTCCCAGAGGTACCCTGGTTAGGAGACATAATGAATATGTCTATAGTTGTTAGTGGATCGTTAGATAATATTTGTATTTGAGAGTGAAAAGAATATGTTAGTGTAAATTTCTCCTAGGGGGTGAGGTGGCGTTCTGAAGATTGGTGTCTGAGAGTTAAGGGGGTTGTCCGATTTTTGTAAGTCAACCTATGATAGGGCGGGTAATATTCTGGCAAATAATTCTAGCTATTTCTAGCTAGTATCCGTGTTTAGTGTGTAAGCAAGCCGTGACAGGCATCTGAAAATATATAAATTTTTGGTTGTTAGCCTACCAGTCCAGCTATCGAGGTCGTACTCATCCCTGAGTCAGCCGTAAGCTAGCCGGCGACCTATAGTTGGACCCGGGAAAGAAGGTCGGATCATAACAACTTTTCATGTTTACTAACTGGAACTTTTTTGCCTTGGGCGATTTACCAAATTGACAGGCGCCTTGAATTTGTGTACGAGATGGTGATGGCCTAAATGGTGGCGGTGGATCTAGAGTTGACAGATATTTAATGTCATAAGCGTTTCACCGTAAGAACTGTACTTAATAGATGATATCGTGACCATAGGGTCACGATAGACCCTACAGTGATCAAATGTGAATGCATTTTGAGAGCTCCCTAATTATATTTTAAAAGCTTGCCTTGAACGCCTTATCGATGTATCGATAACATAAGACTTGTTTACAAACACACATCTCTTAAGTTGGCGGATGCTTTGCACAAGTATCGCCAACTTTCCGAAAATAACAACGTGCAGGTACGTTATGGAGTCTGACAAAATGCTGTTACTGGACAGCAACAACAATAGCAACTCGCCAGCGCATGCCTGCAGTGTCCGCCTAGAGGCCAAGGAAACATCCGACGACTATGAGATTCAGGAAAGTTCTCCCTACGCGTCGCTGGCCCAACCTTTGGTGGCCTCTAGTTGCTCTGAGTATGTGGTGGCCCATTCGCTAAATAACAATTTGCGTCCCGCCCGACAATTTGGAGAGGTTGCCTTTCTACCCCACATACTGGCCAAAATGCGTGCAATGGGCTTAAATCGGTTGCAGCGTCTGCAAAGCTATGCCTGGCCACATTTGTGCCAGGGCCCGGAGCATGGCGTTGTTATAGTGAGTGCACCCCGTAGTGGACGTACGCTAAGCTATGTGCCACCTCTGTGCCAGTCTGTGTGCCGTTTTCTGGTGGACAAGCGGCGACAGCGTTCGACAAACCCTTATGTGGATCAGCAGGGACCTGTGGCTTTGGTGCTGGTGCCAGATGTGCAGCGTGTGCAGCAGCTGGCTTACTTATGCAGCTCCTTTCTGCGTAAGGCACGCGATGAAGAGTGGCTTTCTTTGACGCTAACAGTGCCTTCA
Organism: Lordiphosa magnipectinata; assembly: GCA_037044535.1. NCBI lineage: Eukaryota > Metazoa > Arthropoda > Insecta > Diptera > Drosophilidae > Lordiphosa > Lordiphosa magnipectinata. The sequence goes on from JBAMBO010004019.1 coordinate 81,167, forward strand.
TCGCTATCGGCGGACTTCTTTCTCAGATTACTCAACGGAGTGGGCTGTCTGGTGGCCACACCGGCTCAATTTGTGTGGCTGTGGGAAGCTGAGAAGATGGGGGAATTGGTGAAATTCTCTCATCTGCGTTACGTGGTCTTTGATCATGTGGATCTGATGCTGCCGGAGCCAGTGCAAAGGGCTCATCAGATATTGCACAGGCTGATCAGACAATTGGAGCAGCGCCCTCAACTAGTGATGGTTAGTGAATCCTATGATGAGACTCTTGAGACTCTTGTGAGAGATTGACGTGCTTTTTTTGTGCTCCGTATTTATAAATTAATTGTGACGTTCAACGTGCCTGTAATTTCGCGAATACATCCAAAATCTGTCAATTACTAATACCCACTACCGGTGAGTGCTTTGCTTTCTTGTTTTGCATCTGGGTATTATTAGTTTAATAAAAATAAATATCGCGGCGTCTGTGCTGAGTGTTTTGTTTTTGCTTTGTGTCCGCTCATCTGTTTTTGGCGGTTCCCCCGTTCCCCCCTCTTAACAAAGGTTAGTGCGTGCATTTGCTGCATACTCTCTGTGTGCATCGCTCTCACCCTAAATTTGTTTTTGTTTACTTTTCTGCTGAGAAAGCTTTGAGCTTTTCTATTTGTTACGCCGCTCTTAGAGTGAGATATTTTGATTTCTAATCTCTTTAGTTTTGAGCCCCAGTGGTAAATTTTGATCAATGTCGTGCTGCAAAAAGTCGTGTACTAATAAAGATGCAAATGATTCGGAACAATTCCGGTTTGTTAACTGTTGGTTGTGCGATAATATTATGCATATAAAATGTGCTGCACTAAGTGGTCGCGACCTTGATAAAATTTGCTCAACTAAAAAAGATTGTGGTGCGTTAAGGTGGTCCTGCCCTGTATGCACTGTTAAGCAATTTAATTTCTCGCGTATGTCTAATACCGTGAAAAATAAATATAATAAGTTGCATAAAATAACTAAGCAACTCACAAGTGAGTTTACCTCTAGTGAAGAGTTGCTTAGTAAATTCCATTTTGAGTCACCACCCACACGTCGGTCGGAGCCTCAAGTTGTAATAGTGCCACCTCCCGATTCTGACAAGTCGATTGATCCCCCTTCATCGTTGCCAGTCTCGCCTCAGTGTCAAGACTTGTCGCCGACCATTTCCCTGTCCGCTTCACCAGCTAGTATGCTTGGTTTGTCTCCATTGCCTCCCTCCCCAAGTCAAGGAGTTATTAATAATTTTTTAAATAAACCTCCAAATCGTAGACTAGTTAGTTCTCCAATAGTGCCACCAGAACCAGATGAAAGTGCTTCCCTTTCTTCACAGCCTTCCCTTCTTACTGTTATAGCACCACGCAAAACAGTTTTTGTGTCTAGGTTGTCTCCTGAAACTACTTGCGAGAAAATTGCCGCCTATATTGCTAGCAAATCCTCAGCAAGTGTTTCCATTTCAAAGTTTAATTTTGCCCAGCCTCGTGATGTAGCTTCCTTTAACATAAGTGTTCCAGGTGAAGCTTTTGTTAGGGGTCTGTTATCAAAACTTACTACCTTGTTCTTGAATAGTGCTTCATTTGAGTTTGACATTATTGCCTTCTCAGAGACGTGGTTAAATCCATCAATCTCTGATTGCGAAATTTTGTCAAATGATTTTTTTATATATCGATATGATCGACCTACTCGAAGAGGTGGTGGTGTACTGATCGCAGTGAAGACTAGCCACCGTTCGGAATTAATTCCACTAAGTCTGCCTGATGGTGTGGAATTCGTAGCCGTAAAAGTTTCTTTTCTTTCCTTCTCGTTATATATTACTTGCTCCTATATCCCTCCTTCTTCCGATATTCAAGTTTATATGAACCATATAACTTGTATAAAAGATGTTTATGCCCAATTAAGAGACATTGACTCATTGGTTGTTGTAGGTGATTTCAATTTACCAAACATCGCCTGGTCATATCTTAATGGGTCAACCTATCTTGTGCCATCAACACAGCATGACTTTTTAGATCATCTGTTTGATATGTCCTTGTCTCAGATAAATTCAATTCCAAACGATCTTAATAAATTGCTGGATCTTGTCTTTGTCGCTGACAGTACTAATGCTGTAGTTTCTAGGTCCGCCCCTCTATCACTGCCCGAAGATATTTACCATCCTACTCTTGAAATCTCTCTTTCAGTTTCGGAGACTACTTCATCAACCTCTAAAATTCCTAATAAACCTCGTCGTTGTTTTCGTAAAGGAAACTTTACATTATTAAATCAACTTATTTGTGCAACAGACTGGTCACCTCTCTTCAATGCGGTTGATTTTGACTTTGCTCTTGCCTTTTTCTACGAATCCCTTAATTCTCTCTTAGATATCTGTGTTCCTTATAGCGTAGCTTCTCCCGCGTCACTTAATCCTCCTTGGTACTGCCCTAGACTTTCTAATTTGAAAAATATTAAGTCTAGATGCTTCAAAAAGTATAAACGATCTGGCTTGGCTGTTGATTTCTCTAAATATTCAATAGCAAAATCCAACTTTACACTTTTTAACTCTGAGTGCTATAAGAATTATCTTGCCCGGTGCAAAATTCAATTTGCAGAGGACCCTAAACAATTCTATAGCTTTGTGAACTCTAAGCGTAGATCTTCATCGCTACCTTCTTCTTTTTTTCTGGGTGACCAAAAGGCTGGCAATGATTCTGCTGCCGTCGACCTATTCGCAGACTTTTTTCAATCAACGTATTCCTCTATCCACTTTATTAACACTTCTTATCCATATACCATTCCTTCTTCTAACTCGATTTATGTTCCCTCGATTAGTGAAAGCTCCCTACTTTCGCATTTAAAATCTCTAAAATCCTCATACTCCCCTGGCCCTGACAACATTCCTAGTTGTGTTCTTAAAAAGTGCTGTAGTTCCTTATGCAAACCTTTGCTTAAGATTTTCAATCTATCACTCGATTCTTCAGTCTTTCCAACTCTTTGGAAAGAGTCCTATATCATTCCTCTTCATAAAAAAGGTGGAAAATCTGATATTTCCAATTACAGAGGCATAGCTAAGCTCTCCGCTATTCCTAAATTATTTGAAGAGATTATAACCTCCACCTTGCAGCACTATTGCAAATCGATTTTATCACCTTTCCAGCACGGGCTTATTAAGCGTCGGTCAACTTTGACCAATTTGCTTGAATTTACTTCATTGGTTAATGATGGGTTCCTTAAGAAAAAGCAAACCGATGTCATTTACACCGACTTTAGTAAGGCTTTTGACTCTGTAAACCATGATCTTCTCCTCTATAAGCTTGATCGGTTAGGATTTCCCGCCTCTTTTCTGCTCTGGATTTCGTCCTATTTAAAAAATAGAACCCAGAAAGTTATATTACGTTCAGACACTTCAAAGCCCGTCTCTGTAACGTCCGGTGTACCGCAAGGTAGTCACCTTGGTCCTTTGTTTTTTACTCTTTTTATTAATGACCTACCCACAATACTATCTTACTCTCGGATACTTATGTATGCCGATGACGTTAAACTTATTTTATCTTTCAATGACCCGACACATTCCATTAGATTGCAAGATGATTTAAACTCCTTGCAGTCTTGGTGCTTGGTTAATCATTTATACCTTAACTGCTCCAAGTGCATGTTTATGACTTTCCATCGTTGCAAACCTTCGCTGGCTATTTATACGATTGGCAATGAACCCCTGCAACGAATATCTACCGTCGTTGATCTTGGAATTCTTTTTGACCACAAATTGAGTTTCAATCCTCATATCTCTTCTATTGTTAATAGGGCGAATGGTGTACTTGGATTCATTAAACGTTGGTCGAAGGAATTTAATGATCCTTACACCACAAAGCTCCTGTACACTGCTCTAGTCCGTCCTGTACTTGAATACTGCTCGTCCGTCTGGTGTCCGCAATACAAAAATCATATCGATCGTATCGAATCAGTACAAAAGCAATTTTTGCTTTTTGCTCTTCGTGGACTAAATTGGGACCCTAACCTTCGTCTGCCATCGTACTCCAGTAGACTCTTGCTTATTAACCTTCCTTCGTTAGCTGATCGTAGAACAGTCCTAGGCGTTTCTTTTCTTCATAAGCTAATCATTAGTGATGTAGACTCTACCGAACTTTTAGGTCGCCTTAACTTTTCCGTTCCTTCTAGGCCAACTAGAAACTATTTACCTTTAATCTTGCCCAGATGCACAACTGATTATGCCCAGCACAATCGTTTTCGGGTCTTATGTCAAAATTACAATGATCTCTATCACCTGCTCTCAACAGATCTCTCTCTCTTCTCTCTAAAAACGTCTCTCTATAATTATCTCCGGGGAAATCTCTGACCACTCCCAGCTGTGAGTAGGGGCATAGCTTGTCGGACTGGCTAAAAAATCCTCCCCCACCGGGTCAGAGATTTTCCGGTTATTTAGTTTTAAGTTTTTCGTATAAATTTTTTATTTTTAAAGTTTACTTTAAGATATTTTTTTTTTTAATATATTATCTTATTTTTTTTCTCCTTTGTTCCTACATAACTATAGGTTTTGGTTTTTTTCTCTCTCTCTCTTTCTCTCTCTCTCCCTCTTCTCGATCTCTATATTATTAAAGTTTTTGTTAGCTCTAATAACGTCTCTGACTACAATTGGCTGTGAATAGGGGCATAGCTGGCCGGACGGGCAAATAAAATTCCCCCACCGTGTCGGAGTCGTTATTAGTTTATTTTGTAATTTTATTAGATTTTCTTTGTTAGGCTTCATTAGCTCATAAAAATTTTTGTAACGTATATAAGTTTTCGTTGACAGCCTTTTTTTGTCAACTCTAAATAAATAAATAAATAAAAATAAATAAATAAAGCATTAAGCCACAAACTGTTAAGTTTCAACCGTCATCCTATGCTCATATTTGGAGACATTTTGGAGGCGGCTCTATACGGTGGCACCCGAATGAGAATCGCCTTCGTCAAGCAAGAGGGCAAGCTAGGCGAGCTTTTTGAAGTATTAAAGCAACGCCCTCTCAACCAGTATCGCACTTTAATATACTGTCAAACGGATGGGGAGATAAGCCGTCTAGTGCTGTCTCTGGAGCAGAATGGCTTTAAATGTTTGCCGTATTATCAAGCCGCTGACTTGGAGGCACAGGAGCAGGTCCACCAGGGGAGCAGGTCACCAGAGAGGCCATAATCCTCTGCACAGATAACTGCCCCGAGTTGGAGATACGCAATGCCAACACTTTAATACACTACGGCATGAGTCAAAGCTGGAGCAAGTTCAAGCTGCGTCATTTGGCGTTGGCCGACAATTTACCCAACCATTTTCAGAACTCTTCCGTGCCGAAATTCCCGTAGACTCACTCCTTGGTTCTGCTAGATGAGGGCAACCAAAAGCAGTTGCCACGCTTGGTCGATTTCCTGCAAACGCATCAGCCGGTGGATGATCACGTTGTACAAGTTGCTCAGCGCATACGCCATGAATTGGCGAAAGAGAAATCCAATGAGCCCGCTTTGTGCCCTCTATTACTCTCTATGGGCGCCTGTGGAGATACCATGTGCGAGAATCGTCATCAGCTGGTGGAGCTAGACCGTCTGCCGAGTGAGGGTGTGCCCTGCCAGGGTGATATCAAGGTACAACTGGTGCGCGTTTACTCGCCCGTCCATTTTTGTGTGCGCTTGCGTGAGCATCTGCTGGGAGAAATTGCCCTGTCCGCCCATGCAGTTCCTGAAGTTCGAAGCAACGCTACGACGTTATTGGCCACCTCGTTCTCGTGAGATCTGCACGTTTCGCTCTACTTTTGGCTACGAACGTGTCCGGGTGCTTTGCGTGCCACCTATAACCAATGTGAATCTCTCTAGCTCTGATCTCGAGGTGGAAGTCCAAGCTCTGGATGTGGATACCCGTCGCTTTTTCGCCCGAAGTGATGAACTCTATGAATGCCCCTTGGAATTCAGCAATAAACCACCATTGGCTGTAGATTTGCGCGTGATGGGTCTGATTCCGTACACAGGCGAGCGCAGCTGGAATGAGAAAGATGCCCGCCGGGTGGAGTCCTGGCTAGCGGATTTGCCTCAGCAGTATTTTTTGCAGGGCAACTTGAGATTTGCCATGTCGCACACAATGTTTGTTCAGGATTTGGTTGTCTTGGTCTATGCGGAGCAGCTTAAGGTGCATGTGCGTCACCTGAGCATTAGTAACACGCTTCTCGAGGCAAAGCTGGCTAAAATAAGTGAGCAGGTTGAGAAGAAGATACTTGGATGCTTCGCGCAGCACATTAGCCAGCCGTACAAGGAGCTTCAGGATATACCGAAAGAGGTGCAGGTTACCACTGCTCCCCCTGTTCTACCCGACAGATGTCGTAGGTTGATAGAGTTGAGTCGTGAGATGGGCAAGGAGAATCAATTGCGTATGGAAAAGGAGCAAAAACAGAATAACATCGGTTGGGAAACACAGAAAGTAGTCTCCAACAACTTCCAAAAGATCCTAAACACTCAGAAACACCAAGATTTAGAGAGTGAACAGCGGACAGAGGGTAACAGCTCCAACACCAAACAACATTGCGAACCAAACACCCCTGTGAATGGCATTGAAGAGTTGTACAATTGCATGATGAGGTGTGCATTACTCGATCAAGAGGAACATTTCAAGTCGGGAGGGCAATTCGAATCAATGAAAAGTTGTAACGAATTACGTACGTCTTTTCGGCTTTGGAGGCAACTGGCACGCTTTAAAACCCGGCTAAGTCTCGTCGGCTTGGGGTGGATATGTTGCTGCCTTCCAAGCATTGCCCTAATCATATTACTCTCCTATATTAGTGAGCGTGCTTGCGACATTAAAAGACTTTATTCTAACCGGAAGAGAACAAATAAATCAAACACAAACATACACTCTTACACTTTCGCTTTTACAGCCACGGTTGTTGTTGTGGTTGCTTTGGCCCTCCCTTCCTTGACCGTTCGCTCCTAATACTAGTAAATTCTGTGAACGATCCCATGTTCATCCTTTTCACAGGGGCAGCGCCAGCATGAGTTCAACAAAAAGGATTTAGTTACGATACATTATAAAAATTTATTGACTTAAAACTGACAAAAATAATGTGTGAGTACACATGTAAAAATACTGCGGACTATTACATGCGTAAAAGGCTATTATTAAAATCTAATCCACTAAAGGTTTCTTAAACTTAAACATGCAAAATTTAGGTTGACAAACAAAACTCGTTCAGCTGATACGTGTATGTGTATGGGTGCCTGTAACTCCGCTAGACATAAATATGTGCTGAATAATGCAACAACAAACTAAAAAAACAACCACCGCTTAATACAGCGGTTAAGCGCAGGCGCGCAGAAGCATCAGAACGCGCGCTTGTCTGCTGATTCACTTGACTAAGAAGAGTGGAGGAGGGGACTCCTAGCAGGCTAGACAAAGCAACGGGGATTTTGTTGTTTTCCTTTTTTTTGTTTGAATTTTCGTTTCTTTTCTTTCGCAATCGAACGTTAATGTTTTATGGTTTTAGCAATGCCAACATAAGGGTTTAAAAAAATATTCAAATATGGGTTTAAAATATGGCTGTGCACTTAAATAAGGTATAATAAAAATATGGTGTTCAGACTTACGTTTGGTTCTCCACAGATGAAAGCGCTCCCATTGCAGTTACCGCTGTGAAGCAAAAATTCATTTAAATGCACACTGCCTTGCCTTTAACACAAAAAAAACAAAACAAAAATCTTTTGCTTCTGCTGCACTGCCTAATATCTCTTTGAACACTTCACCCTTTCACAGGTTACTGGGCAGCAGCATGCAGATTCTCACACTCACACACGTTTAGCAAAAAAAATATTTAAAACGACAAAAAGAATTTAAATTATTGCTACCACAATTTGATCATATGTTATCACTTTTATCTACTTGAGCTTTAACAAATTTACGTTGCAGTGGCGTTAACTTCGCGCTCGTCCGAAACTACCGACAGCAACACGAGACACAAGGTGACTAAAATATTCTAATTTTCTGCCTAAGCTTTGGGCAATTGAGGCGTTTGCTAAATCTTCTGCTAGCAGATAGTGCGCTCTTCAAACGCGCTTTGCAGTCACTGCAGGTTGAGGGAATGGCTTCTGGCGCACTTTGTTTCTGGCAGAGGAGATGGGAAACACCCTTCCTGGCATCAGTTTTGACGCCAAATCCTCCTGTAAGGGCAAAGGAAAATTTTCCTCATGAGCCTCATTATGTCAATGCCATTTTTCTTTCCAGCAAGTAATAAAACCCCAGTTTTGCTTCAACTCACCTTGCTGGATCTGGCGTCAAAAGTAATAAATTTACGCGCGTTTAAGCTGCTTTACACAAGCGCTTTGACGGACACTTGAACAGTTGTCACTTAGATGTAAAACTTTGAGAATTTTATTTTAGGTTTTCTGAGTGATGCAGGTTTAATTTGAAACAAATTGACTTTCCACCGCTAATTGCTTTTTCTGAGTGCTTGTGGATGCGAGCCTCTTCGCCCACGAAACCTCGGTGACGCCGCAGCACAGCATCTCACCACTTCGCCATTGAGCTGAGGGCAGCTAGACTCTGTCTCGCCTTACCTTTCCTTTTCCCACTTGTGGGCGCATTGCCTTGGCAACAACGGAATTCAGAGTCCTAGAGTTCGCTCGCGACAGTGATGAGTGCAAGACCTATTGCGGACCACGAGTCGAGTTTTTTTTTCTCGTTTTCATAGATTTGTTAATCGAAAAAGTTATTTAATTCAATTGTTAAACATACCAGTCTTTAAAACAAAAACACACAGTTATAGTGGAGTTAATAAACAATGAGTGAGCAGTATGCTCAAAACTCAAGCAATTTATTGCCTCCAGATTACATGGAGAGTGCAGAATACCAAAACCAAATAAAGAACAATAAAAGAAAAAGCAACAACATGTCTCACCCATCAGCAGCCAAACAATTAAACAACAACTACTACGCCGTTCTCGATGATGAGGATGGCGAGTGCATAGAAAATTTCAAAGAATATGTGATGCAAACGCAAAGCAAAGTAAACGGTAATGTGGGAGAATGCTCCACCAACGAAACACAACTACCCGAAATCCAAAGCGCAAGCCGCAATAACAAAGAAGCTGATAATAACAACAAAAATAACAATAATAAAAACAAAGCACCACCGATTATTATCTCGGGTCTGGAGCCAAACAAATTGATCGAAGTCTTAGAGAAAGGCCTAAAAATAAAAAACTTTAGAATTAAAGAAATTGGAGAGTCAAAACAAATACTATATGTGCAAGACTTGGAGATCTTCGCACTAATAAAAGATTTCCTTACAAAAACTAAAGTACATTTTTTCACATACACACCAAAATCATTAAAAACAAAAACATACTTACTAAAAGGCTTAAATGCTAATACGGATCCTCAATTAATCCTCAAAGAACTACAGGAGTATCAAAGCGACTACCTAAAATTTATTAAAGTGGCGCCCTTCTCCACAAAACACTCAAAAAAAAACATTACTGCACTACCGATATTTATGGTTCAACTAACTCCGGAGAGCAGTATAAATGCCCTTAAAACCATTAAAAACGTCCTTCATAGATGTATCAAGTGGGAACCCTTGAGGAGAAACGATATTGCCCAATGTCGCAACTGCCAAGGCTTCTTTCACAGCGCAGCCAATTGTCATCTACCACCCCGATGTGTTAAATGCGATCAACCACACAGCAGCACAGATTGTCCAATGAAAAAAACAATGATACCGACAAATCAAAAATTTATTGCGTGCTATGTAAAAAGTACGGGCATCCAGCATCCTATAAAGGATGTGAAAAATATATTAGTCTTAAGAAAAAACTAAATGATAAAAAGCAAATGAATATAGCCAAGAAATCCCCTATTAAGCAAAGCTTTATTAACCCTAATATAAGATTTTCGGATCATTTTGCAAGCTCAGCGCCGATCCTCGATATTCCTAAGCAAGTCAATAATGAAAACCTAACCAACACCTTATTATGTGAACTTAAAAAAACAATGGATAACCTTAGGGAACAACTATCTAATCTCCAAAAACAACAACAAGAACAGGTCGCTCGCATTGATGTTCTTTTCGCAATGCTTGAGGATTCACTATGAACAATTTTGCCAAAAAAACTACTAAATCTCTAAATATAATATCCATCAATGTAAATTCGATAGTAACAATCGCCAGAAGACTTGATCTCGTAAAATTCATTACAAAACATGACCCAGACATCGTTCTTCTGAACGAAACTAAACTGAACTCCAGACACAAATTATGGTTTACCAATTATATTTCTATACGAAAGGACAGAATTAACTCAATAAGAGGAGGTGGAACAGGCATCCTCATACGAAGAAACATTAAATACGTAAACATCACATGCAGCGAATCATCAAAACTTACATCCCTAGAAACATGTATCATTAAAATTCCAACAGCAGATAAAAAATCGCTATTTATTATAGCTGCTTATTACCCATGCGGCAATAACAATGAAAATTTTGTAAAGGATTTCAACTCATTATTCGAAGCTCTCAAATTGGAAAACCCTGGTAGTTACTTCATTCTTGCAGGAGATTTAAATAGTAAACATGCCGAATGGGGAAATTGCACTAGCAACTCCAAGGGAAGCTTATTGAAAAAATGGATCGACGACAACAAAATCAAATACAGATGCGACCTATACGCCTCAGTGATTCCATCTTTCCCAAGAGGTGGTTCATTCCTGGACTTATGTATAATAGACTCAAGATTATTTATACAAAAAATGAACAACACAACGAACTGTCTTAAAACCCTCGATTATGATAGTGACCATATGGCAATCCAAATGGTAGTCTCCAAAAACGCATACCTCCAACCTTTTGAATTATTTATAGAAAACTCAAACAGAGCTTATGACTACAGGAAAACCAATTGGAAAAAGTTCGATCGCAAAATCCTTCAAAAAATGACCACAGTAAGCCGGGTACCAACTGAAAGAAACCTAGACAACACAGAAATCGATACTCACCTAAACGTACTATCCAAAGTCATCACAGACACTATAGAAGAAATCGTACCAAAATTTTCAAAGAAAGATCCCAACAAAAAATATGATAGTGCGATTATATCCAAGCTGTTCAAAGAAAAAAGTGACATTCTTACGCTAATAAAGAAACACAATAGAATGGAAATTGTACTTACAGAAGAGATAGTTGCGCAACTTAAACTCAAACTAAAACTAACTAAGATACTGCTTAAAGAAAATATTAATATAATAACAAACGACCACTACAAAAAAAAACTAGCTTCAATAGACCCTCGGGACTCCCTCCAAATGTTCCAAAAAATTAAAAAAAACTTCAAGCCATACACTGCTCTGGAATTAAATGAAATCAAAATACCAATTAACTCTGAACATTTACTTGAAAAGGCCAGTATTGACAAAAATATAGTAGAAACAACACCACACTACTTTATTATCAGAGAACAAGATCATATCCTCAACGCTATAGGCGCTTATTTGCAATCAGTTCATTCTGCAAAGCAGAATGATTTTGAAAATCCGACTCACAATATTGTTTCCTTGAGCTTCAACAAATTTTTACACATAAAAACTAGAATTGATGCTCATCAAGAAACGAAAAGTGAATTCAGCGAAAATAAGAAATCCAATATGCTAGATGACGACCAAGCAGAAAACTACTTCGCTACTCCAGACACCATTATCAACGTTTTCAAAAAGCTCCCGGCTAAACTCTCCTCTGGACTTGACGGAATACCAAATATTGTTTTAAAAAAAGTTTACCACTTGTGATGGTGCTGGAATATGGATCACTGTTCAACAATATGCTAAACAACGCCTACTTTCCGAAGAATTGGAAGCAAGCTAAAACCATAATTATACCTAAAAAAGATAAGGATCCGACTGTGATAGGCAACTTACGCCCAATAAGTCTTTTGCCTAACATAAGTAAGGTTTTTGAAGCATGTGTTAACAACAACATAATCACATTTTGTAACGAAAACAATTTAATTAATGAAAAGCAGTTTGGTTTCAAATACAAACACTCTACTATACATGCTATCCAATGCCTCGTCTCATACGTCAACTGGAACTGGCAAAAGAAATACTGCACAGGTGCATGCCTCATAGATCTCGAAAAAGCTTTTGATGGGCTATGGATTGAAGGTTTAATATTTAGATTGATTCAATACGATTTTCCGATGCACCTTATAATACTTATATACAACATGATAAGTAACAAAGAATTCGTTATCTCTAACGGCAAACAAAATAGTTCTCAAAACTTTAAAATGGAAAATGGACTGCAACAAGGAACGGTGAACTCACCAATACTGTTCAACATATTTATCCTGGGCTTAATAAGTAAGATAGATAACATAATATCATTTGCTGACGATATCGTCATATACCACGCAGACAACAACATAAGGGGAATCAACTTGAATCTACAAAAAACCTATAATTGGATCGAAAGATACACAGTCAACTGGCACCTAAAAATTAATACAGAAAAATGTGAGACCATTCTTTTCAGACCACCAGTTAAAAAGTGTAATCAAGACGTAAGGAAAAACTGGAAAAAGTTTGGCATTAAATCAAACACAAGCGACGTATTAATAACAAACTATAATACAGTTAAATACCTAGGAGTTCATTTGGACAAATTTTTGTATTTCAACAACCACATCAATAAACAATTGGAACGAGCAACTAAAGCATTTCACATATATAGAAATCTATTCTACTCACAGCACATATCGGCTCGAGTTAAAATAATAATGTATCAGTGCTTAATAAGGCCTATTATCACATATGCAGCGCCTATATGGTTTAACATTTCGCCATCATATATGGAAAGGATACGAATCTTTGAACGTAAATGCCTCAGAGCCTGCACATCGCTCTACAGGACCCCACAAAGCGATTATACGAAGTTCTACCCAAACAGTTATTTGTATAACACAGCTAACGTTTACAGGATCGACAACTATTTAATCAACCTTATAAGGAGCCACATTCAAAAATGTTTAGATTGCGAAGTTAACAACCTTATAAATGGACCATTCTACGCCAATGAGGACTACATTAAAAAAACACTGGAACTAGGATTCATCCCACCAGAGGCCTTTATTTACCTGGATAAGCATCATATGGTGCAAAATGAAAATTGTGTGCCTATATTGTACCATAGATATCGCAGGGCTACAGACAAAACTATTAAATCTTCTACACCAGAACAAAACGAATTCAGATTCGACACAAGCATATCTTCCAAAGACGTTACAGCCTTAGAAACAATAAAGTCCAAAAAATTTTGGTGGCGACAGGATTAGCCTATATACATATATACAAACATATAATCTTAGTTTGTACCATTTGTTTTAACCTTTTATCTTATTTGTAAATAATCATATATGTAATGTTTTTTTTTGAAAAATTTTCATTACATCATTACACTTCTAAAATTTATGTTATTTTTGTATCATTTCGTTTGGACAAAATTGTAATTTTCATTTTTTCTCTAAAAAGAATACTATATATTTAAGTTAATCATAGACGCTGAGAGCTCGATGCGGGACATTGCATCTTTACTCCAACATACACATATCTCTTGTTTATTTAGATTAAGCAAATTATTACTGAATTATATAAAATAAACAAAAAAAAAAAAAAAAAAAAAAAACAACGGAATTCAAATCCCAACCCACTCTGCATCCGAACGTGCACCCACACACCGATCCTGATCGAGCACTCATACGGCCGTCCTAACTGACCACCCATACTAACGCTTTCCACACGTATAAGAGCTCTTTTCGCTGTGAAGCTTATGTCGCTCAGAGAGAGCTACTTAACAGCTATGCGTGTGTGTATCGCTAACATGCCTCTGTTATTCGCATGCTAAAGATGTATCTACATAATAGCTACAAGCGCCCTTACAAATCCCCCCTGCTAAAATCAGACTGGGGCTCTGTAGAAACGAGAACCAAGGCTGATCCCGCTTGTAGCAACGAATCATTGTCTTATGTCCTTCGCATGATATTTTCCCAGATAATGTCCCTGCAAGTCTTCCAAGTCATAGTAGGCACTGCCCAGCTTTTTCCGTACTCTCGCTTTGACAAAGCTAGGCCCAAATTTTGCATTGTATCCCGCCGCAAAATTGCTCTGCTTGAAATTACGCCTGAAGACTTCTTGTCCCTCGTGGTAATGGACCTCTCGGGTTCTCAAATTATACTGCTTTTCGTTTCTCTCATGCTGCTTTTGCATAATTTCGCTCGCCTTAGCTCGCACTAGCTCTAGCGAGTCCTTGCGATTAATATGTATTGCTCGATCTCTAGCAGACTTAATTTTCTCAGTAATGAGTATGTAGAGCCCGACGTTATCATCTGTTGCCCAAACACCATGTAATAAGGACTGGTGCCAATGCTGGAATGTATTGCCGATCTTAAAGCACAGCATATGTGTGTGAGCAATGCATCCCAATTCTTCTGATCCGGATCGACATATGCCCTGATTGCAGAAACTACCATCGGTTGACACGTCGTTATCATCTCTTGCCCAGAACGTACGGCATGTGAAGAAGTGTGATATTTCATAGCGAGACATCAATGCTGCGAAAGTACTTCTGACCGAAATCTGTGAACCGTTGTCTGACAGCTATATGTGTGGGCAGCCCAATAGCATGCCACAAATCCTTCTCGAAGTCCGTGACTACGACATCTGCTCGTGATTTGCAGACCCGTTACCGATCGAGTTGACACGGTATCTGAAGTCGTGCCCATGTATGTAACAGGCAGAAGGATCATTTCCGGCATGTGAAGATGTGTGATCTTTCATCATCGACGACAGTCATATAGCCATGTCCGAAAGTACGTCTGTCCGCTGACCGAAATGTCCGTCCGTCCGCCGTCCGTCGTCTGAACACCTGATCTCAGATTCTCGAAGGCAGCGCAACCAAAAGTATGAAAGCAGAATCCATTGCTGCACGCAGATCAAGTTTATTTCAATTTTTGCCACGCCCCTCACGCAACCGCAATTCGGACCGTGATCTCCTACGTTTTGAGACGATGGTCGTACTGTCTAAGAAGACATATTTGGTCGATTTGCTGAGGAATGCTAAAGATCGGATGAACAATCCCTAAGTTATGCGCAAAAAACGATGCGTTAGCCCCACCGCCCGCCCCGCCCATAACCGAAGCACTGCGTTCAGCAGCAATCTTAGTGATGAGAGAGAGATCGACTGAGTTAAAAAATCTCTGCAGACTTCTCGGCGACCCACCTCAGGCCCACAGGGAGGCTCTTAACGCCTGGTTCCATGAGTGACGGGTATATCGAAGCCGGTTAGCAGCCGACTTTCACTTACGCATCTCGTATGAACAGCATGCTTAAGACATCGTTGGCTCATCCCGGCCTAAAACTATGAAAATCGCCGCATGTCGCTCCACTGCTTGACCGCGGATAAGGCCCGAGAAAATCCATGCGCAATCGCTGGAAAGGATCTCTACGATTCTGAGCGCCTTGCCCAAGGGTGCCTCTTCAATGAGGGTGCTTTCGATGCCTTGCATGTTTCACAAGCATTTATGAAAGTCTTGACATCGTTAGCTAATCCCGGCCAAAAATAGTATCGCCGCAGTCGCTCTATTGTTTTGTGGATTCCTCCATGCGCAACCAAAGGATTGTTGTGAGCCCTTTCTAGTACCTCTTCAATGAGTTGCCTTGGCAGCCATAACTTCCAAGTATAAATATCATGGACTGGCTCCCCAACAGAGTGTTCCGTTCGTCTATAGACCAAGCCATCACTGATTTTCAGATCCGGGAGCTGGTTGCCCAAAGCCTTTACGCGCTCTACTAAATCCATGTATTCCGCGGACTTAAAATGCTCTGAATGCATGTCAACTATCAGGCCATCTTGAAAATCTATCGCCGCCACTTCCTCTTCGTGTACTCTTGAAAGCACATCTGGCACCACATTAAGCTTTCCTCGCCTATGCTCTATCTTAAAGGAATACCCTTGCAATTTTAATGCCCATCTTGCTAAACGGGAACTTAAATCCGATTGGGACATAAGCCATTTAAGAGAGGCATGATCTGTGATGATGGTAAAATCATGTCCCTCCACATAAGCTCTAAAATTTTTCAAACAAACAATAGCCGCTAGGCATTCTTGTTCGGTAACGGAATAGTTTTGCTGGGCCTTATTGAGTTTTTTTGATACAAACGCAATTGGACATTCATCCCCTTCATCTGAAAGCTGCACCAAAACCCCGCCAACACCTGTCTTGCTAGCATCACAATGAATATAAAATGGCTTGTCAAACTCCGCACTTTTTAAAACAGGCGCTTCACTTAGCTTAGTTTTTAACTCCTGAAATGCTTTGTGCGCTGCTGGTGTAAACTCAAACTTCCGCTTAGGCGTAAGAAGATCAGTCAACGGAGATGTTATGGATGCAAAATTTGAAATGAATTTGCGATACCATCCACATAGTCCCATGAAGCTCCTTAATGCTTTAAGTGACCTGGGAACCGGAAAGTCGGTGATAGCTGCTATTTTCTCTGGGTCCATTCGAATCCCCCCATCTCCGACTATATGACCGAGGTATTTTACCCTTCTCGAGCAGAATTTGCTTTTTCCGATGTTTATAGTTAGCCCTGCTCTCTTGATTTCTAACGCCACTTCCCTGAGCACCTCTAAATGTCTTTCAAAGTCGCTTGAAACGATAAGCAGGTCGTCTAAATATACGAATACTTCATTTCGGAGATGAGGCGGGATTACTTTGTCCATTAACCTGGACATAGTTTGGGTTGCATTGCAAAGCCCGAATGGAATTACTTTGAAGTGGTATAAAGGTCTGCCTGGAACTGTAAATGCCGTTTTATCCCTTGATGCTTTATCTAAAGGAACTTGCCAGTAGGCGTCTTTTAGGTCCAGACTTGTGATAAATTCGGCCTTTGGAAGTCTGCTAATTATACCGCTGATTTGTGGAAGGGGATAAGCATCTTTTTCGGTTGATGCATTTACTTTCCTGCTGTCTAAGCACAACCTAAACTTTCCTGGCTTTTGCACAATTACTATCGGTGACGACCAAGCACTTTCAGATTCTTCGATCACGTCCATCTCCAACATACGATCTATTTCAGCATATATTAACTTTTCCATTGCCGGCGATACTGGGTAATGTCTTTGTTTTATAGCTTTCGTACTGCCCACGTCTATGGTGTGTGTGATCAAATTGGTTTTTCCCAATCCTTGCTGAGCAAATGATGGAAACAAATTGACCACATTGGTAAGTCTCAAGGATTGATCGCGTGTTAGTTCATGCTCTACAGATTTGAGATCCAGTTCCGACACGTTAGCCAATACTGGCAAAAGTTTGAACTTTTTCCAAAAATCTATGCCCAAGTACAAGTCTAGTTTAAGAGATGGCACAATATATATGCTTAAATTCTCCGTCCTTTGGTCATACATTACTTCAACTTGAACTTTGCCTGCTAATTCTTGTTTATTCCCATCAGCCGTGCTAATTTTTGCTGATAATTTCTTAAACTTCCTCCCTTCCAGTAAAAACTGCTTGGCCAAGTTTCCACCAATGCAACTTACGCTTGCCCCTGAGTCCAGAAGACCATATACCTGCCTATCGAGCAACTGTACAGTAACAAAAGGACGCGGATCTTGATTCATGTTTTCCAAAGCATTTAAGTGTTTTACATGCCCTCGTATCTTCTTCCTCTCCTTCCAAAATGCTCTGAGGCGGTTGACGCTGCGCGTCTGGCGTCTTTGCTTTTGAAATCTCGTACTATTTTTAACTTTTGCCAATTGTTCTAACCGATTGTGCAAAAACATTTTCTCATCGCTGTGTGATAAATCCGGGTTTTGAATGGTTGCGTCTGGGTTACTTTTGGCCTCCTCTATGCCAGGGTTTAAAAGCTCGGAGGATCTTGGAGAGCACGCGGGGCCTTCGGTTTGTGTGGTGGCTTCTGCGTGCTCACTCTTGCGTTTTTTGCAGCGCATCTTGCACAGCTAGGCTTGTAAGTGTTAGGAATCCCGCACCCATAACAGAATACTCTGCGATCAGCCAAGCAATCTTGGTACCTATGCCCTTCTCTGCGGCAATTCCAGCAGACCAGTGCGAGTGCTTCAATATCACCGGCCACTTCTCCTTCGGCTTCCAAGATCTCTGGATCCCTGCCTACCTCAATCTGTCCTATCTCTGCAACATCACGCTTAAAAGGCACCTTTTTGGTGTAGCCATACGAGCGCTTGACATCCTCTAAAAATGATTCCCTCTTCCTACATACTTCACGAAGCTGTGCTACGGACGTAATGTCCACATTGAGAATCTCGTGACGTATTTCGGGTCGTAGATTGTTCTTCAATATGCGTACAAGCTTATGGTTTTCAATGGAAGTGTCCATTTTATCAAGCAGGACGCTAACACCATCATAAAAATGATCAAACGATTCTTGCGCTTCTTGCTTTCTCTGCCTGATGAGCTCCTCGATGTCGCCATCGTCTCTCTCATCTTTAAATTGCTTTTTTAAGGCAGCGCAGAGTGGGAACCATCTAATATGCTTAACAGTTTTGTGGTGTCGCCAAAAAAATTCATTGGCCTTTCCCTCGAATAATGAACTCGCATTTCGGCACATCACTTCAAAATTGCTTTCAAGCGTTTGGTGTGTTAAAGCTTCCACGCGATAAATGAAACTATCAACTGACAGTCCCGTGCCTGAAAATTTTAGTTTCCAGCTGCTCATTATGTGCCCTACCTTATCTGGTCTTTGAAGCAAATCTGAAGATGTACTTCCTTCGTTTCTATCTATGGAGGACCTTCTCGACCCCTGCTGTCGATTTCCTCTCGGACTATTTAGTAATTCTTCTATATTTCCTTGTTCACCTTGCCTGTTGCGAGCTTCTGACTGACCATTGCCAGACAAATTCATGCGCTGAAAGCAATCCTGAACATTTGTCTCAATTAAACGGTTCATTTGGTCCGCCAGGGCGGCTAGCAGATTGTTCTGCATGGTTTGCAGGAATTCTTCGCTAATAAGATTTGACAGATTTGCTTGAGTTTGTATTGATGTGCTCGCCAGATCACCATTTCCTTCGCTATTTAACTGGCTTGGTTGACTGCCTGAGATATCTCGAATTTGCGAACGAGTACTACCGCTTATGCTAGCAGGTTTAGCTATTGTGCTGTGTATACACTTGGTGTTACAGGATGGACAGGTGGTTTTTTCCATAAAATGTGTCTTAATGCATAACGTATGAAACTCATGCCCGCAAGTGGTTGTATATTTTGTTTCTGAGGCTCGAATTCCGCGTTTGCAAATGGTGCATGTAATCTTGTCAGTGGCTGACCTTTCCTCGTCTGAATGATCAACGCCCATCATGACAAATAGATTTTTTTTTTTTGTTTGTTTATAAAAATGTTGATTAATATGAATGGAAATTGATAAAAATCTCAAAGACAAAATATATCATGTAATGTTAAACTCAATGCATAACTTTGCTCCCTGTGAAAGAATTTCCGAAAATGTTTTGTGTTTGTGTATGTTAGAAAGAAGAACAGAAAGGAAACAAAACTCTCAGCATTCTGACGCGAGGTTGGCTGTTTATATCGTTAACCGATGCCACATCCACCTTTCCTTCACATTGCCAGTGCTCGAATTTGTCTCGCTCGCAAGATTTGTTGTGGTCATTCAAGAGTTCGGAAACCATTTGATATGAATTTCCACCTTAACCGTTGCTTGCATATTAGAAAATAAGATCTCTCTTGATTTGTTAGCAGTGGTAAGAGGCAGTTCGTAAACTCTTCCTCAAAATCCAATACTTTAAAGTCAAAAGAATTTTAAAGAACCTATGCGAATGACCAGCATCTTTCATGGTCAAATAGTCAAACCTGGATTTTACTAATTTGCATTCCAAATGATAGAGAGCTGATCAACCCCACAGAGCAGGCAAACCATATTCTCAATAGTAGATTGTTGTCAAGTGACAATTCGCAAGTTGTTCATACTGCAGTCCATGCAATCTGATCATTGGGATTAGGTTTGAGGAAATGAAAATTAAAACAGAAATGAAAATAGAAAAGTTTGAAATATTTATCTGTGAGTCTTATTCTAGCGCTATGGAATAGCTTTGCCACCAAAATAAGGCCACACGTTTGGGCGCCAAATAAGAAGAAATAATATAATCATAACTGTAACGAATTACGTACGGGCTGTCTTTTCGGCTTTGGAGGCAACTGGCACGCTTTAAAATCCGGCTAAGTCTCGTCGGCTTGGGGTGGATATGTTGCTGCCTTCCAAGCATTGCCCTAATCATATTACTCTCCTATATTAGTGAGCGTGCTTGCGACATTAAAAGACTTTATTCTAACCGGAAGAGAACAAATAAATCAAACACAAACATACACTCTTACACTTTCGCTTTTACAGCCACGGTTGTTGTTGTGGTTGCTTTGGCCCTCCCTTCCTTGACCGTTCGCTCCTAATACTAGTAAATTCTGTGAACGATCCCATGTTCATCCTTTTCACAGGGGCAGCGCCAGCATGAGTTCAACAAAAAGGATTTAGTTACGATACATTATAAAAATTTATTGACTTAAAACTGACAAAAATAATGTGTGAGTACACATGTAAAAATACTGCGGACTATTACATGCGTAAAAGGCTATTATTAAAATCTAATCCACTAAAGGTTTCTTAAACTTAAACAAGCAAAATTTAGGTTGACAAACAAAACTCGTTCAGCTGATACGTGTATGTGTATGGGTGCCTGTAACTCCGCTAGACATAAATATGTGCTGAATAATGCAACAACAAACTAAAAAAACAACCACCGCTTAATACAGCGGTTAAGCGCAGGCGCGCAGAAGCATCAGAACGCGCGCTTGTCTGCTGATTCACTTGACTAAGAAGAGTGGAGGAGGGGACTCCTAGCAGGCTAGACAAAGCAACGGGGATTTTGTTGTTTTCCTTTTTTTTGTTTGAATTTTCGTTTCTTTTCTTTCGCAATCGAACGTTAATGTTTTATGGTTTTAGCAATGCCAACATAAGGGTTTAAAAAAATATTCAAATATGGGTTTAAAATATGGCTGTGCACTTAAATAAGGTATAATAAAAATATGGTGTTCAGACTTCTCCACAGATGAAAGCGCTCCCATTGCAGTTACCGCTGTGAAGCAAAAATTCATTTAAATGCACACTGCCTTGCCTTTAACACAAAAAAAACAAAACAAAAATCTTTTGCTTCTGCTGCACTGCCTAATATCTCTTTGAACACTTCACCCTTTCACAGGTTACTGGGCAGCAGCATGCAGATTCTCACACTCACACACGTTTAGCAAAAAAAATATTTAAAACGACAAAAAGAATTTAAATTATTGCTACCACAATTTGATCATATGTAATCACTTTTATCTACTTGAGCTTTAACAAATTTACGTTGCAGTGGCGTTAACTTCGCGCTCGTCCGAAACTACCGACAGCAACACGAGACACAAGGTGACTAAAATATTCTAATTTTCTGCCTAAGCTTTGGGCAATTGAGGCGTTTGCTAAATCTTCTGCTAGCAGATAGTGCGCTCTTCAAACGCGCTTTGCAGTCACTGCAGGTTGAGGGAATGGCTTCTGGCGCACTTTGTTTCTGGCAGAGGAGATGGGAAACACCCTTTCTGGCATCAGTTTTGGCAGCCAAAAGCTTATGCTTTAAATGACGCCAAATCCTCCTGTAAGGGCAAAGGAAAATTTGCCTCATGAGCCTCATTATGTCAATGCCATTTTTCTTTCCAGCAAGTAATAAAACCCCAGTTTTGCTTCAACTCACCTTGCTGGATCTGGCGTCAAAAGTAATAAATTTACGCGCGTTTAAGCTGCTTTACACAAGCGCTTTGACGGACACTTGAACAGTTGTCACTTAGATGTAAAAGTTTGAGAATTTTATTTTAGGTTTTCTGAGTGATGCAGGTTTAATTTGAAACAAATTGACTTTCCACCGCTAATTGCTTTTTCTGAGTGCTTGTGGATGCGAGCCTCTTCGCCCACGAAACCTCGGTGACGCCGCAGCACAGCATCTCACCACTTCGCCATTGAGCTGAGGGCAGCTAGACTCTGTCTCGCCTTACCTTTCCTTTTCCCACTTGTGGGCGCATTGCTTTGGCAACAACGGAATTCAAATCCCAACCCACTCTGCATCCGAACGTGCACCCACACACCGATCCTGATCGAGCACTCATACGGCCGTCCTAACTGACCACCCATACTAACGCTTTCCACACGTATAAGAGCTCTTTTCGCTGTGAAGCTTATGTCGCTCAGAGAGAGCTACTTAACAGCTATGCGTGTGTGTATCGCTAACATGCCTCTGTTATTCGCATGCTAAAGATGTATCTACATAATAGCTACAAGCGCCCT